>CALSBW010025220.1:124832-142259 GCA_943590975.1 Lindbergichthys nudifrons | reverse complement strand
GTGCACACAACTTTCTCAGTGAGGTACTCAGATGAGTACCTGGAGTCAGTGTTTGGTACTCCAACTTCTGGCGATTGTCAACGGGGGGGGGGGTAGTGGAGTACAGAGCTTCGTGACCGCGGAGTTGTGATCAGCTGTTTTAGCGCAGGGCTGCTGCTGCTCGTCCGGTGAACTAACCTCCTTCTGGAAAAGCTTCACATTACGTCGGTACGCAAATGCGCTTTGTGACACAAGTGACGGTACGCATTTCAGATTGTTGCCGCGCATGCGTACCTGCGTACCAGTTATGTGACCCTGCCTGTCCCTGACCAGCCTGCCTCGCCTCTTTCCTGACCCTGCCTGTACCCGGACTATTCTGCCTTGCCTGCTCCCTGACCCGGTCTGTACCTGCGTCCGTCTTGCCTTCTCCTGGAACCCTCGCCTGTCCCCGACCAGCCCTTTGCCTACTATCTGCCTTTTCGTCTCCTACCAGTTTATTGCCTTAAATAAAGCTGGTTACCGACTATCCCTGGTTTCCCGTGTGTTGCATTTTGGTCCTCAGCTCGTTTGTGACAGTTAATAGTCTTCTGGCCTGTGGGATGAAGCTGTCCCTGAGTCTGGTGGTTTTAGTCCGGATGCTGCGGTACCGCCTGCCAGACGGCAGCAGACAGAACAGTTTGTGGCTGGGGTAATGGGGGTCTTTTATAATCCTGAGGGCTTTCTTTAAGGTTAACCTGGTATGTTTACTACATTTATTTTAGTTACTTTACAGATTTGGATTAATGATGTGAAATATAAACAACCCTTAAATCAGACTTTAGTGAAGGTGATTGTTAAGTGCCAACAATCAGGAGAGATATTTGATAGTTGGTGCTTGAGAAGACTAAATATTTATCTGCAGATCTCTATAAAGTATATTCATTACTCGTTATTCTCTAATCGTTCATCAAAAACTGTATATAATGGCTATTTTGCACATCCCTTTCAAGATTTCAAGATTTTCAAAGGTTTATTGAAATATCATATACACAACTACGGTGTAGTTATGCAATGATGACAAACTTGGGTCATAGGTTCCTCAACAAGAGATCTCTCAATATGTGTGTACCTCCACCATTAAACTGTCATATTCTGCACATTTCTTATTCTATCTACATACATTTTATAAGAGTATAATAAATATGTATAATATCGGTTAAAATAAGTGCTTCAACATAGTTAACATTGCAGGAAAGTTGAGCCTTTGAATTAGCATTTTGCGAAAAAATGCTAACTAATGCTAACGGACTTTTGCACAGCACTCACTCTCAAAATGCACTTATTACTTATCGTAACTGCGCAAACAAGATATCCGATTAAAGCTGAGACTCCACAGATTCCATACATGTAGTGTCATCACTGTACGACCCCGAATTTGCGGAGCTTTCAGCCAGAAAAGAGAAAGTAAACAACATCCGGTTTCAAAGATATTACAATAATTACATCTTACCTTTTTTGATTTGTGATCAAAAGTTGTGTCCAACGGAATAAAAACGCCGCTCAAGGTTAATCCAATGTCTCTGTGTCACGTAGAATCTTTTACTGATAATCCATCATCATATTTATGGCAATAAACTGGGTATAAAGTGTTGCAGTCAAGGCTGCAATAACAGCTGACTGCCATTTTAAAGTTTGGCAGCAGCACAGTGATTGGCTGCTGGAGAATGAGGTGAAATGTAATAGGTTAAAGAAAACGCCTGTGATGAGCTGATTATATGCAGCTGCGGAGTGAATGTATATATATATACCCAGTCTTCCTGAAAGAACTTGTGCTGAGCTTCATTTTACATCAATATGCAATTCACCTGTGAAATGAATTGCCAGTGGCCATAAAACAATGCATACAGGGATCCTTCAAGTCAAAAAAATGTTAAGTCTGTTGCAGTTGTTAAACTGTTGCACTTTATTAAATCCATACAAACACCAAAACATTTATTGTTTTGTTTGGCAATGGGATTTGCATGGGGTGGGAATCAGGCTGCTTGCCAGGATGGAGGCCAGGACATACCACTGAGAAAAAAATTAAATAAAAGGAGGGTGAAGAAGAATTAGTGAGCAGTAATACACATTCAATTGATTTTCATTAGGCTACTGTAACATTTATATACTGTTTTAGGGATAGTGGTGGTCTAATGGATAGTGAGGTGGGCTGAAGATCGGAAGGTTGTGAGTTCAAATCCCGCCAGGAACACCACCACTAGTGTGCCCTTGAGTAAGGCACTTAGTCCTTAGTTACTCCAGGGAGAATGTCCCTGTAATTGGTCATTGTAAGTCGCTTTGGATAAAAGCGTCAGCTAAATGAAATGTAATGTAATGTAACATTTTATAAAAGTTTGAAGACAAGTGCAGTGTTGTATGAAGTATTTGGTATTCCAGTGTATGGATGCAGCGATTAACCAATGTCAGTTTTAACAGTTCAGCTACACTGAGTGTTTTTGTTCTCACTCTCTAAACAACTACATTATGGTACATTAAGGTTCCTTACAGCAACTGTTGCTCATTGAAAAATATGGTGTTAATAAAGGTAAATAGGCACAGCAGCTGAAAATGCCAAAATGTTGTGGAAAAATCCTATAAAACCTCTAATTATAAGTACACATTCATCCATCCTTAGTGTAATAATTGTAAAACCCTGACAAAGGTGATGTTTCCTCAGACTATTATCATAGCATCAAAATGTAAAATCATTGCATCCCTAGAGCCTTACAGCAGAACATTTCAAGTGAATAATAACTACTCCAACAGGCACATTGTATTCCAAGATAAGGGATAAAATAGCATTTGATAGATAACAAACAGTCTATAGATCCGCTTGGGGAAATTATATCATGATGCGTTTGTTACGTTACAATTTTATCTGCCCAATAATAGGGTACCGATATATTACCCTTTGTTGTAGTTTACGGTTTCACCACTTGATTGTCACTGTTGTTAATTTGCACTATCTGTAGATTAATGTCTAATCATAATTCTTTGTCCTAGTTCCTTTACATTTCTGTTGTTGTTTGGTGATTATTTACTAATACTTAACGCCAGAGTAGCTAACGTGAACCTGGTGTCTCTGTGGTGTAATCAAATATTGACACAGCTTTAATTAAATAAACTACCTAGTTTCAATTTATCGTTTAGTGTGGACTTTGCACATTTAAAATAACTTGTGTATAGCTGGTGCTACAGACAGCAGAACTTTTTGCATTTTTCTTTAACAAATACCACCTAAGATAATGGCGTGCCAACAATTACCACAAATGTTAACAGCACACAGATGTAATAGTACAAAAGCAAATTAACATACCAAATGGTGAGGGCTGCCAGTCATAAAGGTGCTCCGTCCCCCCCTGTGGCAGGCAGACAAAGACATTGTACATCTGTATGTTATTTGAACTTTGTACTTTCACAAGTACTTATAATATATGTATTGTTCAAATAGTTTGCATATATTTAAAAAAATAGTCATGAAAAAAGACATCTGACCGACTAGAGGGATTTACAGCATGTTTACACAAATAGCTTAATATTGTGACTTGGACAACAGCATTCCTTCAAGGTAAGATAAAGTCATTGCTATACAAATTCAGAACAGTTATCCAACAGCAAACACTGTCATCCAGGTAATCATTATCCTACCTTTCGGTTCCTTGTCTTTATTATTTTGCGGACAGGGAACACCTCGAGATGGTTGTGAGGGCAATCTGTAATTGTATGGAATACATTATTTGCACAAATGTGCAGAACAGGTAAAGTACGTTTTGTATAGGGCTCAACTCAGAATGCACAAACATTTCCACTGTGTGACATAAGCACATTTAGTGTTTCCTACTGAGAAATCACAGAAGTTTAAGAGTCTACACATGGTTTTATTCAAAATCTTAGCTTCTCTGCCATTCCTTCGGGATGTTGCTGTGTCTGCTGATGGACTGATTACATCTTACATTGCTTGCTACTGAGTGGATATGTTTTAGTCTTATATTCATTACACTGGGACTTGGGCTCTGTAGCACTATATTACATTAAGCAAGGATGTGCAAGCTTTCTATAAAATGATAAAGTATAGAAAGGTTTTAATGAATGTGACTTCAGCTTATTACATTACATTTCATTTAGCTGACGCTTTTATCCAAAGCGACTTACCATTACCAATTACAGGGACATTCTCCCTGGAGTAACTAAGGACTAAGTGCCTTACTCAAGGGCACACTAGTGGTGGTGTTCCTGGCGGGATTTGTACTCGCAACCTTCCGATCTTCAGCCCACCTCAATATCCATTAGACCACCACTATCACTACTTATCAGACAACATACATACAGGTTACTCTATTGTGTCTTTGTTTTAACTCCAAAATGTGCATGTGTGCGAAACATTAATGTAGCATCCATGCATAACATTTGCTTGGAGCCTGGTTTGGTGGTGAGCCTGGTTTGGTGGTGGGTGGGTGCTTGGAGCCTGGTGTGGTGGTGGATCTGCTGTTTCCTGTGGTTGCTGGTTATGGGTGATGGGTGATGGATCACATGGCACCAAATTTAAGATGTAGCTTCCATCGGGCAGTTGGTTGGGTGGGTATTGGGATGGTGTTGGTGTGTCAGGGTTCTCCTCTTGGTCTGGGTTGAGTCTTGTCCAACCTACAAAGGGTTTGTAGTACAAATCTGTTTAAAAGCCCACATATTTATTTATTTATTATGTATAATACCATAACGTTGCATTGGTTAGTTATCTGTTCATATATCATATATTTATACATATCCACATCTGTTTATACAACCTTTTCATTCATGCCTCCCCATATTAGTATTTCATTTTACATTACATTACATGTCACTTGTTAGAAACTTTTATCCAAAGCGACTTACATATTCAATACTGTGGGCAATCCCCACAGGAGCAATTTGGGGTGAAGTGTCTTGCCCAGGGACACAACGACATGCTGACTGCAGTGGGGTTTGAACTTTGAAAACCAACACACAACCCACTACACCACACGCACACATTTATTAATATTGAGACTGATCTGACTCCATACGGATGTTAAGTTCACCTAGGAATTGACTTAAATGTTCAAATAAATGTTGCTCTTCTGTCTATATTGGTCATATGATGCCCCTTGGCTGAAATGTTTCCTGTTCAATATCCCCACTGATTTCCTTCAAATCCTGGGATGAGAGTCCACATCACAATTTACTCTCAACTGTCATTTCCCTTTCATCACTCACCTCAGCAATGGACCTCTCTCCACTGTCCCTGTATTCTGCCTCTGACTCACTCTCAAGTGCCTAGATGTCAAGAGAGGTGGTGAAGTGATCATTATTTATTGAGCAGTATACTCTTTCACATTGAATCATAACAAGTCATACTGAATGTAAATACAACTGACTCTAAAGTAAGTTCCAGTCTGTGACATTGGACATTTTGAAGACTCAAAGTCCCAAGCAGGAGGTAGAATATTAGCTAGTCTATGTAATGTGCACAGAAAATAAATAGTTAACTGAATACTGGGATGGAAATAGCCTATAAGCACTCAGTAAAACATAAACACACACAAAAAGCTTCTCAATGATAAGAAGTATAATTAAAACATAATGCACATTACCATTTTGAGAGAGAGTACCTAAGTTAAAGAACTCAGAAAAGAATCTCTTATCGAACTGAGGCTCCAGTAAAACACACTGACTGCGTCTCTACATGGACATCAGTAAGCCGTTTATGAGTATTATCCCGGTTATGATCATATTGGGGATATGGTGTTTACATGAGCACAGAGAGATCGGGTTATTCATGTTCCCTGTTTACATGATAAATACTAGTAACCTGGCATTTCGATGCCTTTTCTCATCTAAACTATTCAGTATTTGTATCTCTCTATCATGACATAAAGACGAAACTCCTCTCCAGAAGTGAGACGCCGCCATCACTGTTAACTGATTAACTGCTACCAGCTGAAGACTTACTTTCCTCTTCTTTGAAAAAAATGTTCTTATGTCCTTGTTGTCTGGGCGAGAAAACATATCAAACCAAGAGATCGTCAGCTTTGATTTTCGCTGTATTAACCATTTCCTGAACATTTGGTGTGTGTGCCTTACCTCCGCTACCGGCATCGCTTCATACAACAGATCTGAGCTGTCCAACTATGACAACACTCCTTGAACATGCGCGCGCTATGTGAGAATCTGCCTTGGTACAAAGTAGCAGTGAAAACATGGTACGGAGTTTCATTGA
Organism: Lindbergichthys nudifrons; assembly: GCA_943590975.1. Taxonomy (NCBI): domain Eukaryota; kingdom Metazoa; phylum Chordata; class Actinopteri; order Perciformes; family Nototheniidae; genus Lindbergichthys; species Lindbergichthys nudifrons. Next base: position 136,030 of record CALSBW010025220.1, on the reverse strand, counting down.
TTTGGGCATTCTCTCAATAAGCAAGTGGAATGGATTTCATTTGATAGTGAAGCACTGACACAGCGCTCTACAAAGTGCGGCGAGTGGATAGACCGATTCACGGACTTTCCGCATAGTAAAAGTGGGGGGGTCTAAAACTAATCATTTGAAAAAGTGGGGGGGACTTGTCCCACCCTCATATAATGGCTGCGACGCCCATGATTGAGTATGATGTCCCCCACAGGTATCTGCTTGGCATCAGGGCAGAGGAGCCAGAAAAGCTGAGGGTTGTCCACAGAGCCACTGCTCAGCGCAATTTATTTGAAGAAACAATTTTTTTTTCTGACTGTGTGACTGTGACTCTGATTGTGGTGGAGGATGTCCCAGAACACTTGTCCCCTCTTAATTCTTACATTCAGCAGTGCCAGTGGTCCACCATGCAGCATTACGAGTATCATACACAGGGTTCCTGCAGGTTTCGCCAACTCAAATTTAAGACTTTTTAACCTCTTAAGCCCTGAGCCTGTTTTTCAGAGCAGAATTTCTGTATTTCTACTCACATTGTCTGAATAAATATATTGAACAACTAAGGGTTAATTTGCAGGATTGATTGCTTACTTAGCCCTATATCAGTATATAGCATGAATAATAATCACACATCACTCATATTTGTTATGAATAATCATTTATCATTTATTAAATAGTAAGTCGCTTTGGATAAAAGCGTCAGCTAAATGCAATTTATGAAAGCCTCACTCAGGATTTTTTTAACAAGTGTTTTTATTGCTCTTGGGGCATTAAAACGCCGGGTTACGTATTGTAACCCTTGTTATATTAACACAGGCGGAGCCCTCTACTGGACTCTATGGGTACTACCTTATCATGCAAGCATTCACCTACTGAGATTTCTATAGACGTAGCCGGCCCCGGGGCGGGCCTACCTGAATGCGTGCGCCAGTGGCGTAGCCAGGAATTATTGTGTGGGTGGGTCTGGAGAAATGTAGGTGGGCCAGGGGGAGACTTATTAAGCGTGGGGTCTGAGCTGAAACTTCATTAATGATTTGTTAATGCACTAATTGAACATAAGCATAAACTAGCAGTGAAAACAAAAACATAGGCACGACTTTAATGGTACTTTTATCGTTTTTTTTGGAGAAAAAAATAAGGTAAACTAACTAACACAAATTGTGAACAAAACTATCATTGCTTTTTATTTTAATTAAATACGTAATATTTCACATCAAAAGAAACAACAGTGTTTTAACAAATCGTATTAAATAATGTGATGACAGAACTGCAAACAGAATAGCTGAAACTTTAACAAAATAAATAACTCTAAATTATCTCTAATCATTAACCCATGTTTGTATCATTGAGTTAGCTCCGTGTGTTGCTGCTAGCATACATAACACCTGACGTGGAAAAGTTACTCGTGGATGGGGCTACAGAGCTACTAGAAAGACAGTCGAACCCGGTGCATTTCTCCGTCTGAATGTGGTGCATTTTACAAGATGTTTAGACAAATTGCTCGTGTTACCGCCCTTCCATGCTAAACTCTTATTGCACTTTTGGTAACGAGCATTGTCCACATCGAACAGGTAAAGTTTAACCAGACCTCGGAGCGCGTTCTCTCCGCCATCTCCTCCGTGTGTGTGTGTGTGTGTTGCTGCATGTACAGTAGCAGCTGCGTGTGTGTAAACTGCCCCGCCCCCTCGCACACAGACGGGGGAGAGAGATCTCTCGTCTGGATTGGAAAGATCGAAAATACTAAAAATAATCATAGACGCATTTTGCTGTCTTTTTGCATATTAGAAACAGAGTTGGCGACACTAAAACTGCAATATAATGTTTGTGTAGCAATAATACATATGAGATATATTTTGTACATGTCTCCAGTACCGACCGATAACGTCGGAGCTTAATGGTACCACGGTCTTTAATAATTCAGCCCTGGGGCTCGGTACCCATCCCTACACATGACTGGCTCGGCGGCCACAGGTTGTTTATCCTTGACAGTCGCACAGTGGGCACACACTGAGAGTTTTCATATTCAGCAAATGTGTACAAGCTTCACTGCAGACCTCAAGAAGAAATAAGACTTTCGTTAACTCACGGCAAAACCTACTTTACTTACTAATTTGCTCACGGTAAAAAAATGCACTCCCTATTCCATTGTCATGAAGGTGGAATCTAACTATATCCAGAATAAGTTTGATTGGATCCAGCTAGAAACATGTTTATTTCTGCTGTAAAGTTGGGCATTTTAACATGGGGGTCTATGGGAATTGCTCCTTTCTGCATCCATCCCCTGTTGGCCACTAGAGGAACTGCAGTTTGTGGCACTTCCTTCTGGGCTTCCCGGCTCTGCGCTATAACGCGCTGATTGGCTGTGGGTGGGCCAGACGTGCATGTGGGTGGGCCCAGGCCCACTCGGGCCCACCCACAGCTACGCCACTGGCGTGCGCATCTCACTTCCGTATAAAAGGAGGCCTCGCCTCCTGACCACCATCCTACACCACTCTTCAGCGAGCGGTATAGGACAGACAGTGCCCCCAAGGTAGAGGGCTCCGCCTGTGTTAATATAACAAGGGTTACAATACGTAACCCGGCGTTATATCTCTCACAGGCGCCCCGATGTATGCACGCGCTGTCGTCCAGCACACCGTTCCACCTCACTGTCCCTGACCGGCTTTAGCAGCCACTGCGCCTCACTCACCTCTCCCTCGGTTGTAACCGTGGAGAAGTCCGGGCTGCGGCCGATAGAGCACACCCTGATGCACTTGCCTCGCAAAAAAGTGTGCTCAAAAATAGTGCTGAGGACTCCCCTGCGTCTGCCCATAGGCAGACAGGGAAAGTCCGCAGCCCTGTATGGGTTCACTATGCACTCTCCCTCCTGAGTCCCTAAAGAGCACGGGGAGAATGCAAGTGCCCCCCATGTCCCCACACTCAGACACTGACCCTGTGCAGAGTGTGTAGGGACTATAGTATGGAGGGCTCTCCCCCTCCTGCCCCCAGGCAGGCGAGGGGAGCCCTTCGGCCCTGTAAGGGCCCAGAGCGCATTACATCACCCCGCGACCCTCCAGGGGTCCAGAGAAATGTAAGCGCATTTACGTCCGGGGAGGGGTTCAGATGCCTACTGACCCACAGCCCCCCCCCTCCTCACCAGTCCTGTGTTGCCACAGCAAGCACAGACGTTGAGAAAGAGCCAGACATATCCAAGAGATAACACTTTATGAAGGGGCCTGGCGTTGACCAAGACGCCGCCGTGCATATATCCTCCACACTCACACCGCTGAATAAGGCTGTTGATGCAGCCACAGCTCGTGTGGAGTGCGCACGGACCCCCATGGGACAGGCTCTCCCTGCCTGCTTGTAGGCGTGTGCAATGGCTTCGCAAAGCCAGCCTGCCAGGCGTTTCTTGGGCAGAGCTTTTCCAGTCACCCCGCCCCCGAAGCACACAAACAGCTGTTCAGTGCGTCTCAGGGTAGCTGTGCGCTCTACATAATATGGGTTATTAGTATGGGTTATTAATATGGGTTATTAGTGCTGTAAACAGCATTCGCACTAATAAGGGGAAGAATAAAGAATCGAAGAACTATAGTGGAATGCTGTGGCACAGCATTCACACTAATAATAATAAGGGGAAGAACGAGATGACACCATTTGAAACATTTAAAATCACAAATTATAACTTTTATAAACACTTTTATAGACGGAGTTTAACTATAATCAACCCACCTCTCGGACCGTTACAAAGACGCAAGCTGCATGTGCACGCAGTGGTGACGACGTAGTAGACCAACTGACAAACCGCCACACACAGGCCGTTTCTCAATGTCGAGTATACCTGCTGCAGAGCCACTATTTCAAGTATACTACGTTATCGAGTGGCGCCGAATGCTGGGCATTTAACATGCATTTAAACAGTCCTTCGGCGCCACTCGATGGCGTAGTATACTTGAAATAGAAAATGCATTTCCTGCAGAAAATGCGTCCAAATTTCAAGCACTCTTCCACTCTGTTTTGAGATCAAAGCACTCTAGACTTAACGAGCTGCTCAATACACACTAATGTTAAAATCTGAAGAAAACCCCTCTACCAAGCTCCAAACTAAGTTAAATATCTCAAAAAGTGTTAAAGATATCAAAAATCTGAATCATTTTTGAATAGCTGAAGGTCTTGTGATCATTTTAAAGTTTGAATGAAGTTTCTAGCTGAAAGTATGTGGAAGGAGAAGCATTTGGCGTAAGGTGTAGGAAAAGAGGATTTGAAGAGTCGTCCCATTGACTTCCATGTTAAAAAAAGAGTTTAAAAAGCTGAATATTTCAAAAAGTATAACATATTTTTTTTAAAGTTGAAGGTTTCCCATCAATTCCTGAAAAGGCTGAATAGTTTAATATTTGAATGGTTTCTGTAGCTGAAAGTAAGCTGAAGTTATGGAGAGCCAAAGTATTGGCTGAAATAAGAAGAATAAAGATTTGAAGAACTATAGTGGAATGCTGTAAACAGCATTCACACTAAATATACCCTATCCCAACACTGCTCCAACACTATTTTTGTATACATTGTAACAATAACAATACAAACGTGGGTTTGTCAAGCAAAGCGGCTAGTGTAGTCCTAAACGATAGCTGAGGATTATGGGTAGTGTAGTGTTTTCTGCCATCCTAAACTCGAAAAAAATATTTGTTTTTCCGAATTGAAGGGGAAAAATACAAAAGCATTGTACACAATTTAAACCAATCAATGTTGTGTAATTAACAAGGATTATCTGGTGTTTTTGAGTTGATGAGTAGTGCAGATATCACTGTAAAATCAATCGACAGTAAGGAGAATACTTACTTCCGGGTGTAAAATTATCCGTTATCCAATGGGAATGCTTGTGCTTCCCTGAGCGTCAAATACCACCGCTGATGGGAATACATTGCAATCAGTTGAAAGCTCTTTGCGTCGATTTATGAAGCTGAAGGAGACTCGGTGCGTCACAACTGCACGCCAAAGGACCCTGACCAAGCGTCACTATTGGACTATCAGGGAGTGAGACTGTGTTGTCATAAGGGGGTATGGAGAGGAAAATGCCAGAGGGGATCTACGGTGAAGCTGTGTGTGTGTGTGTGTGGGGGGGGGGTTTGTGGGCTGTGTGTGGGTGGATTGTGTGTGTGGGACAGTCATTCAGTCAGTTGAGCTGCTGCTCCCTAACCATGGCTGTTCTCTCTGCAGAGGTCCTGCGCTGGCATGTAAGTTTCCATTTTTCTTTATGTATTTCAGTTTAAGCTTAACTTTTTTTTTTAAACTGTTGGAAATTGGGTTAAGTTAGGTTTTAGTATTAAGCTAGGATATGTCTGACCCAAGTTTTTGGACATTCCTGAGAATTACACCAACTGTATTTACATTATTAACACATCATATACGGTACAACGGCAAGAGAATCCCTCATTAAGTTTTGCTCTATACATCTCTTTACATTGTGCACTATATGTGTAACAGTGTGATGTTTTGGGACCCTTGGGAAGTGTGTAGGCGCTGAGAGGCTCCATCGGTGAGGGTAGGTGTTGCTGTGGATGGCCCCGGGCTACACACTATGCCAGACAGATTTCCTGACACTGAAACACAGATAGTAGCTGCAGATTACGGGAACATGACACAACTTGGAAAGATTCAGCCATGTGTGGAAACCATCCATAATTTTAATCAGCAGTACAAAACACAGGAACAAGATAAGGGGAACAGAAATATAATATGATTTATTATTGTTAGATTATTGTCATTGTTTTGAATGTTGGAGCAAAATCCCATCAAAAATAACATTTATATGGATATTCTGGAGGATTAACTATTCACATCATTTTTCTAATTGTGTAGTACCACTATGTCAAAAGATTCCAATACTAGTAGAAGCCATGCATTGGAAATGCACATAAGAAATGACAATATTATTACTAATGCTTTAATTTTATGCATTTCTTAATTGTTGTAGCTGGTCGATATACATTACAGCCCATTTAAAATACTTTTAAACCCTAACCAATGTATCATACTTCATAGCCTTGCTGCACATTATCCCTTACTTACTATCTGGGATTTATATGCAATTGATGCTTTATTTCGATAACATATTGTCTGTAAGGAGATAAAATGGAATTTAAAAACGTTTATTAATGTGTTACTATTACTTTAATTGTGTACAGCTTTATAACTCATTACACAATAACAACTGTTACCAAAAATCAGTGTGTAATCAATTATTTCAACATTGAAAATGGACTACAGAAAATTACATCAAGGAATTGTGCTGTTCAACAATTCAACATGATGACTTCCAACTTCACTGCCAGTCATTATTTGGCAAAACCAGGTCAAGTTTGCTGTCTTTCTGCAAACCACTTTCTTTTGCATTTTTCCCTTTCATAACAATTTGGAAAATGTTAAGTTGTACAGTTCAGTTGGGTTGAACCAAAAGCGGGTGCTAGTGGAGCCTCGCAGATGGGGGTGCTGCTGCCCCCTCATCACCTCCCCTTTCCCGCGTCCATTCGCGATGTCTCGCTGTCTCGCAGCAACCAGGAAACCACACCAGTAAGCCAGCTCCAGTGTTTCCCACAGAATTTGATTCCATTTGTAGCAGCACCGCACCGGCAAGAAAAGCCAAAGGCCCCTTAACCTATTCGAGTGGCCCACGCATCCCCCCCCCCTCAAATAAGAAAATACATGAAAGTTCATGGCTACTGTAGACAACATTCTTGTTACTCTCTGTTGCGTTGTTAATGAGTGAGATACACCGGAGTTGAGGATCTGTGGGGTTTATTCTCCCAAAAATAATTGGCAGGAGCTCCAACAAGCCGTTTAGGACAGAGAGTGAATACACATACTATTCAGAGATGCTGTATGAGAAACCAATGTGAGTTTGGAAAATTGCACAATGTAAATCTATTCTAGTAGACCTCAACAATGGAATTATGATCAGTAGAAATGGCCATGACATGGGACCTTTAAAGGTGGTCAAACATACTCGTACATTATATGTATTATCACATGAACAACCATTTTTTGCATTGCTAAAATATAGGTAAACCTTTTTGATGTTTGTGATTTGTATAGAATTAAAGCAAGATACAGAATGGCCTTACTGGGACTACAATCTCCTTCATAGCAGTGTTCATGATAGTAGGACCACATACAGTAGAACATAAAACACAAAAGAAATACAGTACATTACACAGACTAGTGTTTAAAGAATTGGATGAAATGACAATAATTTAACAACTGCATTGCATGTTGAGTCCTTAATGTTGCTTGGCAAAAAGCTTCATATACTTCCAGCCAGGACAAGGGTTCAACTAACCAAACACAAATGTAAGGGAAATGGCACTGATTCGTCTTTCTGCCGGGACATAGCAGATTTACTTAGACTACAGATAATGATGGTGGCTATGGACATTCCTGCTCTTAATTGCTACCTGAGGAAAAAACAAGAGGAGTGACAAATTGCTAGTAAAAGCAGAATATTTGAAACTGCCCAACAACCACACAGTGAAATAGCAATAGCAATATAATATTAATAGCAAACAGTCAGATGGATAGAGGCCCTGTTCGGCCAGAGGATACCCACACGCCTTCTGATATCCTAGTAGTATTACACATGTAGACAGACAGTTTCAAAACAAACCTTTTTTCTCTCTCTATAGGCTCGCATTGAGGAGCTGGAAGATGAACTGGAAGCAGAGCAGGCCATCAGAGCCAAGGTATGATACTCTTATAACGGGCCCAGTATAATATCTCCACCCTCCCTTGATGAAACAAAGGTCAGATGTGTCTGTCGAACCACAAATGTTTTTTGGTTCCAAATGCGAAAGGTTACTGGCTCCCATCTGACCCTGAAACCGCTTTGGTGAAAAAGGGGTACGAGTGTCACTTTATTAGGGCCCGAGCACGGAGCGCTAGGACCAGGGGCGTCGCCTGGACCTGAAAACATTCGGGGCTTAGCCCACAGTGGCGGCGGCACTACAGTGGCATTTTTTACTGCAACACTCACCACACGCACACACACAGTACACCCGCGACTGTTACAATGAAGGCTCGATAATCAGCTCACGTCATATAGGCAGGAGTAAAGTGGTATTTTTTATGAGTGGGGGGCGGACCTCACCTCCTCGAGGGGGGTCCGGGGGGGATGCTCCCCTGGGAAGATTTTTTTTTAAATATTGAAGTTAAAAGCATCAATCTGGTGCACTTTGAGAGCAACATTAAGAGATCTATGGATACATCTCTCAACACCCATATGAAACAGAACTGTAAACAGATTTACTTTTTCTTTAAGGATATTTTACTAATTACTCCCCTTTTAAACTCTATTCTTGTTTTACTGCCATGTAGTATTTCATAACTGTTTTTCCTTTATTCTCTTATTTTCTTTATAACTATAATGATCATATGAAGGTGTGCCGCGGAAATAATCTTTTGAATAATTTGTGACCAAACCGTTTGAGACCCACTGAGATAACTTCGACTAAAGTTAAGTATCTAAACACTCAGAGAGTCCTTTAGCTCACCTGAGTCTCTCAGTCTGAGAGGAGAGGACTCTCCCCCAGCTTGTTGTGGAACAAACAGCTCCTTATGTCCGTTAGCGCAGCTAGCTAACCAGATGCTAACAACACGTCCTTGCTGGCACCGGGCACCGGTCCCTCCCTCCCCCTCTCTCCCTCTCTCTCTCTATCACACACACAGAGCCGAGCTTGAATGACACAAGGGCCCAATCCCAAACCGCCTCCTACACCCTACCCCTACACACTACCCCTCCGTTTGCGCGTTCGTGCGGAGGGTCCGCCACATTAAGTGCTGTTCCAAACCAACGAGTTTGGAGGGGGAGTGGGCTATCAAGCCCTCAAACAGCGAGTCTGCATCGGTGCTGACTTCACCTGCTGCCCTACCTGACCAGTCTCAACGCTGTGTGTGTCCGTCAGGAAACACGCTGTTTAGAAGTAGTTCCAGTGAACATCCACTGATAAATTGCGATGTTAACAACCTCATGATAACCTCATATTTTTTTAACTTAGGATCATACCTGTGTTTAGTCTAGAAAAAGGTAAATGTGTGCATTTTATTATAAAGTTGTGTATATTTACAGACTGTTGCAAAAACTAAGAAGCTTATAAACATCAGGTTTAAAACTAAAAGAGCTTTACAAATAAGTAACACAATGAAAGATGTTTGGAGTTTTATTTGAGTTATTAATTTACATTTTTTTGTCTAAGAGATGCTGATTTGAAACCGTTGTTACATACAGTTACGGCATTTCCTGTTTCTGCCGGAGAGAGGGGAGTTTGTCCCAAAGCTTGCCGCTGTATTTACTCCCTCCATCTGACAGGAGGGAGCCTCGTTGAGCTGCGAGTGTGGCTACAGACGGAGTTCACTCCGTCACGGAGGGGTAGGGTCGAGGGAGTGGTTTGGGATTGGGCCAAGCACACGTTTATTTCCATGCAACTCTCTGATTGGTCTGGTGTCATGCCTCTGTTGCATTCAGTGAACACGGGAAATTACAGTGCTGCCGTCCTCTCTTGTGTCATGATGAGGTTCACGTAAAGCACGGTTAATGTATTATATTATTGAGGGAGAATTGTCCGGGGCTACAGAAAAAACATTCAAAAGTTGTATAATTTTGCACGGACGCCAGGACCGGTGAAAAATTCAATATTCTGGAGTCAATGGGTTCAAATTATTCAACCTGCTCGCTAGCGCCACCTATGAAAATCCCATTTCAGAAAAATGTACAAAGTCGCACCTTAACTCAGAATAACCTGACATTTTGTAGACTTATCCGTCTCGACCTGCTCTACAAATTATCCTCTTGGACTGTTAAGCTCCGCCTACTCTTTTTTTAATTAAAATTAGCATAATGTTCAAAACAGTGAAATATTCACTTAAAGGTGGGGTAGGTAAGTTTGAGAAACCGGCTCGAGATACACTTGTTGTTATATTCCATGGAATGCCCTTAACATCCCGATAGCAATGAATATCTTAAGTGCTTTGACAAAAAATCCATAAAAGCCGTACTACTGTAAAAGCACGACCAATCATTTTAGCCGACCCGGCTAAAATAACTGGATGGCCTACTTGCCTGTCAGCCTTCCATCTGTGCACAAACTTATCTCGTGCCCTCATTGGTCATGTGCGCGTTCGTGTGTGTTGGAGGAGGGGCTCTGTAAGGAAGTGGCAGATTTTCTCCGGTTGTGTATTTTCAAATTCTACGCACTCGAGCTGGTTTCTCCGAAATTACCTACCCCACTTTTAAATTTAAATTTTTGTTTTTTTGACACCAAACTTAGTATACAGCATCCGTGGAGGGTCACACACATTACCCTAGGACAGGAGTCTGCAACCTTTTTGACCAAAAGAGCCATTTTGCTCCCTTTTCCCAAAACATTTTTTGTCTGGAGCCGCAAAACATATTTCATAGCTTGATAGCTTATAAAGTTGTATTTATTGTTATATCATAGACAAAAACTACAGTTTTTTTGCATTTATTATGTATTACATTATATAAAACTGTTAACCTCTAATAAGAAACAAAGAACTCCTATAAGGATAATTACAAATAATTAGGGCTAACGCGTTAACGCAAAAAAAGATGAACGCCACTAATTATTTTAACGTGATTAACGCATGTGTATTTTTTGTCCTCGGCCGCCCCGTAGTTTCAGAGCGCATCGAGTTTAAAATACCATCTACAAGCTGATGCTGACAGCCCCGCTCCTGCCGCCCGCTTGTGGCAGACCACACTTCCACGCTCACCGGCAGGCCCGGACTGGCCATCGGGAGGACCGGGAGGGTGTGTGTATGTGTGGCGCGAGCGAGGCACACCTTACGTGTTGTTGTTGTTGTTAGCATCTGGTGCTAGCTAGCTGCGCTAACGGATATAAGGAGCTGTTTCAATGAAAACAGAGGAGCGACATTTCGCCGACAACTGCGCCGAGCACTTGACTTTATGCAGGTAGCCAGACAGTGGGACATTGTACGAAAAGTCAGCACACTCACCACGGATAGTGCGCGCAACATGATTGCAGCGTCCAGGCAGCTCCCGTTCGAGCATATATGCCTTGAGCTGCACATAGCTCCAATGATCCATCACTGTGTCTCCACATTCACACATACACACACACACACACACACACACACACACACACACACACACACACACACACACACACACACACACACACACACAC
>CALSBW010025220.1:89484-119832 GCA_943590975.1 Lindbergichthys nudifrons | reverse complement strand
GGAGAATGTACAATTTTTGTCAGATAAGCTACTGACACCCTCACCCTACAAATAAAGTGTGTAATGTAGGCCTGTTACATATATTATTGAGCGATATATATTATACACACTGTTCTGCTTTCTGCACTTACCTCAGCAGCTGTTCTCACTGTAAACATCGCGTCACAATGAAAGCAGTTGTATTGAAAAAAAAGCCTAACATCCAGGGGAGATGTGATTAGTGAGTAAACAAACGGTAAAGGGCAGAAAGTCTGATGCACATTTGATCATCTTAAATAACTTATAATCCTAACGGGAACAGTTTGCAGAGCTGTGCTTCATTGACATAAGTCCATCCAGGACCGGCCCTAGGCACTGGCGAACTAGCTGGTCGCCTAGGGCGCCAGATCTGGAGGGGCGCTGTGCTGGGAGAAAAAAAATATAAGAAAAAAATAAAAGAATACTTTTTTTTTAAACGTTTATTCTGCCTAATTTTCTGCCCTTGATGTAATACATTTACATTCATAATTGAATAAAGTAAACACCCTTTGCACCCCGGCCCGGCAACATTTTGCATTTGCCCTGTACGATGAAAAGTGATGAAAGTGGGGGTTGTTGACTTATCACCAAATCATAATCTCGCCTAGGGCACCAAAATGTCTAGGGCCGGCCCTGAGTCCAGCCATGCGTCACGCCTCTTTTAAACATCACTGTTGGCTGAAATCGACTCCGGAGAATACATCAGTGTATTCGGTTACTGCTCCTCCAGACAGCCTCCTCGATAATCGATCCTCGACGAGCCTTTAGAGAAATGTGTTTTCCTTCGAGACGGCGCGCCGACATCCGTTTCCGGGTCGCTGCCGGAGGACCTGGGAGTCTGGGACGCGGAAATTATAGAAATTAGTTTCTCATTTCGGAGGACTCGCGCGCGTCTGCTTGACGCGGGGACGACTGGCCGCCCTCCCCGTCAGACGGATGCGAGGGCCCGCTCATCACTGCGCGCACTTCTGTGACCCCAGTTTTAATTTAATTATGTTTTTCGTGTCATTGTAGTGTGTTAACAATTGTAAAAAACGTAATAGTACATAAATCTTGGTTTTCATGCAGCTGTGGTCAGGGAATAATCCTGATCTCACGTAAGGCAGAAAACATGGATGACAACATCAGAGTCACCGGTGTTGGGGGTAACACGCTACAAAGTAACGCATTACTGTAATCAGATTACATCTGTCTGTTATGCAGTAATGTAACATGTTACTTTTGATAACAGAAGCTACATTGCAGTTACTTAGCACACAATTATCTCATTACTTGGGTTACTTCAAGGCAGGGGTACTCAAACTTTTTTGTTAAAGGTCCACTTGTGAATTTTATACAAGGTCAATGGTCCGGATCAATGCCAGTAAAGTCCCCCCCACCCCCGGAGCGGAGCGACGAAACTGAAATGATGAAGCAGTTTCGGCGCGCTATGCATGGGGCCCCCTTGAGGGGGTTTCCCGACATGTCGTTGCAGTAAATTAAAGAGTGTTTCATGTTGTCGTTGCTGTGGACCTTCTTCATCTTTTTTTATGTCTTTATTTTTTTTACATTTTTTAATTGTTACGTTTATTCTGGTTTGTTTTGTGTTTGTATCTTTTATTTTGAATTAATTAATTAATTTTATGTTTTGTGAGCTGAGCTGTGTGATTTTATATGTTATGTATCTCTCTGTACAGCACTTATAGTGCTATATAAATAAAGTTGGATTGGATTGGATTAATCTACTTTATATGGGGGCCCCCTTCTGGTCCAAGCACTTGCCTGTCAGTAAACGGCGCCCCTGTATATACACACACACATTCAATACATACATACATTATGATGGCTTGAACTAGTGGGAGAAATGGCTCTGTTTGTCTGTAGCCAATGCCTTGAACCTCGGCAAAAATGGCATTAGAAGCATTAGAAAGTCAAGGTAAACTTGCGGTTAACTTGCGGCCTGCAATGCGTGTCACGCTCGCGCACACAAGTAAATATATATGCACGTTAATTCTCAGAACGCGTCAGACACTTGAAAATATACATTAAAGGGGACCTATCATGCAAAATGCACTTTGTGATGTCTTTTATACATAAATATGTGTCCCCGGTGCGTCGGGGGAACTCACGCAGCGTCAGAAAATAAAACCCTCTCTCTTTTCCTCCGTACCCAAATCTTTTAAAAACAGGGGTACAACGAGCGGATACAGGTTTGCTGCCGATCTGACGTCAAATCGGCGGCGGACCCACAGAAAATTGCTATCAGAAACAATGCCTGACGTGTTTTGGACGTAATCTCGTCTTTGTTTACATTAGCAAGCCTCGCTAACACTCAGAGCTAACCTGTACTGGAGATCACATGTGTTTAAAAAGCAGGAAATTAAAAAAGGAACTCACCTTGTGATAAACCCGCAAGAGAAAAAGCATTTGAGCTCCATTCTGTTTCAGAAATAATCTTTGATGTGGTTTAGAACAGGATGGCGTTTTATCACAGCAGAATTGAACTTTATCTCCGGTAGAATTCTGATCAGGCATTAGCTCCGCCTCCTCTTTTTTTTTTTTTTCAAGCTAAGGACCCAAAATCCGTGTTTTTCTAACAGGGCTGCAAAAGAGGGGTTTGAGCAGTATGAGGCATGGCTACAATGGGTGAACTGTTTGGTATTTTAAGCAAAAAACTTCACAGACATGTTATGTATGGGTATGGCCCTACAATATATTTTTCCAATATAGCATAATAGGTCCACTTTAATTTACATCAGAATCTTTTTTTTTTTATAATTTCTTTTTTTTCTTTTTTCTTTTTTTTTTATAATGGGACACAGGGTTCGGTCCGGATTGATTTGCAGTTCGGTCCGGATCCGGACCTTGGTCCGGAGTTTGAGAAGCCCTGCTTTAAGGTCTTCAACTATCTGCCTAACAGGAGGACAGAAAATATATATGTCTCATAGCAGAGATAAACAGGCTTGTTGCAGTAAAAATCGTTGGAGAAAATGTTGCCCGTTTCTACGGTGGAATCGCCATCTTTCCAAAACATATTGAGCAAGATATCGTCAAGGGGCAGGAAGGCTCCATCAGACAGGACAACTTTAGAATCTACCTGGGCCAGTGTTATGATGAAACTGAGCTAAATAAAACATGATGTTCAAACAAATAGCAGAAACAGAGGTCTGTGTTCATTACTGTCCTCATTAGATTAAGGATTTGTGTTGATCTAGTAGTTGTGTAACTAATTACTTTCAGCAGTGAGTAATTGAGTAAACTAGGCATTTCTTTTTTAAGAGGTAGGTTTCTAATATGTAATGCCTAACTTTTTCTGAGTAACTATCTACCCAACACGGAGAGCCACACACAAACAACAGAGAAACATTCCTACTTCAAACTGTTGTCCATAGAGTGAGTGGTGTTGGGTGGTGCTGACCTGCATGTTGACTCAGCCAGTGGTGCGGAGGGGAGCGATGAGTGAGCCAAACACAGGTTTCTGAGCCTGAGCCAGGTGAATGAGGGAAAGCTTCTGTGAAACGTATCAGCTTTCATGTTCTACTAGAGATATGACGTCTGTAGCTCAGTGCTGCTTTCTCTCTCTCTCTCACACACACAAACACATTTATTTATGGCAAAAAAGCATGTGTATTTATGCTACAATACTTTGTTTCGCCTCTTAAGACCTGCATGTTGTATTCATGTGACAGTACTTAAAGGCAGAAATGCACAAGTACATACATCACCCTGAGTGTTGAATAGAGTGACGACTAGCCGACTTTTCCCCATGCTGGGTGGCATTCCTAATGGTGCTTGCTGCCCCCCAGCAGCCTCCAAAGCCTCTGAGCAATGAAAGAGGCAGGTAGAGACATGCAGTTGTTTATCTGTTTTAGAGTAGGATCTCAAACACGGCATACCTCTGCACACAGGCTGGCTATTGTTCAGCTCAGCTCCTCAAGTCGACAGGGAAATATCATCAGGAGATAAAGGCTGACATACAGCACTGTTTTCAAGAGATCTTTTCCCAACTGGAATGCCATCCGCTCACACATATATCTGTACAGAGGAATGTTCTCACTCACTCAAATGCACACACACCCAGTATACAATATTGTAATGGACATTACTGGAACAGTATGTTGCAGTATTGCTTGTACATGTATTTGCTAATTGGTGTATCTGGAAAGCTGTCTTTTTGGCTGTGTAAAATGCTCTGGTAGACGCAGCCCTCGCACCCTGAATAGTATGCACAACATCTTGAGAGAAGCCAAGCCTCTCTAAGCATTCCATTGAAGATGCAGAGATATGACTTTGAGCTGATCTACACACCTGGAAAGCACCTACAGTGGATAATGTGAGTACAAGTTAAGAGGATGTGCAAAGTCATGTGAACATGGTGTCTGCTGCTCTTCCTGTATCAGACCAACCTGGTCTCACCAGAATGCGTGACTCCACCACGACTCCTTAACACCGCAGTGCGTGGTGGAGTCACGAACTTTGCTACAACAACCCCAATGTAAAGTGAATGAGGCTCCTTTGTCGTGGTGCACACACGCATTTCTACAACGTCCCGCAGTGAGCTTTTATTCTATAAAACGTTTTTTAAATCTGCTTTATAGCTTGTAGTAACTCACGGGAGGCTTCTTTTATTTTATTTGTATTCATAATAATTTTTATTTTTCGTCAGAATGTATTATGGTGCATTAGTTACGAATGTTTGTTCTCAAAAAACAGTGCATTGTGTGTAATACAACTGTGATTTTGTATTAAATTAGTTAGTTTTTAAGGAAAGCCAGAGCTTCAGCTGTGTCAAATAGATTGTTCCCTTTAGTTAACGTTATTTAAAAGATAATTATATTCCTATTTGATCAAGTCCCCTTTATTGTATTACGGACGCAGAGAGCAATGTGAGCGTCCATTCCCATTGGATAACGGAGGATTTTACACCCGGAAGTAAGTATTCTCCTTACTGTCGATTGATTTTACAGTGATATCTGCACTACTCATCAACCCAAAAACACCAGACTATCCTTGTTAATTACACAACATTGATTGGTTTAAATTGTGTGCAATGCTTTTGTATTTTCCACTTTCGATTCGGAGAAACAAATATTTTTTCGGAGTTTTTGGATGGCAGAAGACACTACACTACCCAGAATCCTCAGCTATGGGACTACACCATGTGCTTAGAATGTGTCCTACTGACCCCCCCCCCCCCCCTTAGGTCACAGGCTCCTCCAACAGTGCAACACAATAAAACAGGTACACAGACAAAATAGTGCAGTAAATACAAAAAGAAAAATAGTAAAATAGTAAAAAGTGAAATAGTGCAATAAGAGTCTATATACAAGTGATTGGAATATGATTTATTAGATAAATCATTTCTAAGTAGCAGCCAGATGAATGTTATGGATGTTGTTTCAAAGTTCAGGTGTTTAATAGTCTTCTGGCCTGTGGGATGAAGCTGTCCCTGAGTCTGGTGGTTTTAGTCCGGATGCTGCGGTACCGCCTGCCAGACGGCAGCAGATAGAACAGTTTGTGGCTGGGGTGATGGGGGTCTTTCATAATCCTGAGGGCTTTCTTTAAGGTTAACCTGGTATTTTTACTCCACTACATTTATTTTAGTTACTTTACAGATTTGGATTAATGATGTGAAATATAAACAACCCTTAAATCAGACTTTAGTTACACCTGAGTAAAATTCAGTGAAGGTGATTGTCAAGTGCCAACAATCAGGAGAGATATTTGGTAGTGGGTGCTTGAGAAGACTAAATATTTATCTGCAGATCCCTATAAAGTATATTCATTACTCGTTATTCTCTACTATTAGTTAATTACAAACTGTATATAATGGCTATTTTGCACATCCCTTTCAAGATTTCAATATTTTCTAAGGTTTATTGACATATCATATACACAACTACGGTGTAGTTATGCAATGAATGAAAAACTTGGGTCACAGGTTCCTCAACAGTGCATTACAAGACATCTATCGATATATGTGTACCTCCACCATTAAACATATTCTGCACATTTCTTATACTATCTACATACACCTTATAAGAGTATAATTAATATGTATAATATCAGTTAAAATAAGTGCTTCAGTTAACATTGCAGGAAAGTTGATTGTCAAGTTCCAAAACAAACCATGCAATATATTAGACGTTAAGTACTTTGTCAGGCTTAATATCTGTAGATACCCTGTTGGAGTTGGACACTTATCTGCCCTCTCCGCGCCGTTCGTTGAATGAGGCTGGTCTCTATTAAATCAGAAAGGAATTGAAAACACCGGAATCAAAGTTATAACAATTATCTGAGTTTACTGGTAGAAAATAGAACAAATATACAGGTTTTACAGAGTACTCCGGACTTCCTGGTTTGTAATGCGATGCGGATAAACGTGTCGGGATCCAACCAACTCACATACAAGAAGAGAGTGCCTTCAAGTTTGTAATGCGATGCGGACACAGATATCGGGATCCAACCAACTCACCAAACCAAAAAAGCCCTTTTTCCTTCAAAAACAATAGTATTCGTACTCAATTTTGGGGCGGAGATGTGTTGACTTGTTCCCTCCCCCTTTTATTCAACAGCGAATTAGAGAGCCCCTGGGGAGGAGCTGTGTAAACTGCTCACCTCCCCCAAGTGTTCTTACTGGTTGGATTCACATCTGGTCGGGTTCAATCAGAGTTCTAGCCAAAAAGTGAGATCCTATAGTTTACTAGGTCAAAGGTCAATGTTTATCTCTACCTTATCTATACTACATTCCCTTCTCATGGGGTTTTTTCACATAAACTACCCCTCCTCCGACATTTTAACTTTAGTGCACCCATAAAGTAAGGGGGTCCATATCGACCTTAAAACCAACATCTGTATGTTGGGGTGAAGGGAAAATGTGTGTGTATAACACAAAATCTCTGGGTCAGTGAGTTTAAAAGTGAGAATAACATTCCTATTATCAAAACCTGTTGTGATTACCTAAAACAGTTCAAACAATACATGTTCACTTAAAATACAATTCAAAACAATACATGTTTACTTCAATACAGTGTAGAATCATATCTTTTTACTTCAACCCCCAAAGCTTTTTTCTTATTTAAAAGAAGACCTTAACCTAAAGTATTCTTTAATGTTTAAATAAAGTCTTATTAGTTTGTCTGTTTTGCACATCCTCCTATCAGGCACTAAACTGTTTTATTGTAGAGATCACTTACAGTATCTTCTTGATATTTTCTATTCTATATTATTTATATCATTGACCTTCCACTTTCCCACTACTTAAGAGTATGTACTCTTAATATTTAAATGTTTTCATCAAATATAACACATTCAAAAGTGCTTTACAAAAATGAAAGACATTAAGAAAAAGGCATTTTAAAACAGTCATTAAAAAGCAACACAATCTACCTGCATTGCAATTACTCTAAACGTGTAATAACGTGCTTTAACCAGTAGGAGGTGCGGGTTAAAAAGCTGTCCAGTTTACAGTGTTAACAAAATAAAATATACTGCTGTTTCCGGTTTAGTTTACGACGGATATATTCTGTTATTGTTTTGATATTTGTAACACAAAAGCGATGTAAAAAACCCACAGCAACACAGAAAAGATGGTCTTAACATGACCCAGCGGTCTAGTAGTTAATACAAAACAATAATATCAAAACAAATTATTAATACTAACTTTATTGTGAAATTAAAACAGAACGGTAAAAGAATAGTTTCCGGTCTATTCTGAGGCCCGATCTCTGTAGATAAATAAAGAACTACGACAGATGTGTAATGTTTAATGCAGCCAAACCATTCATTACAATGCATTCATGTGATGACTTTCAAAGAGTAAAGCAAGCACTGCTGAATAAAGTATGATTTGATCTTTTACGAAACGTTTTTTTTAATATGGAATACAGTTGGAGGTCAACCAATCACAGAGCTTGAGGCAAAGCGGAACAATAGCTGTGGATTCTGGGTAGTGTAGTGTCTTCGGCCATCCTAAACTCTGAACACATATTTGTTTCTCCGAATCGAAGGGGAAAATTACAAAAGCATTGGACACAATTTAAACCAATCAAAGTTGTGTAATTAACAAGGATAATCTGGTGTTTTTGGGTTGATGAGTAGTGCAGATATCACTGTCAAATCAATCGACAGTAAGGAGAATACTTACTTCCGGGTGTAAAATCCTCCGTTATCCAATGGGAATGGACGCTCACATTGCTCTCTGCGTCCGTAATACAATAAAGGGGACATGGTCAAATAGGAATATAATTATCTTTTAAATAACGTTAACTAAAGGGAACAATCTATTTGACACAGCTGAAGCTCTGGCCTTCCTTAAAAACTAACTAAGTTAAAAAAAATCACAGTTACAAATAAAAGAAAAGAAGCCTCCCGTGAGTTACTACAAGCTATAAAGTAGATTTAAAAACGTTTTATAGAATAAAAGCTCACTGCTGGACGTTGTAGAAATGCGTGTGTGCACCACGACAAAGGAGCCTCATTCACTTTACATTGGGGTTGTTTGCGCGGTGCAGACACGTAAATGTAGCAAAGTTCGTGACTCCACCACACACTGCGGTGTTAAGGAGTCGTGGTGGAGTCACGCATTCTGGTGAGACCAGGTTGTATCAGACACAAAATCCAGACAGATAGCTGAAGAAACAGCAAAAGACACAGAGCTGCAGTGTGTCATTGCAAATATGCAATATGGATGGCTTGTAGGTTCCTGTCCGCTCTTCTACCACATCAGAGGTGAACTGAGTGTTGTTGACGGACTACTATACTGAAACAACACAGGATTGTCATTCCACACGCATTAAGACAGGAAGTACTACAAAGAATCCATGAAGGTCATCTGGGTGTGCAAAAGACGGGTGAGAGACAGTGTTTTCTGGCCTGGAATCAATAAAGATATTGAGAGACTGATTGGTGCGTGTGACAGATGCCAGACACACAGAAACAAACCCATGATGGTGACTGATGTGCCAACAGCACCATGGCATAATGTCGGAATGAATTTGTTTAATCTCAAAGGTAAAGACTATTTACTCAAACTTTCCTGAAATGGCACTGCTGTCAAACTCATCATCAACGTGTGTCATAACACATTCAAAATCCATCTTTGCCAGACATGGCTTACCTAACATAGTAGTGAGCAGGGTTCGAGTTATAATCTGAGCTTTATGGGGGTCTTTAAAACTAACTAGTTTTAAAGACTAATGCTGGCCTATCACCGGGTAATTCCTGATCACTCCCTCTGCCGGGAGTTCCTACGGTCCACCTGACAGCAGCGGGCGTAGGCAGGGAAACCATGACGCGCCCGTGCGCTCCGGGGCTATCAGGATCGCTGACAGCAGCTCCTCCTGCACTTAGTCCAGGAACCGTGGAATCAGCTGGACTGGTGGAAAAGAGTATAAAAATATCCTGGGCCATTTGTCCCATGCTCTGAAGGAGAACCAGAGGGCCCACTTCCCGTTCCCTGCGTGCGGCGAACAGGTCCACCTCCACTCTGCCGAACTTGCTCCAAACCTAGGAGACCAGTTTGGGATGGAAGCTCCAGTCCTCCTGGCGAGGACCTCCTCTGGACATAATGTCCGCCCCTTTGTTCAATTTACCAGGAATATATACCGCTCTGATGAACAGTAAGTGTGTGTGTGCCCCCAGCAGCCATCTGGCTGTGTTCAGAAGCTGCGCTGAGTGCTCACCTCCCTGGCGATTTATTTAGGCTGCCGTCGCCTTGTTGTCTGTGCGAATCAGCACATGTTGATTCTGCAGCAGCCGGACAAAATGCTGGATTACTTTCCACACAGTGAGCAGTTCCAGCGTGTTTATGTGGAGAGACATTTGAACCGGCCACTGCGGCATAACTCTTTATGTACCCTGTTTGGCACGACGGGCAAATCCCAAACGCAGGGCTCCCTGACTGCTTTCGGCTGTCGCTCCATCGTTAAAATACATTTGCTCTTAACCTGTTAAGCCTGGCAGCCCCCGCCCGCCAGCTTTTTTTTCACAAAACTGTGTCTCAGGGCTTCTTAACATTTAACAACCTATTAATGTGTCATACCCACTTAACGGGAAGAAACTCAGCTAACTGACGATACGAACCATTTTTACCGAAACAAAACACAAGTCTCACAGGAAGCGTCTAAATGAGCCCTGAGCGAAAAAATGCTAACACACTTAGCACAGAACTCACGGTAGAAATACTTAATTACTTATCGGATCTGGACAAACAATATATATATATATAGAAAGCTGAGATTCCACAGATTCTAGCGGTATAAGTATCATCACTGTGCGACCAAAACTCGCGGCAGCTCAGGCAAACCCAGACAACACACAGCGTAGCTTTACTGAGCCAAAAAAGCAAATATGTCTTACCTTTGCTGTTTTTCTGATCAAAAGTTGTGTTCAATGGCATTAAAACGAGAAAAACGCTGTTGAAGGTTAATCCAATGGTTAATCCAATGTGTCTGTGTCACTTTGAAATAATTACTGATAATCCATTCTTCCATTTTTGTCAAAAACTGAGATTTCATATTAGCTGCTATTAGCTGCTATTAGAGCTACAACCCAGCTTCCGGTTTTGGGCAAACTACATGCACATCACTCTCACTCCTCAATGGCAAAGTTTAGATGGGTTTTAGGAACTTCCCCTCGATTCAATTGGCTCTAACGGTACAAAAGAGGTGTCACCAAAATCGACCAATGGGTTCCAGAGATATGGCAAATCCACCCAAATGACCCCAGAAGTGTTTTTTATTTTGCTAAATCTCTCTAAAAAGGTCAAATGTCACTTGTTTTGCATCAATCTTGATACAGGGTACTTATTATATGTTATAGTTTGGATTCCTAAATCTTTTAGTCTACTATCCCTGTTGTGTTAAAAATTCCAGGAAAGACAGACAACCTTGGTTTAGACTTTGGCTCTCTCTCGTTGGTGTGCAGACTCAGACAGAGTCTCTTGGCAACACAACCTTCCAATCAGCATTCGGCCGGCCGGCGAAGTCCCTCCCTACTCTATCCGCTATCCTAGTAATTTGTTTTCGCTAAAGCTGATAGTGGAATCCTCCATTTACACTGATTCCCAGTTATGCAGGGGCGTTGAGCACACACACACACACACACACACACACACACACACACACACACACACGGCCAAGGCCAGAGCCTCAATAACTCATTGTCTCTGCAGTGTGCACCTGGCTTTTGCAACATTTCTAATGCAAGCTAAAAACGTTCTTGCTGTGACTTTTCCCTTCGTTCCCTTTCCAATCCATCAAACCATGGGATTGGTGATTTTGTCTATTTATTCCAAAGTCACAGTCACATAAAATGAGCACAATAAGCTTATAATGTAATAACAAGAATCAGTCTTTCTAATGTTATATACAAATAGACTCCACATCCCATCATTCAAGGGTGGTTTTCACTATAAGTAATGTGTTTTTTTTTGGACGGACACTATAATTTACAGTTTTTTACCATGTTCAATCTGAATTTACTTTAAAATAAAAAAAATCTATATTGATTCTGACTTTTCTACATCCAACTCACAAGTTTATCATTGCTTTGAGAAAAAAGATTATTAATTTACCCCTTTTAGAAGTGTAGTTATGGTAATTTGTTCTGGGAATGTCATTTTTTTGCCTGAGACCTGAAAAACAGGCTCAGGGCTTAACAGGTTAAGAAAGTATCTCGATGCTTGTCAGAATGCTGAAGAAAAATGGGAGTAGATTGTCGGGTCTCACCCCAATTCATACCCGAGATGAGACCGCAGGTGGGCGTGGACTGAATGTATTTTAGTGCTGCCTGGATTCGCGAGGGATAAACCCAATATCGATAGCCTTAGAGGGTAAAGCCTATACAAAATAGAACAGTTTGGTTTTGGTTCCCTGCTGGTGCTAGTTTGTTTCGCAGTTAGTTCAACGTGCTAACCAGTTTCATTTTCGTGGTGCCGCTTCATGATTCATCGATTTTGTCCCGGAAGTTCTGGCTAACGCTGCCCACAACAACAACAACAATTGCGGACTGCGTCGGGTCAATTCTCATGTTGCTTTTACAAAGCCAGATTAAATGAACACACTGCTGCTGCAACAAAATAATTTCCCAATTCTCAGAGTCACACTGAGAGGCTTTGCCTCTGATAACTAGAGATCAGGTGAGGTAAAGGACTCTGAGTGTTTAGATAATCAAAACTTGAGTCCAAGTTATTTCAGTGGTTCTGAAACGTTTTGGTCACCATTTATGTAAACGGGAATTTCAAAGCCACACCTTTTATATAATTATTATAGTTATAAAAAAAACAATACAAACAGATGAAATAATTCCATGAATACTATAGGGCAATAATAAAAATATATAGTTTTAAAGGGTTAGTAAAACAAATTTGGACTTGGTAAAATAAAACAGTTAAACTTGAAAACTGCTGCTTAACAGGAGGGGGAGAGAGAAGAGGCTCCGAGACAGATTTAGGAGCCCAGACACACTCACAACTACTACAGCAAAAATAAACAATTTTAAATTATTTGTTATTTGCTCTGGTATTGTTTTGGTATGATTATTTCATATTCTAATGTTTCTTTGATTATTAAATTATATACAGATCTTTTTCATATATGTGTTGAGAGACGTATCTTAACATCTAGTCTTTAAGCATGCCCATGGACCCCCTACATGAGGTCCACTCACCACTTCAAACATGTTCAAATGGAAAGGAAACTAAAGACATTTTTATATATTTACATTTCATATTTTGTATTCTTTGGATACTCTTTTGATAAATCCTGTATAAGTTCTAATGTAGAATTGTCGGGCTGGGCTAAGCCCCTGATGTGACTAGATCCTAGCAACCTCCATCAAAGGTGGAGATAGTAGAAGTGCCAGTCCTTCACAGGAAGATGTTCAGGCATAACCAAGGACCAGTACAGAAGTACTGGCAGGTACAGGGCAAACAGTCCACAGTAGGACAAGTCATTGATATAAGTGAGAATTAAACTACAGTAGGGCTATCACTATGGGCAACAATGCTTTAAATATAGACGATTCAACCAGCAAAACAGCAACAACTAAAAATGGTAGTGGCATATCATTCCTGGCCTAACTCATAGTCCCAGTCCGGCCTGCCTGTAGGGATACTTGATTGGCTGAACTTTAACGCTGAGGATAGCGTAGCCAAGCAGCCTATGGTCACAGGGGGCAGGGAGCTGTCTCTCCTACAGAGGCCTCTGTGCTGATGGTTCTGCGAGGAGAAGCTATTTCTTCTTTCTGTAGCTCTTCCAGTTTATGTCCAATATGAACTAAACTGCACATGCATTCAGTCCATCAGTAAACCAAACTGTTTTGACTTCACAACAATAAAAGTATCACTCCCAAATGGCTCCACAAATGGACTAAAGTCAGTTCTGCATGACCTAAACAGTTCAAGGTCTTCCTCAGAACCATTAAAAGACATTTGAGAATCTGTTTTCTGGATCAGTTTATGAACCTGCCGACAAAACATCTGGTTTGATGTACACTACTTATCCTATTTTAACCTCAGCCCCTAACACTTTCTCTGCATTTGAACTGTTTTGTAATATATGTGATCACTATGCAGTTGTTTTTTGTGAGAGATGTAAGACTCAGACCAAAACATGTATTACTCACCAAAGATCATTTAAACCTTTTACTAAACAGACAATCTTTACAAAATATGTGTATGTTTGTAGTGTTCTGGGTGTTGTCTCACAAACAGCTGATGTTGATATAGCTTTCTTACATATGTAATACACACAACACTTTTATGAGAATAAGGACAAGTAAAAGTGAAATTGAAGACATTCATTATACCAATTACCGTTTGAATTAGTTTCACAAAGTAAAGCGTATTAACGTGTTATTAACTCCTGTTTGTTTTAAGCAGCACTAATCAATATTTTTACATAAACAGTGGATAAACTGATTACATTAAATATAGATTTTGAATGTAGTGACCGACCTACACAGTATTAGCACCTAATTCTGCAGTTTCCCTCAGTTCTACAGGGATGTAATATATTTTATCATTTCAGTGTTGCTCAAACTATAACCTTCAGTCTCAGCACTTCCTGCAGCAGCCTGAACCCCTGCAGTCAGACAGTTCGTTTTCCAGCTGACCAAGGTGGACATTTTATAAGTGCAAAGCTGCCCTTTCAAGATCTGTGTTAGTCTGTGCTGGCTGTTCCGTTGTTCTCCTAAGGAGACAGCGCTGTCGCCCTACTAGGCAGGAAAGCTGCCCTTGGATTGGACATCGCTGCACCTTAATGTGGAGGTGGAGTGGTCATCCTCTATTCAGAAAGATGGTGGTTCCATCCCCTGACCCATGTGAATGTGTTATTGGGCACGCAACCCTTGTATGTGTGTGAGAGTGTGTGAAGATTAGTCTTCCTTCCCTTTGTATGGCAGCCTCTGCCTCTGCATACATGTGTGGGAATGGGTCATGCTGACCTGTATGTAAAAGCTCTTTCAGTCATCATAAAGACTAGAACCGTTCTAGATAAATGTAATCCATTAACTGTAGGCCTTTCCCCTGTAACAGTCGAGAGGAGTTCTGAACTCATCTATTCTTTTATGTATTTAGCATAACAATGTTTGCTTACCTCATTCATTTGTTTACTATCCTTATTGTATTTGCCTTTTTTATGTGAACTGTCTTCAAGGTAAACAACGTAAAATCTTATTTTGTGATTTATTTACATGCAGTGTTTTTGCTCCCTTTTCACTTTAGGACTTGTTAAGATGACTTACCTATCATAGATATATTGTGCTATGCATTCTGTACATTGTACCATGACAGAAACATAATAGGGTGTTGAATCATCATGAAGTCATTCTGATCATTTAGTATCAAGTATATATCATTGTTTTAACTACTCTGCTTTTGGTAGGTTGAGAAGCAAAGAGCAGATCTAACCAGAGAACTGGATGGTCTCACTGACCGACTGGAGGAAGCAGGAGGGGTCACCACATCACAGGTCAACTATATACATTCAAAGAAACACACACGCACGCATGCACGCACGCACACACACACACACACACACACACACACACACACACACACACACACACACACACACACACACACACACACACACACACACACACACACACACACACACACTCATATATGCTTTTTTTGCCAAACGTTAGAATGTTAGATTCAGATAACTTTTATGTCCATTACATTTAAATACAATTGAAATGTGTCTCTGGCACTGTCAAATAAAACAACACATACAGTTCATACTGTAACAATACAAAGGAAAAACAAACGTGCATCTTACATTCCTAAAGAGACAGTCATAATAAAAATGTGAAGCTGACTTCTACTGGTTATGGTTAGGCATTGACCTCTACTATATCTGTACATAGCAAATAGTTGTTGCTGCTATAATATTACAATTTATAATCATAACATTGGGGTCCTCTGAAACTGAAGAATGAACCTAAACTACAGTGTCTGAACTGACCCAGTGAGCTAGCCATGGACCTTTCCATATGACTTATATGCAGACACGTCCAGTTTAACTGTGCCTGAGGGAGCGGGGCATTACCAACAGAGGACACATGTCTCCAAAAGCTCCTTACGTTAGGACATATGCAGCACATAATACAACATGCTACAATCTTATGGATGCCTTTGGACAGAAAATACCATTTGCGGAGGGTACAAGTTTGGCACACGTTGCATCATAAAATACAGACCTTGACAAACATCCTGTGTGTTAATTACAGATGGAGGTGAACAAAAAGCGAGAGGCTGAGCTGCAGCGTCTCAGACGAGACCGCGAGGAAGCCTCTGTCCAATCAGAAGCGCTGACCGCGTCTCTAAGGAAACGGAACAGTGAGGCCATGGCCGAGCTGAGCGAGCAGTGTGAGGCTCTGCAGCGCAGCAGGGCCAAACTGGAGAAGGAGAAGCAGAACATGAGAATGGAAATGGAGGAGTTGGCTGCTTCTGTGGACAGTCTGCACAAAGCCAAGGTCAGGACGTTTATTTCTTTTATTGTTGCAGTTTTTCATGTTTTTACATTTGAACACTTTGTTTGTGTGCTGCAGACGTCCTCAGAGAGCCAGATGAAGAAGCTGGAGGAGCAGCTCTCAGAAGCCAGCAGGACTGCAGACGACCTGCAGAGGGCCCAGATGGAGCTCAGCGTGGCCAGAAACAGACTCACAGGTACTTCTCCTCACTCACATTCAAGAACAGCTTCTTTTGTGTCTGCTCCAGGGGATTTCCATATTTTGCATTTGATATAGCAAATAGTCCATTTCAAATCTTCCAAAAATAATTTCAATAGATACTGGTGACTTAAACATTAGGATACACATCCAAGCATGGTCCTCACATTGTTTTGTTGACAAACTGAATAACAATAACCAGTGTTTTACTTATTCACCACAGAGCAGTGCAGAAGGCAGAGATAGGAGTACAGTATAGGTTACTGGAAGAGGAGTCATTGTCTTCATTAGTCCTTGCTACTTTATACCGAAATGATTGTTACTGCTCTAACCAAGCAGATGGTACAACCACAGGACAACAAATATCAAATTGTATTCTTGTTTTATTGTTTATTGCACCAGATCATGGCCTTTGTACAGTGCTAAAGGCCTACTATATGCTACAGTGTGAACATCAGTTTCCTTGCGTGTCCTGTCAGCTGATAATGCAGACTTCAGTCGACGGATGGAAGGGGCAGAGAGCAGGGCCGGCCAGCTGGGCCGCTCCAAGAACCTGCTCCAGTCCCAGGTCCAGGAACTGAGGAAACAACTGGAGGAGGAAGTCAAGGTCAGAGTGTGTTTTGTATGGAAGTCTCAAAAATAAAATATCCAGCAAACAAATAGATGTAAAAAATCACTCAAAGTGATTGTGTATATGATAATAAATATAAAGTAGTATTCTATGCTCTCTGCTGTGGCTGTAGTATAAGCAGGCGCTCAGCAGTAGTCTGAGCTCTGAGCGGCAGGACTGCATGGTGCTGAAGGAGCAGCTGGAGGAGGAGCAGGAGAGCAAGCAGGAGCTGCAGCGCCACGTCTCCAAACTCAGCAATGAGGTGACGCACTGGAGAAGCAAACACGAGCTGGACACCATGCAGAATGCCGACGAGCTAGAGGACACCAAGTACGTTACTGTCATCCATCACATTTGCCTCTTTAAATAATAATAATAATGATAAACTTTATTTGTATAGCACCTTTCATGCATAAAGCATCCCAAAGTGCTTTACAGAAAACATAACAACAATATTAAAATAAATACAGAACAAGATAAAACATCTACAGTGATCCTAATGACATTCCCATGAATTCAAGCTGACAAGAAATTAAAATATGTTAAAATAAAACAATAAAAAAAAAATAAAAAAAATAACAGAACAAATACAGTAAAACATGGACAATGATATTAGTGAGAATTGAAAGTTAACCCAAATTAAAAGCCATATTAAAAAGATAGGTTTTTTATTTGCTTTTAAACATTTCAAGGGAGTTTGCTGTTCTAAGATCCACGGGGATGTGATACCCTTGGAATTTCTAAAAGCAGGGCACTGGAGGATCTAAGGCAGGGGTCTCTTTCTTCATCTGAGAGCTACTTTGAAAAAATGAAAGTGGCCAAGAGCTACTTGCATCACATCGCTTACATTTATTCACATAGCCCTCATCAGTTGAATTAAGCTATACTTTTGTACATGTGTGAAATTGCAATACCTAAAGCTTATCAAAAATCTTAACTTCATATCAAGGTCCAAGAAAACGAAAATTTCTCACATATTATGGCTCACATAGTAAGTACATCACTGAAAATTCACATAAATGTCCTTAATCACCACCTTACAAGCATTTCACTATTTTTTACAGTTAGTGAGATGACTGGCACTGCATGGAGTCCACCAGAGGTGTATGCTGGAGTGTATCCTCTAGGTTTAGGTATATCTCAAAAAGTGTAAAAGATATCAAAAATCTGAATAACAATGTGATCATTTTAAAGTTGGAATGAAGTCTCTAGCTGAAAGTATGTGGAAGGAGAAGCATTTGGCGTAAGGTGTAGGTAAAAGAGGATTTGAAGAGTCGTGCCATTGAGTTCCATGTTAAAAAAAGAGTTTAAAAAGCTGAATATTTCAAAAAGTACAACGTATTTTTAAAAGGTTGAAGGTTTCCCATTGATTCCTGAAAAGGCTGAATAGTTTAATATTTGAATGGTTTCTATAGCTGAAAGTAAGCTGAAGTTATGGAGAGCCAAAGTATTGGCTGAAATAAGAAGAATAAAGATTTGAAGAACTATAGTGGAATGCTGTTAACAGCATTCGGACTAATAATAATACGTTTTGATGTGTTTTTGTGTGTCAATGCTGCCGGAGGAGTAGTGTGACTACATTTGGCAGAAGAAGGAGAATAAGATGAGACTAGAAAATGCATTTCCTACAAAAAATGCGTGCAAATGCTGTAAACTGTGAACATTTATGGCTGAATTTAGCTGAAAATGCAGAAAAAGATGAATATTTTAT
Organism: Lindbergichthys nudifrons; assembly: GCA_943590975.1. Taxonomy (NCBI): domain Eukaryota; kingdom Metazoa; phylum Chordata; class Actinopteri; order Perciformes; family Nototheniidae; genus Lindbergichthys; species Lindbergichthys nudifrons. Next base: position 101,338 of record CALSBW010025220.1, on the reverse strand, counting down.
TAGTTGAATGGTCTCTGTAGCTGCTTTGAGCTACAAAAACCAAGTAAGTGTGTTGCTGAACTTAGCGGAGAAATGCAGAAAAGTGAAATGATTTGAATCAAAATTGTTACAGCTCAAATGCATTGCAATGACTTTGTTGGAAACTTGAAAGTGAAATGTTAAACTGGAACAGTAGGAAAAATAGTGAAGAAGCTTAATATTTAAAAGAAAAGGTTTAAAAAAGGTATAAACAACAAAATGCCTCAATGTCCTGAAATAGCTGAATAAGTTAATAGTTGAATGGTTTCTGTAGCTGAAAGTAGGCTGAAGGAGTTAGATATGAAATGTAAATAGTAGTGAAGGAATGTTTACAAACACCTGTGTGTGTAAGCCCAGAGATCAAAGGTTCCCATGGTGATGACGTTATTAAACACCTGTGTACTGAGCCCAGAGATCAAAGGTTTCCATGGAGATGTGCAGTGAAAGGAGAGCCTTTGCATTGTTCTGAATGAGAGATAAACCTCATTTCTAACTTTTGTTGAAAAAAAAAATACAAACCTCCAGTGTTTGTGTGTGCGTGTACCAGTCTGTCTGTGGGCGTGTCTGCTCTGATTAGATGATGTCACTCAGGTGTGTGGCCCCAATCTGCCCAGCAACACCATGGTAACCAACTGCAGCACTGAGTCCCATTAAGAATGCATTGAGGATTATATCTGACCATTTTGCCACCTGCTACCTAACTGATATGGTTTTTTTTTAGGTTTTGTGTTTAAAAAGTGGAGATGGGAGCAGTTTGTTTAAAGTTTACTTCTCTCTAGTCTAAAGAAAGATCCGAAAAAATGTAACATGGGAGTCTATTGGGAGCTAGGTGGACTATTTGACACGTTTTTGTCTCTTCATGCCCTCAAGAGGCATTTTGTTTAATTTTCTTTCTTAATTTTTATTTATTTTTCAATGTAAGAGAGGTCTTCCTACGTTTTTCATGAAAAATGATGTCTGAGGAGTGTAGGGTTTGGGAATTATGGCAGGTTTAAAGCATATTTTTGGGCAAATTCAAGCACTCCTCCACTCTATTATTTGAATGGTTTCTGTAGCTGAAAGTATGCTGAAGTTATTCGACGGCAAAATATTGGTTTAAATAAGGAGAAGAAGATGATTAAAGAAACAGAAGAACTATAGTGGAATGCTGTTGCACAGCATTCACACTAGTAAGTATGTTGAATACTACTGTGTGTGGCTCCGCCAGTCACACAGAGTTACAGTAATGCAAGCGACTTGTGATAAAAGCATTTAAACGAATTACGGCATCATTTTGAGTTAAAAATTGTCTAATGTTGGCGAGGTTTCTAAGATGGAAAAAATAGGTTTTCGCAACCTTGTTAAAATGGCTAATAAAGTGAAGATCACAGTCTAAAATGACACCCAGATTTGTAACTTGTTTTTTACTAAATGTGACAGGCTGGAGAACACGGACTCAAGTTTCTGCTCTTCTGAATTTGGACCAACAATTACACTTTCTGTTTTCTGCTCATTCTGTTTTAAAAAGTTACTTCTCATCCACATGTTAACGTCATTGAGACAGGTTAAAAGTGCGTTAAAAGAACTTGGGTTTTCTGGCGAAATGGAGACATACATTACATTGCATTTAGCTGACGCTTTTATCCAAAGCGACTTACAATAAGTGCATTCGACCAAGAAGATACAAACTTGAAGAAAACAGAATCATATAAGTACATCAGGTTTCATAGAGCTAAAACATTTCAAGTGCTACTCAACTGGCTTTAGATAAGCTAGTCCTTTATTAGTATATAAGTGCTTTGTTAGAAATTCTTTGTTAGTAATTATATCGCTCGAAGTGGAGTCGAAAGAGATGAGTTTTCAGTCTGTGCCAGAAGATGTCTAAGCTTTCTGCTGTCCTGATTTCAATGGGGAGCTCATTCCACCATTTTGGAGCCAGGATAGCAACATACATACAGTTGTGTTTCATCAGCATAACAGTGATATTTAACATCATTCTGATTAATAATGTTGCCTAGAGGGAGCATTTACAGAGAGAACAGGATAGGTCCTAGGATGCTTCCTTGAGGAACACCATACTTAATGTCGACTGTATCTGAAACACAGTCTAATAGATAATTAGATAAAGTATATGTCCTCCAAATCATTTGTGTTTTACAGGAAGAAGCTCGCAAGCAGACTTCAGGAGGCCGAGGAGGCTGTGGAAGCCACCCAAGCCAAATGTTCTTCACTGGAGAAAAACAAACAAAGGTTGCAGGGAGAGGTGGGAGAACTCTGCTTGGACCTGGAGAAGGTAGGAAGGGGGCGTTTTGAGCAAGTGTTGCAGTGCCCTGATGTTATTTATTGTTTTCCTTGAGCCTATGTTCACTGTCCCAGGCCAGCAGCTGTGGTCAAGCTCTGGATAAGAAGCAGCGGATTCTGGAGAAGCAGCTTGGTGACTGGAAGCAAAAGTGTGAGGAGCTGGTTGCTGAGGTGGAAGGCTGCCAGAAGGAGAGCAGGCAACACACCATGGAGCTCTTTAAAATGAAGACTGCCCATGAAGAGTCTTTGGAGCAGCTGGAGACCTTACGCAGGGAGAACAAGGCCTGCCAGGGTATAAGAGTTATCATATGAGGGGAAAAGATGATGCTTAACACAGCTTTAAAGGGAAAGTTGAATAGTAACCATGGTTTATTTGATGCATTTGGCTTTTTTTGTCTAGTAGAAGAGGTAGCTGACCTTACAGACCAGATCTCAGATGGAGGTAAGAGTGTCCATGAGCTCCAGAAAGCAAAGAAGAAGATTGAGATGGAGAAAGACGAGTTACAGGCCTCACTGGAAGAGTGTGAGGCAGCTTTGGAGGTGCAGAGCTTCAGCAAATTCCCTTAGTAGCTGTGAGATTTGTGCTTAATGTGTGCATATAATTGAATGTAGTTTGGATACCTCTCAAGAAAAACTCCCAGGTCTTTCTTGATTTCTTTCTGTTCTTCCTGCCCCCCAGGTGGAGGAGACCAAGGTGCTGAGGCTGCATTTGGAGTTGTCTCAAGCTAAAGAGAACCTGGAGTTCAGACTTCAAGAGAAGGACGAGGAAATAGACGCCTCCAGGTACCTCAGACTCCTCTCCAGCTTCCTCCATCCAACACGGCACCTCCACTCCTCTTTCCATGCTCCGCAGACAATATACAGTCATACTGTAGAAAGACATACCTCATTCCACAGCTGCTTACATCCTAACAGACTGGGTGTCCTATTACTGCCACACATGAAATAATACAGAGGTGCCCGGCCGGCCAGGGCAAATTAGCATTTGTGTGTTTGTTAGGGCTGTGCAATTAATCATATTTTAATCTCAATTACGATTTTGGCTTGCAACGATTACGAGAATAACGTAATCGAAATAAAACGATTATTTTGCTGCGTGCACTTTTGCCCCTCCCTAAAAGCCCTCTCGGCCAAGAGGGGTCTGCCTGCAGGCCTCCACTCTCAGGACGGTTCCGGTGCAGGCTCCACTCTCCGTACAGGAAGTGACGATTCTGACGAACACGTTTTTTTCCCTGCCCCCCGAAGGACTCGTCTGATGGAAGTTTTCAAATCACAAGGGTGGTGATGAGTCCGCTCACCATGCACTTTGGGTCGGCCTTGGTCAAGCCCTTTTGACCCCCCCAGCCTGGTTCTCGTAAAAGTTGACTTAATGACACCATGGAGGAATGTAACGGGAGTTGACAGGGGACTCTGCCCGCCTCACGAGTGCCTATTTTCGGACACTTTTTTTCACTTTTCCCCCTATTTTCCCCGGTTCTATTCATTTTTCTTTTATTGGCTATTTCACCCGGTTCCTTCTACCGGGGACACTGCCCGGTCTCGGGTGTCCCCCCACGGCCTGTGTCCAGCCGTTTCCCCCCCCACTCATCCATATATTAACGGATTTTGACCATTTTTGTTGCATTTTTCTCCTCTCCTCTCACTGATCGAATGGCAAACGCGACCCACCATCAGAGGGCCTCCGCCTGCCCGGCCTAGTGCCGGTGCTCTGGCGGTCGGTTCCTCCGAACTGCGGGTAGGGAGGGTGTGCTGCGTTGGGGTGGGGGACTTCCCCCACTCTGCGTGTCTCTTCCTTCACGGGCCGGCCGATATGAAGTGTGACCAAGACGCACTGTCTGACTCTGGGGTCCCACCACGGGGTGGAGGTTCCGGGCTGGAAACCTCCCCACCTCCGGCGCGCTGCACCCGGCAAACACAGTTGTTTCTCGAACCCTCCACTGTTGTCTAGCGCAGGGGTTCCCAACCTTTATTGTGCCAAGGACCTGCAGATACATAAAAAAAAATCGCGGACCGGTTGTCAATTTTAACTGATTTTAATATTTACTCACCACCAGCAGGTAGCAACAGAGGCTAATTGTATGTAACAGCCTGAACAAATACTAGAACAATATGCATCCAAAACATATTAACAAAGTTTAAAAAAGAACCGGTGTTGTTTTTTGGTTTTTCGGAAAACCAAAATAAAGACGTTATTCAGTTTTTAAACCAAAACGGGAAAACAGATAAATCAACGTTTTGGTTTTGTTTGTATGATTTACGGATAATCCAGTGAATGCTGGGAAAATGAGGAGAAGGCAAGGCAAGGCAAGGCAAGTTTATTTATATAGCACCTTTCAACACAAGACAATTCAAAGTGCTTTACAAAAATGGAAGACATTAAGAAAATGGCATTTAAAATCAGTCATTAAAAAAAAAAGATAATAAAATAAACATTAAAAGAAAAAAAAAAAGAAAAAATACATGGATAAAAGTTACAGTGCAGTTTAAGATATGAATAATTCAATTAAAAGCAGCGGCAAAAAGAAAAGTCTTCAGCCTGGATTTAAAAGTAGTAAGAGTTGCAGCGGACCTGCAGGTTTCTGGGAGTTTGTTCCAGATATTTGGAGCATAATAACTGAACGCTGCTTCTCCATGTTTAGTTCTGACTCTGGGGACAGAAAGCTGACCAGTCCCTGAAGACCTGAGAGTTCTGGATGGTTCATAATTTAGCAGTAGGTCAGACATGTATTTTGGGCCTAAACCATTCAAAGCTTTGTAAACCAGCAACAATATTTTGAAATCTATTCTTTGACACACAGGAAGCCAGTGTAAGGACTTCAGAACAGGAGTGATGTGATCCACTTTCTTAGTGTTAGTGAGGACTCGAGCAGCAGCGTTCTGAATTAGCTGCAGCTTTCTAATAGATTTTTTAGTGAGACCTGTAAAGACACCATTACAGTAGTCCAGTCTACTGAAGATAAAAGCATGGACAAGTTTTTCTAAATCCTGCTGTGACATTAGTCTTTTAATCCTAGATATATTCTTTAGGTGATAGTAGGCTGATTTAGTAACTGTTTTAATGTGACTGTTGAAACTCAGGTCAGAGTCCATGACTACACCTAGATTTCTGGCTTTATCTGTTATTTTGAACATTGCAGACTGAAGCTCAGCGCTAACTTTTATACGTTCTGCCATGGCTCCAAAAACCATTACCTCAGTTTTATCTTTGTTTAATTGGAGAAAGTTCTGACACATCCATTCATTGATTTGTTCAATGCACTTACTCAGTGTATGAATTGGAGCATAGTCTCCTGGTGAAATTGTTACATAAATTTGTGTGTCATCCGCATAGCTATGATAACTTATTTTGTTGTTTTCCATTATCTGAGCCAGTGGTAGCATGTAGATGTTAAAGAGAAGAGGCCCCAAGATGGAGCCTTGAGGTACCCCACATGTCATATTTGTCAACTCAGATGTGTATTTACCAATAGAAACAAAGTTTTTTCTGTCCTTTAAGTAGGACTCAAACCAATTTAGAACTGTTGCCGAAAGTCCCACCCAGTTTTCTAGTCGGTCTAGTAATATGTTGTGGTCAACAGTATCAAACGCAGCACTGAGATCTAATAATACCAACACTGAAGTTCTGCCACTGTCTGTGTTTAAGTGGATGTCATTGAAAACCTTTACAAGAGCAGTCTCAGTGCTGTGGTTTGGACGAAATCCTGACTGGAACACATCCAAACAGTTATTTAAATGCAAGAAGTTACTCAACTGTTGAAATACAACTTTTTCAATGATTTTACCTAGAAATGGCAGGTTTGATATTGGCCTGTAATTGTTCATTACTGAAGCATCTAGATTATTCTTTTTTAAGAGCGGTTTAATGACTGCAGTTTTGAGTGCCTGTGGAAAAATACCTGAGTGAAGAGATGTGTTTACTATATGAAGTAGATCTGAGGCCATGCAATGAAAAACATCTTTGAAAAATCCTGTTGGAATAATATCAAGGCAGCAGGAGGAGGATTTCAGAAGTTGAATAATGTCCTCTAAGTTTTTATCATTAATCTGATGGAATTGTGTCATGATGTCTGAATTGATATTAGGTGGACACAGGGACAACACATTTGCTGTACCTGATGCAGAGGCACTGACTGCTTGTCTAATTTTCTGAATTTTGTCAGTGAAGAAAGAGGCAAAATCATTGCAGGCCCTGGTGGATAGAAATTCAGAGGCTACTGACACCGGGGGGTTTGTTAGTCTGTCGACGGTAGCAAACAAGGCACGTGCGTTGTTTTTGTTTTTGATAATGATGTCAGAGAAGAAAGACTGTCGTGCGTTTTTCAATTCCAAATTATAAAGGCCAAGTCTCTCTTTATAGATTTCAAAGTGAACCTGGAGATTTGTTTTTCGCCACCTACGTTCAGCTTTTCGACACTCTCTTTTTTCTGTTCTCACGGTCATGGCCTTTCTCCATGGAGAAATGTTCTTGCCAATCACTTCCTTTACCTTTGTTGGAGCAATGGTGTCTATAACAATTTTAATTTTTGAATTAAAATGATCTACTAGCTCATTTACTGAGATGTTAGCAGGGGCAAGTGTGGATGAAAAATTATGAGTAAACATTTCCCTAGTATTTTCAGTTAAATATCGCTTTGTGGTTACCTCTTTCTGAACATTTTTGTGAACAGAAATAGAGCTCTCAAAGAAAACACAGGAATGATCAGATAGTGCAACATCAGTCACCACAACTTTTGAGATATTCAGACCCTTTGAGATAATTAAGTCCAGAGTGTGCCCCTTATTGTGCGTGGGCTCCGCCACATGCTGAGTCAGTCCATAGTTATCAAGAACACAAAACAGTTCTTTAGCCCCTCTGTCCTGGGGGTTGTCAACATGGATGTTAAAATCACCAACAATGACTAGACGGTCAAAGTCAATACACACTATAGACAGCAGTTCAGTAAAATCATCAAAAAAGCTTGCACAGTATTTGGGTGGTCTATAGATATTTAGGAACAGAGCTCGAGAGGAGCATTTCAGCTGAAGGGCCACATATTCAAAAGAAGCAAAGTCCCCATAAGATGTCTTCCTGCATTGAATGGAATCATTGAACAAAATAGCAACTCCACCCCCTTTCTTATGCATTCTTTCCTGACTCATAAAACTAAAGTTGGGAGGGGTTGATTCGATAAGAACAGCTGCACTGTTATTTTGTTCAATCCAAGTTTCCGTTAAAAACATAAAATCGAGATTGTGCTCAGTGATAAAATCATTGATTAAAAATGTTTTTCCTGCCAAGGACCTGACATTTAATAAAGCTAGTTTAAGTTTGTTAAATACACTATCAGTAAGATTTTTTGTGACAAGCTCTGGCTGACATGGAATCACTGCTAAATTTGATAACCTCACACAAACGTTTGAGCACTTCTTGTTTCTAAACTGATTCACCGCTCTTAATCTATTACCTATCAACACAGATATCGGCAAAGCTACAGGCAGTAAGGGCCCCGGCATGTGCTGGAGAAAGTTGAGAGTGCCAAACGCCCTTGAGCCTGGACCCAGCTCATATCAGTAAGAGTTTGTTGCGTTTTGTACACACACATTCTTATCAGGCTTCGGAGACTGCAGATGCTTTCTTGAAGGGATGGGAGGTGGTTGACGTAGGCACGGTGATGAAGACGGGGGAGATGGTGCACGTCTCTGCTTTGGTGATTTTGGTAGGCGTTGTGGAAGGGCGGGGGTTAAGGACATGCTGCCAGGGGGGGGAGGTGGTTGACGTAAGCGTCGTTGAGGGGCGGGGGTAAAGGACATGCTGCCAACCCTGCGTATCGCCTTCATGCGGTCATCGAACTCCAGGGGGGAGGGCGAGGGTGAAAGGGTGAGCGGAGAGTAGAGAGAGCTGAGGGATGAATGAAGAGTATCCTCAAAGGCGTTGACAGGGGGGGTGACGGGCAGTGGAGACTCCTCCATTTGTGTCATAGGTCTCCCATAATCAGAACATTCCTCAGGCGGGTGCAGTGATACTTCTTCAGGGTTTTCTGCGCGATGTGTTGTGTCTTTCTCCTGTTTTGATTCCTCTTGCCGCTTGTCCTTGGCAGAGGGAACAGATTGATGACGCAGGCAGTTGAATATGTTGGAGATAAACAATTTCACTCCTGACTTGTTCAGGCAAACTCCATCTGCCTTAAAAAGATGTCTGCGATCCCAGAAAAAGTTAAAATTGTCAATAAAATGGACAGAATGGTCAGTACAGGCAGCTGAAAGCCACGTGTTCAGTGCAAACAATTTGCTGAATCTCTCCACTCCTCTTCTGACTGGCGGTAGAGGGCCACTGATGAACACCTCCGCATTTAGAGAGCTGACAGTTTCCAACAGACATTTAAAGTCTTCTTTCAGCGCTTCTGACTGTTGTTTCACAACATCATTTGTTCCAATATGTAGTACCACATTCTTCACAGTCGGATGTTCAGCCCCAATATGCAGGATCTTCTCAGCCAAGTCGGAGACCATATCCTTGGGAAAACAGAGTACTTTGGTGTTGTTCTTACTACACAGACCTTTTACATCTCTTACAGCAGAGTCACCCACAATCAGAGTTTCAGGCCCAGTCGTTAGCTTTCCCTCTAGCCTTTTACTTTTGGAGTAGCTATTGGTCCTTACCCTGCTGTGTGAAGAGGACAGGTTATCCAGGTCATCAGAAAGAGATCTCCGGTTCTCGGTCAGCGGAGCGTATCTGTTCTGGATTGGCACATTTGGTGGTTTAGGAGGATTGTTTGTAGTTCTCCCTTTAGCAGCTGTCCACGGCTGTTTCCTAGTATGAATAGGGGTTGAAGAGGCACTCTTCCTGGGTGATAACAATGCAGGCCAGCCGGTCGCATCACAGATTTCAGAGCGCTGGGCTCTGCCTGTTATTCGTCCTCCCAAATCCCATGGAAATGATTTACTCTTAGGCTTTGCACCCAGAGAGTTCCAGGGAGGACTACCACTTGTAGATTTATGACCCAGTACACAGCACTCCTGTTCCTTGGAAACCTTGTAGCTGCTAACTAGCTGTGAGTTAGCATACCCTTTTCCATTATTTTGCAACACTGGTAAAGTGGTGTTATTCCCACAACATAGTCCATTCACTTCCACGTTAACTTCCAACCGTTGCATTTTCATTTCCAACACAGCCATCTTCTGTAGAAGTTTGTGGAAGTCATCTGTAGAGATCGGAGGCATTTTGCTACCAACTAGCTTAAGCTAAATAGCATGCAGTAGCCTACCAGGCTTTAGCTGTTGCTAGGCCACGCTACTGTAAGACTGAGGTCGTCGTAAAAATGTTGAAATATGGCTGAAACCCTCCGTCTATTTACGAAGAATAACTGTCCCAGTGATAAGTTAATGTCCAGGAGCCGCTGCTCGAAGTTTTCAGAGAATAAGAATAGGAAAATCAGCATAAAAAGTAAGCAGAGGCAAGAGCAAGCAGAAAAGCGTCTGCACTGTAAGAAAGATAAGGACGAGAAGGCGCATTATGAAGGAGATGTCCGGTCGCCAGGGTGTGTGTGTGTGTGTGTGTGTGTGTGTGTGTGTGTGTGTTGTTGGTAGCAGAACACCTAGGTGGTGGCTGATAGCCCCCCCCCTCCGCTACTCGCCGTTCGTTAGATGAGGCTGATCTCTATTTAATAAAGAAAGGAATTGAAAACACCGGAATCAAAAGTTATAACAATTATCTGAGTTTACTGGTAGGAAACAAAACACGTATACACGTTTTACAGAGTACTCCGGACTTCAGGCGTATGATGCGGTATACAGGTAGACTGACCAGCGAGTCAACAAACAAAAAGCACGGACTTCAGAGGCCTGTACTACGAAGCTGGATTTTCCTAACCTGGATATGTTTGAGTTAGCCGGTTGGCCCAATCCAAAACATACGCGCTCTGGCTAAACTGTACTACGACGCTGGTTATCAAGTGGATCGCTTAAGCCCGCCGTGTCCTATCTAGTTAGGTGCGCGTTCACATGAAAGGGGTGGTATTTGGAGCATTCGACCAATCTCAAACATGGACAAGCGTACTGACAGCGCAGCGAGTCATACTTCCTGAATGAAAAGTGAACTTTAATATTAGTCAAATATGAAGAAGTTAAACTTTAAACATCCATGACTTAAACAGTTTATCCAGGATAAAAGCCACATAGCTGCACCTGCAAGGTGAATACAGCTGGTAAAAGAAAAAGCGTTTGAATGCGTACATTAACAGGTTTATAATATCACTGCCCCGTATAAAACGAGTGGATCTGACTTTAATTACATTTGACTCGAGTGTTTCGTCAACTTAATGTGTTGCTTAAAATAATACTTCTGCATACAGTATGTGACACTGTGAGTGTTGCACGGCCAGATACGGCTCAAGAAGCTGACTCAAATAAGGAAATATATGATACATTATGATGTGATATGATATGAATGATAATGGGACACATCGACGTCTGCACTCACAGTTCCGCGGACTGTACTTAATGTTACTCTGATCCGGTTATGTTGTGGCAGATATTTAATTAAGCTTTCTTAACGCTAATGTTATAATAGTCAGATTGCTCTGAAGATGGGAGGGGATATTCTATTAATTTTCACGTTCACACAGTCAGTTGATTTTTGTCGGCCGTCTTTCCTGCAACGGCAGTTTTTCTGTATTTCCTCTATCCTGTAATATGACTTGATAGCTTTAAACTCCGCACACACGGAGCTCTGATTGGTCAGCAGGCGGTGCTTTCACTGAGTTAATCTCTTAGCCTGCCACCTAACCTGCTCCGGAGCAGGTTTGCCGCTCAGCATAAGTTACCATGGAAATCTAGCCTGCTAAAAAGAGAACGAGCGTCGTAGGACCGGAAAGCCCGAGATTTCCCTGAAGTTAGCCGGCTAAGCGAAAATCCAGCTTCGTAGTACAGGCCTCAGGTTTGTGATGCGGTATACAGGTATCGAGAGCAGCGTCAGCAAACAAGAAGTATTTTTACATACAAAAACAACAGTATTCATATCCATATTTTGGGGCGGAGATGTGTCGACTCCTCCTTCCCATTTTACTCCGAAGCGAATCAGAGAGTCCGTGGAGAAGAGCTGTGTGAGCTGCTCACTCCCCCAGGTGTCCTTACTGGTTGGATCCACCTCTGGCCGGGTCCAATACAGCGAATCAGAGTTCTGACCAGAACGTGAGATTCTGAAGTTCCACAAGGACAGAGACAATCTTATCTCTGCACCGGTATTCACTCCCTTATTTTCCCAACGAATATTTCACACAAACTATTCTTTCCCAGATAACCAAACATTGTACATAGATATAATGAGCCCAGAAAGAACATAATGATACCCAGAAAGAACCTTGAAAAGAACATGTGTGTGTGCTCTGGTGGAAGGAGGTGTATGTGTGTGTAACAGGATCTCTGGGTCAGTGAGTTGTAAGTGAGAATACAATATCTATATATGTGATTACTTAAAACAGTTCAAACAATACATGTTAACTTCAATACAGTTTAGAACCATATCTGTTTACTTCAGTGTGTGTGTGTGTGTGTGTGTGTGTGTGTGTGTGTGTGTGTG
>CALSBW010025220.1:20531-41537 GCA_943590975.1 Lindbergichthys nudifrons | reverse complement strand
AAACGCATACTGAAAGACATACATGCACATTGACCTGACTGTATAAAAATGTTACTGTGTTGTTAATAATAATAAAAAAATGTGCAAACTACTTAGTCTCCCAAACATTTTTTTAATCCAAACTACTTGGTGTAAAAAAAAAATTGTTGGGGGGGGCCTCATCACACAATCTCGCTTGGGGCCTCAAGTTGGCCAGGGGCGGCCCTGAGTGTACCGTGCACCAGGTCCTTATCCTGTTCTACACCGCCCCCCCGGTACCGGGGGGAAAAACGCGTCATCTGCATTACTGCACAGAAACTCACTCATAACACCCTTATTACTTATCGTAGCTGCACGTCCAACCCATTAATTTGCATCGTGAGAAGACACAGAATCGATCGGTACCTACATTATCACTCCATGATAAGAACTTGCGAAGATAGTAACAAGAACAGACATCAAAACATGTGGCGCTAGGTAGCTAAAAATGGCAAAATGGCTTACCTTGGTCGTTGTCTGGTCAAAAGTGGTCTTCAATGGCATTAAAACGATAAAAACGCTGCTGAAGGTTAATCCATAGGTTAATCCAATGTGTCTGTGTCCCTTTGAAATGATTTCTGATAATCCATAAGCAATAAACCTGCTTTTCCGTTTCCAGATGTCAGCGAGAGATAGGTTCGCTCTCATGCAAAACTGCGTGCGCATAGCTATCATTTCTCAATGGTAACGTGTGTGTGTATGTGGAAATTCCCCTTCGATTCTATTGGCTCTTACGGTCAAAAAGAGATTTCAATCACCAAAATCGACCAATGGGTTCCAGAGAAACGGTAAAAACGCCCATTTCCACCCAAATCACCTCAGAGGTGGAGTTATTTTTGCTAAACCTAATTTAACCCTTTTAGAAGGGAAGATATGGTCATTTGTTCTGGGAATGTCATTTTCGAGCCTGAGACCTGAAAAAACGGTTATTCAGAATTTTTATCAGAATTCTCTGTTTTTATCAACTTTGGTACTTAAAACAGATAAAGTAATAGTCGTAGGTGACTTTAATATTCATGTTGACAACGATAAAAATAGCCTTACTGTTGCATTTAACTCTATATTAGATTATATTGGTTTCCATCAGAGTGTAAATAAACCAACCCACTGTTATAATCACACTCTCGACCTTCTTCTGACTTATGGTATTGAAATTGAGCAAATATTAGTCGAATCGCATAATCCTGCTTTATCCGACAATTTTTTAGTAACTTTTGAAGTACTGTTACTAGACTACAAACCATTAGTCAAAAGCTCCTGCAGCAGAAACCTATCTGTTCGTGTTTTAGCCAAATTTAAGGAAGAGATTCCATCAGTACTTAACTCGATAGCATGTCTGTATGTAGGGGAGGAAACGTATACATAATGTACACCAGCCCAAATTGATCTTGTTGTTGATAGTGCTACATGTGCGCTGCAAAATTAGACTCTGTTGCTCCTTTGAAAAAGAAGAAAAAAAAAAACATAGACTAGCTCCATGGCATAATGCCGAAACCCACAAAATAAAGCAAAAGTCGAGACAACTTGAAAGATATGGCGTTCCACTAAACTTGAAGAATCTCGTTTAACTTGGCATATTACTCTCAATGAATATAAGAAAGCACTGCGTAAAGCGAGAGCAGCTTACTACTCTTCATTAATAGATGAGAATAAGAATAATGCAAGATTTCTTTTCAGCACTGTACAGGCTGACAGAGAGCCACAGCTCTATTGAGCCTTCTATTCCCATAGCACTCAGTAGTAACGATTTTATGTGCTTTTTTAATGATAAAATTGTTACTCTTAGAAACAAAATGAATGACCTCTTGCCTTTGACCAATATAGTGTTATCAACAGCTCCCGGAAACGTAAGTTCTAATATTACACTAGATCAGTGGTTCCCGGGGCGCCGAAGATCGCAGGGGGTGCGCCAAGCCTCAGATGATTTGAGGCCTAATATCATATTTAAACTTTAAAAAAAAAAAATGTTTACATATATATATTTTTTACATATAATTGTAACGCAATACATGATTGTCGCTAAAAGCCTTGTTAATTCATTGATTAATTAATTGTAATAAAAAGTCTACAAATTCATCTGATACTCCTCCGATTCGCGCCAAAATTGACGTTACTGTGTCAGCTTCCATAGTAGTAACAGTTTGCTGTGCTTGCTAGCTAGCGACCGACTTCATAAGGTGAATATTTTGTCTAAACATTTCTGAAAAACGTAAAGGAGATGACAGCTCATCTGCAATCAAAAAGAAAATGAGGACCTACTTCGAGAGCTATCTTAACTTAGGTTTCATGGAGGGAACGGACAAAACCCGCCCAGAGTGTGTGATATGCAGAGAGAAGCTAGCCAACGACAGCATGAATCCCAGCAAAATGAAGAGACACCAACAGACCATGCACCCAGAAACGGTCGGGCGTGATCGGGACTTTTTCATAAAGAAACAACAGCTTGCAAAGGCAAACAAGCCAATGGATATCAGAACAGCATTTGTTAGGGCTGGCTGCGATGTACAGAAGGCCAACGAGGCCTCTTTTGAATGTGCACTTTTCATAGCAAAGGCAAAGAAACCGCACAACATTGGCGAGCAGCTCATTAAGCCAGCTTGCATTAAAATGGTTGAGAAACTGTGCAGCCAGCAGGTGGCGGAGAGGCTAAAAACTGTACCACTGTCAAACAATAAGGTGAAAGACAGAGTTGACAAGATGGCAAGTAACTGCGAGCTGCAGCTGCTTGAAAAGCTTGGAAAGGGGCCATTTGCCATACAACTTGATGAAACTACAACTGTAGCAGACGAGGCTGTGCTCATCGTTTATGTGCAATATATCGATGGTGAAGATTTGAAGCAGGACATTCTTATGTCAGTCAACCTTACCACTACCACTAGGGGTGAGGACATTTTTACTGCAGTGGATTTTTACCTCTCATCCCACAATCTTTCCTATGAGAATTTAGTTGCATGTTGTACAGACGGAGCTGCCTCAATGATGGGAAAAAACAAGGGATTTAACAGTCACTTGAAAGAAAAGGCCCCACACTGCACAATATTTCACTGTGTGATACATCGCCAGGCCCTGGCCAGCAAGAAACTGTCAGAAGACCTCAGCGAAACACTCTCAACTGTTATTAAAATAGTCAATTTCATCAAAGGTCGCCCCACCAACAAGCGTCTATTCGCAGACTTGTGCGAGGATGAAGCGCACCAAACCCTCCTCCTGCACACCGAGTGCTGGCAGGCTTTGTAGAACTGAAAGACAAAATAGAAGAGTTTCTACAAACTCGTAACCGCGCACTGTCAGAGCAAGTGACTGAGTCATTCTGGATTAAAACAGCATACCTGGCCGCAGGGCGGTTCTAGGGGGGGGCCAGTGCCCCCCTAACAGTGACTTCTGACCCCCCTGTGGCCCCCCTGAAAAAACAGCACCCCCAAAAGAAAATCTCTGGTGCCGCCACTGTTTCTTATGTGCAATTACTTCATACTGTCTTTGTCGTCCTGTATTTATTGTGCCCCCCTCACAAAATAACTGGCCCCAGCCTGGCCCCCCCAGTCAAATTGGTCTTGAACCCGCCACTGCCTGGCCGACATCTTCAGTCTCTACAATGAAACTAACAAGCGTCTGCAAGGCATGGAGTCCAACATAATCCAATGTAAAGAGGCGCTTGATGCGTTTGTGCGCAAACTGGAGTACAGGGTCGGGAAAATGGAGAGGGGGGAGCTGCAACAGTTTCCACTATTGCTGAAACAATCCCGAAACAATCCTGAAACTGTGCCTGTGTCTGTACGTCGCGAGTTCATCCGCCATATGAACGCACTGCAAAAGGAAATTAAATCACGGTTCGCTGACATAGACGAGTACGTCTCTAAGGAATTGTGGGTTTTAGATCCCTTTATTGCCAAAGTTGAGGATGTGGAATACCTGGATTGCGAAAATGAGCTCACCGACATCCAAGCTGACTCTCTGTCAAAGAAATACTTCCAGGAAAAAGGATTGAAAAAGTTTTGGATTGTCAAAGGACCAAGCCTCGCTCCAAAGCTCACACTGCATGCGACGACCAGGATTATACTCCCATTCAGTACGACATATCTCTCAGAAACAGCCTTTAGCGCACTTGTTGCCATCAAAACAAAAGCATGCAACACACTGGACGTTCACAACGACTTTAGACTGGCTGTCACTCACATTACACCGGACATTCCATCCCTGGCTGCGGGCATGCAAGCCCAAGGTGCACATTAATGAACCTACTTGAACCTCGTCTTCTCTCTGCTACCTGTTCCATGTCAGATAAGCATTTGATTTACCTGCTTAATATGCCAGTTTTTGTTTTTTGTTTTATACAGGCCTATGCCACCATATTACCATTTTTTTATTAGGCATAGTCTATTATTTTGAAGTGTTCTGTTCTTCTAAATTTGAAATAAATATGATGCATACAATTGCAAGTTAGTAGCTAATAAAGGCATAAAAAGACAGAAATGTATCATTTTTTCTTTAATAGAAATGTTTCTTCTACATTTTATACTATCGACCATGACATCCTATTGCAAAGACTAGAGCACTTAGTTGGCATAAAGGGAACTGCTTTAGGCTGGTTTAGGTCCTATCTATCTGAACGCTCTCAGTTTGTGTGTCAACAATGAATCTTCCATGCAGACCAAAGTGAGACATTGAGTGCCACAGGGCTCAGTGCTTGGACCTATTTTGTTCACATTATATATGCTTCCGTTAGGCAATATTATAAGGAATCATTCTGTAAATTTCCATTGTTATGCGGATGATACTCAACTATATTTATCCATCAAGCCTGATGAATCCAATCATCCAAATACAATTCAAGACTGCCTCAAGGACTTAAAAACATGGATGACCTTACATTTCTTGATGTTAAACACGGCCAAAACTGAAGTTATTGTACTCGGCCCAAAGAATCTACGAAACAAACTATCTAAAGATATATTAACTATGGATGGCATTAATTTGGCCTCCAGTGAGACTGTAAGGAATCTTGGTGTTATATTTGATCAGGATTTATCTTTTAACGCCAACATAAAATCAATCTCCAGGACCGTCTTCTTTCATCTACGTAACGTTGCAAAAATCAGGCATATCTTGCCTCAAAACGATGCAGAGAAACTATTTCATGCATTTGTTACTTCAAGGCTGGATTATTGTAACTCTTTATTATCAGGGTGTACCAAAAAGTGAGTTAAGTCGCTTCAGCTGATTCAAAATGCTGCAGCACGTGTACTAACCAGAGTTCGGGAAACCACATTTACTCCAGCTCTGGCTGCCTTACACTGGCTCCCTATAGAACACAGGATAGAATATAAAATTCTTCTTCTCGTCTACAAAGCCCTTAATGCGCAGGCGCCATCTTACCTTAAATAACTCATTATACCCTACTGTCCTACTAGGGCATTGCGTTCCAAGAATGCAGGGTTGTTAGTTGTTCCTAGAGTCTCTAAAAGTACAATGGGAGCCAGAGCCTTTTCTTATCAAGGTCCACATTTGTGGAATCAGCTTCCAGTTTGTGTTCGGGCGGCAGACACCCTATCCGTTTTTAAGAGTATGCTTAAAACCTTCCTTTTTGATAAAGCTTATAGTGGATAAAATAATCTGATAAGAGTGCATTGACGTAGACACGTTGTGCCTCTTCACCTATACATTTCAGTTCTTACTCTTTTTCCTTACTGATGGTATGTCATTTGGTTGTGTGTAGACGGTGAAAGCAGGGAGGCATATACGTGCCTTGATCCCTGCCGAGTCTACGCACAACTGTTGATTGGTGTCAGTGCCAAAAAACTTTTTAGGAGCAATGCGCTCATGGTATAGATGTGGCGCATACATCTTAGTTCCTACTCTTCTCCCTCACCCTATCCTCAGGGAGTGCATGTACGTAGACACGTTGTGCCGCTACACCTCTGTTTCTTACTTCTTACTTGCTACCGTTTTCCCTCAACCTATCCTAAGGGAGTGCATGTACGTAGACACGATAGTTTAGCTGCTATAGGCTTAGACTGTCGGGGGACACCTTACTTCTTCCTTCTCTCTGTCTGTACCTGTGTATTCTCATGTTCCCAATAACCCAGCTTCCCCCAAATTTCTATTTGGTGTCTATCTACGCCGGGATCCTGAGTCGTGGCTGATCCTGTTGCTGCGGTCCTGTGCCCTGGATCTTCTAGCCTGAGTTCTGGATTTGAGTCCTGGACTTCGAGTCGTGGCTGAACCTATCACTGTGGTCCTGCCTGACTCTCATCATACTACTTCCCTGATGGCTCCCACAGGATTGTTGACATCCTCGTGGATTCATCTTCTTATTATAGACACATGCATTTCCAAACATTTGGTCTACCTATGCTGTAAAATGTTTTATCTCTTCGATTTAGAAACGGCATCTATTGCACGTCTGTCCGTCCTGGGAGAGGGATCCCTCCTCTGTTGCTCTCCCTGAGGTTTCTCCCATGTTCCCCTTTAAACTGTGGGTTTTTCTCTGTAAGTGTTTCCTTGTACGATGTGAGGGTCTAAGGATAGGGGGTGTCGTATTGTCATACTGATATTCTGTACAAACTGTGAAGTCCACTGAGACAAATGTAACATTTGTGATATTGGGCTATATAAATAAACATTGATTGATTGATTGTCACCTCCACTTAGTTAAAAAGCCCTCGTCTAAGTGAGCCACGGGAAGCACGAGCAAATAAATAAACAGATAACTCATATCATTTTCTTCAGCTCAACCAGGACAAAACTGAGCTCTTAATTATTAGTTCTGGAGCTCAGAGAGAGAAACTGGGTTCAGAACTTCATTAACTAAATATAAAACCTTGCCAACAAGTTAAGAACCTAGAGGTAATCTTAGACTCAGAGCTACATTTTGAACCACATATCAGAAATATAACAAAAAGAGCATTTTATCATCTCTGGAATATTGCCAAAGTACAACAGTTTCTCTCTCAGGCCAGTACAGAGACACTGATGCACGCTTTGATAACATGTAGAATCCATTACTGCAATGCACTACTTTCTGTAAGGCCTAAAAGAATATTCCACCACTATAACTGCTGCGAAACTCAGCTGCACGTGTTTGAACGAGGACCAGAAACAGAGCACACATCACCACAATTGTAAAGTCTCTGTACTGGCTCCCTGTGAGCTACAGAATCAATTTTAAAATACTTTAATTGGTTTTTAAAACTCTTAATGGTCTTGGGCCTAGCTATTTATCGGATTTCAAATCAAATCAAATCAAATCAAGGTTTATTTATAAAGCACATTTAAAAGCGATTTTTGGTCGGGCCAAAGTGCTGTACATGTAATAACTACAATCACATAAAAACACATTTCTATAATCACAATAAAAGACAAATTACAACAGATATTTAAAAATAAAACACAGGGAAAAGTCAGGAGTCGTGCTCCGCTCTGACTAGAAGGCCAGGGAGAAGAAGTGTGTCTTAAGAGTAGATTTAAAAACCCCTAGGCCCTCGGGTTTTGAGCCTGGTCTTGGGCACTACCAGCAGCAGCTGGTCAGCAGACCTTAAAGCTCTTGTTGGGGTGTAGCGCTGGAGGAGTTCAGCTATATAGGCCGGAGCCAGCCCATTTAATGCTTTAAAAACAAATAAAAGGAGTTTAAAATCAATTCGGAACCGAATTGGAAGCCAGTGCAGTGAGGCCAGAATTGGGGTGATGTGGTCACGCTTTTTGTGGCCAGTGAGTAGACGTTTAATTGACGCCTGGTCCATACCCACGTACAGAGCGTTGCAGTAGTCCAACCTTGAGGTAACAAAGGCATTAATAACCCTTTCCAGGTCCTCAAACGATAAAAACGACTTAGTCTTGGCCAATAGTCGTATTTAAAAAAAGCAGGTTTTGACTACGGTGCTGACCTGCTTATCGAATTTAAAAGTGCTATTGAAGGTCACTCCAAGGTTCGTGACAGAGGGGAGGTTATTATTTTTGAGGGAGCCCAGAATATCAACCTGGGAGGCTGGAGGTTGGGGTCCAAAAAAGATAACCTCAGTCTTGCTCTCATTGAGGTTGAGGAAAAGTTGGCTCAGCCAGGATTTGATCTCTGCTAAGCAGTCCACCAATAGCTGTAATGAGTTAACATTTGAATTGAGTGGCAGATAGATCTGTACATCGTCGGCGTAGCAGTGGAAGGGGATGTTGTGTTATGTGAGAATTGAACCTAGGGGTAGTATGTACAGTAGAAAAAGGATGGGGCCCAAAATCGAGCCTTGGGGAACCCCACAGGTAAGAGGGGCTTTGGCAGAGGAGAAGGCACCTAGCTGCACTGAGAAGCTACGGTCTGTCAGGTAGGACCTGAACCATGCATCGGCAGAGCCTGTGATGCCAGCAGACTGTTCAAGCCGTGACAACAGGATGCTATGGTCCACAGTGTCGAAGGCAGCTGTCAGGTCTAACAGCACCAAGACAGCTGGGCTACCTGAGTCGGCGGCTAGGAGCAGATCATTAAAAACTCTTAAAAGGGCTGTTTCAGTGCTGTGCATGGGTTTGAAGCCAGACTGAAACTTTTCATGGATTCCATGCGTGGTTAAAAAAGACTGCAGCTGGGCGTAGACTACTCGCTCCAGGGCTTTTGATAAAAAAGGTAGCTGGGAGATGGGCCTGAAATTTGCGAGAATGGAAGGGTCGAGATTTTTCTTTTTAAGTAGTGGCTTAACCACGGCATGTTTGAAGGCAGCTGGGACACATCCTGAGCTAAGAGAGGTGTTTATAAGTAATAAAATACTTGCTCCAACTGATCCTAAAACATCTCTGAGAAGGCGAGAGGGGATGCTGTCTGAGGTGCAGTTTGTCGGCCGCAGGTGCTTGATACATCCGAGAGAGAAGAGAGGGATACAGGCTCAAAGTGGTCGAGGACAGCAGGGCACAGAAAAGGAGCAGGATCTGGGGTAGCACTAGTGTGGGCTAGCCTAAGAGCAGATACCTTTTCAATAAAAAATGTAAGAAACTTATCACAGAGAGTAGTCGATGGGACAATAGAAGAAACATCACAGGGATTAATGATAGAGTTGAGGACATTAAAAAGAACTTGAGGTTTATGGCTGTTTTTGGAGATTAGCAGAGAAATGTGCTCTGTTTTGGCTGCTTTGACTGCCGTCTGGTAGTCAGAAAGGCAAGCACGAAGGATTTCTAAGGAGACATGGAGTTGATCCTTTTTCCATTTTCTCTCTGCACGCCTGCAGGTGCTTCTAAGAGCGCGAGTACAGTCATTGAGCCACGGCTCTGAGAGAACTTTGGTGCGTCTAAGCGTAAAAGGAGCAACAGAATCCAGTATTAGTGTACATGTCGAGTCAAACATGGAGATAAGCTCATCAGCTCTAAAAACACAGTTCACCTCTAATTTACAGATCGGAGAAGCATTAAAAACATCAGAAAACTGTGAGGCAGTCAAGGGGTTAATCGAACGCAGACGACGCGCAGGGGCACGTGATTCGACTCCTGCGGAAGGGATCGAGGTTGTAAACAGAACCGGTAAATGGTCTCAGATACGCGTTGCTGCACATATTTCATCCACAGATACAGACAGTCCAAACGATAATACTAAGTCCAAAGTGTGTCCTTTTTCGTGTGTTGGGCCAGCCACGGACTGAACGAGACCAAAAGAATCAAGAAGATTTAAAAAGTCCCTAACCAGAGGTTTGGACTCGCAACACACATGGACATTGAAGTCTCCGGAGATCAAAACACGATCATATTTCACCATGATCCCGGACAGAAAGTCAGAAAAGTCATTTATAAAATCCTTATTGCACTTTGGCGGACAATACACGACTGCGCAGAGTATAGGCGAGGCCGGGTTCAGTTCAAAAAGCTGCAACTCAAAGATAGCATAGCTAGTTACAGGGTGAAGCAATCGGCATTGGAGGCTAGCTCTAAACACTGATGCTATGCCCCCACCATGGCCGGTGGCACGGGGGGAGCTGAAGAATGTACAGTCAGGAGGAAGAAGTTCAGAGAACGGTGTATACTCGCCAGCGTGGACCCAGGTCTCCGTCAGAAACATAAAATCCAGTTCACGAGAGGTGAAGAAGTCGTTTAGCAGGAACGTTTTGTTTGCTATCGACCTAGCATTTAGCAAAGCCATGCAAAGTTTTCGCTCCGGGCTTGCCGAAGGTGTAGTGCGTCTCAGCTGACGAAGATGTGCGTGTTGAACGCCGCGCGGGCCGGGAGCAGTCAGTCGGGCAGGAGGAGCTGCCAGCGGGCCCAGCAGAGTCCGCAGCTCCGGAAAAACAGGGCGAATCCACCGACCCCTCACATGGCGTGCAGCGGGAGGGCCATGACATCCGAGGTGTGGATAAGTCCCAGAAGAAGCCGTCAGGTATGCTTTTTGATGGACCAGTGCACCACCACGCTTTCCCCGTCGTCTAAAGCGCTTTCGGCGAGGCAGGATGCAGGGCAACCGGCGCAGGTAGGTGGGTATATCCGACAGTAGAGGGGGGGGGGGACGATTTATGGTTGCCAGATGTAGGTTTGGGCAGCAATATCAACTCCAGTGAGGGTCTGAGGTGGAGGAGAGCTTGGCGATCGTAAACGAGCAGAGCAGAGACATTCTGACAAACAAAAACAGGATAGCTAAAGGTAGAGAGCTGAGGGAGCGGCGAGCCGACACAGGCGCCATCTTGAATCACGTCTATGACGATTTGCTTTTAACCTATGAGCCCTCTAGAACCCTCAGGTGTTCTGGTACTGATCACACTTTTAAGATAAAAAATCAAGACCCACCTTTTTAATTTGACTTTTAACTGAATTGTATTTTATTATTCTTTAAAAAATGTGTATTGTGTGTATGTATGTATGTGTATGTATGCATACATATATATAAATGTATACAGTGTATATCGCAAAGCTATGAGTTACACTGATTATTAACCTGGAAGGCAGAGATAGTATTGTTTCTATTTGTGAATTGTCTATGTTTTTTTGTGAAGCACTTTGTGTTACCACTGTGCAAGGTGCTATATAAATAAAGCTTGATTTGATTTGATGGAGCAGGTCATTATATCTATATATAATATATGCTGTATGCAATATTTAAACGACAGCCTAGTTTAGTATTGGCTTACAGGCTGTTAGCAGAGGAATCTGTTACCCGTACATAAACAGAGAGGGGGGTTATGTTCTGGAAATACATCTTAAAAATGTGTCCTTGACTAGTTTACTTCATTGACTCTTACCGTTGCTTGTGGTGTTGACGTAGTATCGGCAGCCTTGTGGAGACATGTAGCATCTCCACTGAGGAGGCAAGGGGTCTCTGAGCCCCTCCACAGGGAGCTGACAGAGAGATGCTGTCTTCTGTCAAAACACACAGTCAGCTTGTGTCAATAACCATCAGCACTTTGGATTTTAATTTAAAACACATGTTAGATCAAAGGTAAAGATGTATTTCTTAAAGGACTGTCTAAATCTAAAGTGCTGGAGATAAAACTTTTAACAGAATTTAACAAAAACACTGAAGGCTCTAAAAAAAAGTAGAAGAAGAATTGTGCAACAAATAGTTTGACTTGAATTAGGTTCCCACTTCCTCAAGTATTTCACAACCAGCAGCCAATGACTTCAGAGTGGAGCAGGCTGCACTGCCACATGCAGAACAAGGGAGTGTGTGCACACACTTTACAGCTGGAGAACACACACTGCACACATCTGCTACTGATCAGCAGAAAGAAACAGCACTGCACCACATTTTACACTTTAGAGATGCTGTTTTGAGAAATTCTATATCAGCTACAGTTTTTCATGGTAACAACCCCACAGAAAATTAGCAACAAACTCTGAACCCCCCAGCATCGTAACAAGCTCTATAGTGTGCCTTTGGTTTTAAAGAACTGTTTCCCTTCATTCTGTCTGCTCTCAGAGAACTCCTACCAACCAATGCACTGCTGACCACACGTGCCAATCAGAACACGGACAAAGTCCATTAGCAATTATCTAATTGAGAATGAATGCACAAAACTACAATAGGCAGGAGTCCAGAATCAGACTCCAAATAAATGATCATGACCGCTCTGCTCTTTGGATTTATTCATGTCAACAGCTTTTGTTAACCTGTTATACCCGGTGCCAGTTTATCAGGCCTTAGGCTCAAAAATGACATGCCCAGAACAAATGACTATACCTTTACTTCTAAAAGGGGAAAATGAATAATCTTTTTTCTCAAAGCAATGATACACCTGTGAGTTGGCTGTAGAAAAGTCAGAATCAAAATAGATGTTTTTATTTTAAAGTAAATTCAGATTGAACATAGTAAAAAAAAAAAAATTACAGTCTCCGTGGGCGGGGGCTATGGGGCTTAACAGGTTAAGGGTGCAAAGATTAATCGACTTAATCGATTAAAATCGATGACCAAATTAGTTGCCAACTGATTCAGTCGTCGATTCGTTGATGACGTCATCACGTGTGTTTTACGCACCGTTAAGCTCCAACGTTATCGGTCTTTCTATCGGTACTGGAAACATTTAAAACATATATGTCATATGTATTATTGCTACATAAACATTATATCGCAGTTTTAGTGTCGCCAACTCCGTTTCTAATATGCAATAATACTACAAAATGTATTTTCGATCTTTCCAATCCAGACGAGAGATCTTTCTCCCCTGTCTGTGTGCGAGGGGGCGGGGCGGTTTACACACACGCTCTGCAACATGCATGCAACACACACACGCGGCGGAGATGGCGGAGAGAAGCGCTCCAAGGTGTGGTTAAACTTTACCCGTCTCGATGTGGACAATGCTCGTTACCAAAAGTGCAATAAGAGTTTAGCATGTCAGGGCGGTAACACGAGCAATTTGTCTAAACATTTAGCAAAAGTGCACCACATTCAGACGGAGAAATGCACCGGGTTCGACTGTCTCTAGTAGCTCTGTAGCCCCATCCACGAGTAACGTTTCCACGTCAGGTTTGTTATGTATGCTAGCAGCAACACACAGAGTTAACAAAATTATACAAACATGGGTTAATGATTAGAGATAACTGAGTTATTTAGTTTGTTAAAGTTTCAGCTATTCTGTTTACAGTTCTGTCATCACATTATTTAATATGATTTTGTTAAAACATTGTTGTTTCTTTTGATGTGAAATATTATTTATTTAATTGAAATAAAAAGCAATGTTCATTTTGTTCACAATTTGTTTAGTTAATTTACCTTATTTTTTTTCAAAAGAACCGTTAAGAGTACCGTTAAGAGTACCGTTAAGAGTACCGTTAAAGGACCGGATCGATAAGCGGTATCGATAAAAGTAGTAGTACCGTTAAAACCTTAACGATACCCATCCCTACTTGACAATGCGAAAAAAGGTTATCTTTTATCTGATCTGATCTGCTATCCTTGGTTTAAAATGTTGACGGACAGATTTTTTATTTATCTTTAAGCAGAAAGTTTAATAAAAGATGTATTTGTGAATCAAGTATTCATCTTTATTGTCTTCATTGTTAGTTTCCACATGCCTAAAACAACCTCAAGCTAAATCAAAAAGTTGATGGCTAAATAAGAGTGTTTGAGAAATTGTGCAAGGCATAATCCGAATAATCGATTAATCGTTTAATTAATCGATAGATTAATCGATTATCAAATTGGTCGTTTGTTGCAGCCCTAGCTGCCATACATGTAGAGTCAGATGGAATTGTGTCATGGTGTTTGATTTGATTTTAAATGGACATAGGGACAACACATGTGCTGTACCTGATAGAGGCACTGACTGCTTGTCTGATTTTCTGAATTTTGTCAGTTTAGAAGAAGGCAAATGCATTGCAGGCCCTGGTGGGTAGAAGCTCAGAGGCTACTGACACTGGGGGGCTTGTTAGTCTGTCGACGGTAGCAAACAAGGCACGAGCGTTGTTTTTGTTTTTGGCAATGATGTTAGAGAAGAAAGACTGTCGTGCGTTTTTCAATTCCAAATTATAAAGGCCAAGTTTCTCTTTATAGATTTCAAAATGAACCTGGAGATTTGTTTTTCGCCACCTGCGTTCAGCTTTTCGACACTCTCTTTTTTCTGTTTTCACGGTCATGGCCTTTCTCCATGGAGATATTTTCTTGCGAGACACTTCCTTTACCTTAGCTGAAGCAATGGCATCTATAACATTTTTAATGTTTGAATTAAAATGATCTACTAGCTCATTTACTGAGATGTTAGCAAGGGTAAGTGTGGAAGAAAAATTCTGAACAAACATTTCCTTAGTATTTTCAGTTAAATATTGCTTT
This sequence comes from Lindbergichthys nudifrons, assembly GCA_943590975.1. Classification (NCBI taxonomy): domain Eukaryota; kingdom Metazoa; phylum Chordata; class Actinopteri; order Perciformes; family Nototheniidae; genus Lindbergichthys; species Lindbergichthys nudifrons. The sequence continues at coordinate 27,301 of CALSBW010025220.1, read as the reverse complement.
GTGGTTACCTCTTTCTGAACATTTTTGTGAACAGAAATAGAGCTCTCAAAGAAAACACAGGAATGATCAGAGTGCAACCTCAGTCACCACAACCTTAGAGATATTCAGACCCTTTGAGATAATTAAGTCCAGAGTGTGCCCCTTATTGTGCGTTGGCTCCGCCACATGCTGAGTCAGTCCATAGTTATCAAGAACACAAAACAGTTATTTTGCCCCTCTGTCCTGGGGGTTGTCAACATGGATGTTAAAATCACCAACAATGACGAGACGGTCAAAGTCAATAAACACTATAGACAGCAGTTCAGTAAAGTCATCAAAAAAGCTTGCACAGTATTTGGGTGGTCTATAGATATTTAGGAACAGAGCTCGAGAGGAGCATTTCAGCTGAAGGGCCACATATTCAAAAAGAAGCAAAGTTCCCATAAGATGTCTTCTTACTGTTAGGGAATAATTCCCATAGATGTTTACCTTTTGCCCTCTGACGTTTATGACCAACCTTGGCATCTGTTATCTCCCTTAAGGAGGGGGCTGCTTCAGCCATTTGTTGTTGTTGCCAGTTTATGACCGGGCATCTTTCGGTCAAACATAGTTTATTGTGGTCACATTTTTGATGAGCAAAGGCATGACTCTCTAAATGGTCGTACTCACAGCCCTAGTCAAGAGATGAACTCCCCTGTTTTTGATTTCGCTTATTTCTCGGTCTCTGAAGTCTTACACGGTTTGCATTCAATTGATCCTAAAAAGTCTGCCGGGCCTGATGGCCTCGACCCGTTCATTTAAAAAATTGCAGCTCAGATTATAGCACAACCAGTAACTGATATTTGTAATCTCTCCCTGTCCACTCACACACTGCCAGCTGTGTGGAAGCAAGCTCTGGTATCGCCCCTCTTGAAAGCTGGTGATCCCACGGAGTTGAATAACTATCGTCCTATCTCAAATCTTTCTGTGTTATCAAAGATTCTTGAGTCCCTAGTTTCTACTCAGCTAAAACTTTTTTTTAATTCACACAACATCCTTAACCCTATGCAATCTGGATTCAGATCAAAGCACAGTACTGTGACTGCCAGTCTGAAAGTCTTAGACGATATTAAGGCTGCTTTGGATACAAAATCTGTTTGTGTTGCATTGTTTATCACCACATTATGTCTAATGTTATGTTGGTGTCTCGTTTCGGTCATAATGCCATTTGCTGGTTTCAGAGTTATCTAACCGACCGTACTCAATGCGTCAGGTTGGGTAGTACTGTCTCTGACCCTGTCACCTTGGAGAAGGGAGTTCCACAGGGCTCTATTTTGGGGCCATTGCTCTTTTTATTATATGTAAACAATATTTGTAATCAGATGCAATTTTCTACCTATCACATGTATGCTGATGACACTATTGTATACTCATGTGCCTTCTCTGGCTATGGCCATTTCCAATTTAAAATCAGATTGTATCACGCTGCAGCATGCACTTCTTGATTCCAAACTGCTATTGAACAGTAAGAAAACCAAAGCAATGCTTTTTGCTCCCAAGTCAGCGTCCTCTTGCCTCTCCATTGACACCCTTGATGGTGTCTCTGTTGAGTTTGTCGATACCTACAAATATCTGGGCTTTTGATTGGACAGTAATCTGAACTTTAAACACCATATTGAAGTTTTAACAAAGAAATTGAAATTCACTCTTGGCTTCCTTTTCAGACGTAAATGTTGTTTTTTCAATTTCATCCCGTCAAAGGTTGGTCTCTGGCTTATTCCTGTCCCAGCTGGACTACGGTGATACCATTTATAGATTTGCCTATCCCACTGTTTTGGCCAAACTTGACCCACTCTACCATGCTGCACTGCGTTATATATCAAATGCACCCTATAGGACTCATCATTGCACACTGTATAGCCTAACTGGATGGTCCTCACTTACTATGCGTAGGATGCAGCACTGGTTTTTATTAATGTATAAAGCCATTTTAGGTAAGCTTCCACTTTGTACCAGATTTGCCCCAGTTTGTGACTCTCACAACCTCAGATCCAGTGCCTGGATACGGGTCCAGGTTCCTGCTGTGCGGACTGAGGCTGGAAAAAGGAGTCTTTCTTATTATGGTCCTTGGTCTTGGAATGACCTTCAATCAAACCTAAAACTGAGGGCACTTGTCTCAATAGTCTGTTGTCTGAGGTCCTTACCACCAGCTAGTCTTGCAGTAATAAGTAGTGTACCTTTCTTACTGTCCTAATGTGCACCATGTAGTGACTGCTTTTTCGTCTTTTGTTTTCTTAGCTATGTTCTCTGTATTTTATATGTTTGTGTTATGTGTTATGTGTAACGTTGCTGCCTTCTTGGCCAGGTCAGCATTGAAAATGAGATTTTATCTCAATGCTTTTATCTGGTTAAATAAAGGTTAAATAAAAAAAATAAAAAATGTTATGGGAACATATGGAACACTTCCTTCGGTGCTTGATGACTCTGAGGTGTGAAATCTTCGAGGCCATTAAGCGTCAACTGCAAGTAATTCACTGTCCCCAGCTGTTTAGACTATCTAGTGAAGAATGTGGATTACCCTCCTCCAAACTAGTTAAAACATCATGCAAAAGGAAGGTTTTCTTCAGAATTGATTGTGGCAACTCTACCGTGTGGTCGGACCTTCTGGCTCTTGGACTTGTCTTGTGAATTCTCCGGCCGAAGCTCCAAATAAACCATCAGTGTTTGACATCAAAGCTCCAGCTCTCCTCGTGTGTCTTTGAGTCCTGACTCTCCATTGCTACAGAAGTTTCCACCATACTTACATTGAAGGGAATCATTGAACAAATAAGCAACTCCACCTCCTTTCTTATGCATTCTTTCCTGACTCATAAAACTAAAGTTGGGAGGGGTTGATTCGATAAGAACAGCTACGCTGTTATTTTGTTCAATCCAAGTTTCCGTTAAAAACATAAAATCGAGATTGTGCTCAGTGACAAAATCATTGATTACAAATGTTTTTCCTGCCAAAGACCTGACATTTGATAGGCTAATTTAAAGGTCCCATCATATGCTTTTCTGGTTATTACCAGTCCCCTTGTGTGTTATGTAGCTTTTTCTGCATGTAAACGGTCTGCAAAGTCACAAACCCTCAAAGTACACCCTGTAGCGAGTAAAACTCTAACACAGAAAAGACGTGTCTATGCTGCCCCAAAACGCTTCGTTTCTTTTTCAATTTTTTTCTTCCGGGGCAGGTTGACGTCACTAAGTCCGCACACACACTCACTCACGGTATGTCCACACGGCAGCGTTGCATGCTTCAACGGAGACGCTTCCCAGTCACTTTGAATGGGGTGACGTCAGGCTTTGCCGAACTGCATTGTGGTTCCGTCGCGGCGCTTTGCCTCCGTTGCTCGCTTCAAAAGTTGAGAAAAGTTAAACTTTTCAAGCTTCGACGGAAGCGTCAGCCAATCAAATCATATGCCAGTACAAGCGCTAGCCAATCAAACCGCTAGCTTGTGTGTCCAGGGCGGGAGATTAATATGATTGGTTGTTGGTCGCCTGCCAGACACAACGCGACGCTGCCGTGTAGACGTACCGTCACTCAGCCTGAGCTCCGCGGCCCCACGCAGCAACCAGGAAACGACACCAGTAATCCACCTCACACTGTCCGCTCCTCGAGCCCCACAGGGAGGACCAGCGAGCCCCGCAACGTCCCGCCAACACGGCACCCAGACCCCACGCAGCATTGTCATCTGTTTGTCATTACTGGTGTCATTTTCTGGTTGCTAACAAATGCCATTGTAAAACATAAACACTGATGTTCAGCTGTAACGGTGGTTGACTAATCAGAACAGAGTGGGCGAGCTGACCAATCAGAGCACAGTTGTCTCATAGGGAGGCCCCCCCTCCCTATGAGACCACTATGCTCTGTTTATGTTTTAGCAGGAGCTCCAACAAGGCATGTAGGACAGAGTGAATACACATACTATACAGAGATGCTGTATGAGAAAACCAATGTGATTTTGGAACATTGAACAATGTAAATCTATTTTACTAGACCTCAACCATGGAATTATGATCAGTAGAAATGGCCAAGACATGGGACCTTTAAGTTTGTTAAATACACTATCAGTTCGATTTTTTGTGACAAGCTGTGGCTGACATGGAATCACTGCTAAATTTGATTAAATTAATACAAACGTTTGAGCGCTTTCTGTTTCTAAGCTGATTTACCGTTCTTAATCGATTACCTATTAACAGTGTTTCCGCCAGGGGGGCGTCTTGCTGTCATTTGACGGCCTTATTCAGCTCGGAACGCCCTGAACTCGAGCTGAGGGCATCCAAAAAAAAAGTTTTTATCACTTTAAATTACGAAAAGGACAAGGACATCCCTCTGTTGGAGGGGCAAAGGAGCCTGGTGGGATTCTTTTCGGAGTATTGAAGACCGTTTCCCCGACATCGGCCTCTTTTCAGCTCTTCGTATCTTGGACCCACGGTGCCTACCACAGGACAACACGGAACGTGCGCGATTTGGACGCGATGAGCGGTGGAGCACGCGAGTGAACTGCGAGCGCCGGAGCCTCGCAGCGGCGAAAATGAGGCTCCGTGGTAAACTGTTGTAAAAAGAGCCCGCTCTTCTTCTTAGTGAGCCGAGCCAAATGATCCGGCTCACTAAAAAGAGCCGTAATTCCCATCACTAACGTAAAGAGATATTATCTATAAGGGACGGCTCAATTCAAAATTCAAGACTTTTTTTTGTTTTTGTTAAATGGTTAATATTGTCTGATAGCTGAGTTTCTTTCCGTTAAGTGGGTATGACACATTCATAGTTTGTTAAATGTTAAGAAGCCCATAGACGCTGTTTCTTGCAAGATGTTGCGTTTTGCCCCTGGTATCGGGGGCATGGGGCTTAACTGGTTAAAACAGAAGAGAGGATTAGTGGTCAGGACTACAGCTGAGTGTATTTGTGGTTCACAAAAGGGGCCAGAGCTTTTTACCACTGTTGTCAATGTACCCAGGCTTATTGTTCAGATGGAAATCAGAGCACTGCAGCTCTTTTAACATACTAGCTCTTCGGACTCTTCATCCCCATATCTTCTTCACTCGTCTCCCCCTTTCAGCCATCCACGGCTCTTCCCTTCAGCCAGTCCATGAGGAACATCTAGAGCATTAGGGTTCCTCTGATCAGCCAATTATTTTACCATGCAGTGTGAATGAATGACACGTCATTATTTCTCCCAATTCAAGCAATCTTGAATACGTGAACCGTGAATGTTGATATCGCGATAACTATAGATTTTCAATATATTGTGCAGCTCTAAAAACAACTAAAATATTGGCTGAGAAGAAGTTTTTATTTTTACACAAAAATCTAGAGAGAAAAATTGGTTTTTGGTTTCATTAGACATGAAATCCCTAGGGCCCAACACCTATGGGAGCAATCGATGGGGTCAGGCTGTGCCAGAAGGGGGGCATTGAAAGTAGAGGGTCTCGACTGACAGCTTTGTTGTAGATTACCCCAGTGGACAGGAGGGTCTCCTCCCTACGCCTGCTGGTTATGGGGGGGGGGGGAACTCTGACTGTTTCAGCCTTCTTGGAGACCCTGGAAAGAGTCCTGTATGGGGCTCCTGAAGGGGGCTCCTTAGTCTTGCTGGGAGACTTCACCACACGGGGGCAATGATGGAGACACTTGGAGGGGTGTGATTGGGGGGAACGGTCTCCCTGATCTGAACCCGAGCGGTGGTTTGTTACTGGACTTCTTCTTCTAAATAATCTATTTATCTATTAATAACCAAGCCAAAATACCCAAAAGCCAAATTCAAGCTACAGGAGAAAGTGCGACCTTTCTTCATCATATTCAAAACAGTGATGGGAATTATGGCTCTTTGAAGGGAGCCGGATCTTAAGGCTCCGTTCCTTTGCGAGAGCCGTTCAAAAGAGCACTGTAAAAAATGGCTGTGAAATCCAGTTATTTACAGTGTTTGTGCACAGTAAATTACTGTATACTATTTTAGAGTATAATACCGTGTTTCCAACCAAAAATTACAGTGCCTCTGGAGTTACTTTAAAAATATCAGTAGTAACGTCCCAACTGTATAAAATCTCAGTAACCAACAATGTACTGTAGAAAATCACAGTAACCATCAATGTACTGTAGAAAATCTCAGTAACCAACAATGTACTGTAGATCAGAGGTATTCAACAGGGGAGGTACTGCAGGGGGGGTTGCGGGGTCTTTGGTTGATTAGACAATTTTTTAGATTTCTTAAGAAAAAAAAAATTTCAAAACATTTTTTTCCCACAAATTGAAATGTCTTTAAATGCACATTAACATGAATCCAAGATATTGTAGCGAACGGAGAAATGGAGGCAGAAGACGTTATCTTTCAGTCAGCAATGCACGCATTCAGCTACCCACAGTAGCTATCTCAAGCTAGGCGCCGGTTCACTCACAGCAGGAGACTACCCCGGACCTGTCCCACCAGGCCTCCTGTACACAAAGGGGAGGACCCGCCCCTATCGCCGCTGTGCCAATCACGAGGCTGCATGACACACGCTGGCTCTGTCATTATTTGAATAGCTTAGTATTGAATGTACAATAACAGAGTAGCTATGTTTATACACGGCACTAGGCCCCGTTTAATATAAAACACAATTGTATGCCATACATATAGTAGGGGGGTCCCTGCTCCAGCTCTCCATCAGTTTGGGGGTCCCTGGCCTGAAAAACGTTGAAGACCCCTGCTGTAGATAATCACAGTAACCAACAATGTACTGTAGAAAATCACAGTAACCAACAATGTACTGTAGAAGATCACAGTAACCAACAA
>CALSBW010025220.1:0-20521 GCA_943590975.1 Lindbergichthys nudifrons | reverse complement strand
AAGATCACAGTAACCAACAATGTACTGTAGAAGATCACAGTAACCAAAAAAGAAAGAACCAACCAAAAAACCCCATTTCCAGAATAGCTAAAATATCTTAAATAAACCAACATCTTTTTCTTAATATACATACTCTGGATGCAGTGCAATTACTAGTTTGGCTATACTAGATATTTTATATACTTAGTAGATATATATATTTTTAAGACCCTATGTATTTGCAAACTGGAAGAATTACAACTGTGGTGCTGATTTGTACCAAACTGCATAGCGTGGCTCTAGGGAATTGTAGTTTTTAAATATATTAGTGTTTTTCCTAAAATTGGAAGTTATAAATACTGAATTAAGAATACACTGAGGGTTTAAGGGGATGGTAAACACATTTGTGTAATCAGATTTTAAATATCAAATTGTGAAATGGGTGAAAATACATTTTAACCATATTTGACCCAAATTTGACAGTGCCCCCAGTTTTGACTATACTCACATGATAGCTGAGGTCAAGCTCTCTATAACAGTATGTCCCATGTCTGTAGTCCCTTTTGTTGCTTAATTATAAGCCTTCAAACATGCACCGAGGTCAAGGTTCAAAGGTCAGTATTTCAAAGCAGGAGCCATGTGGAATCTTCATACTGACATATGTTACTCTCCAGGTCAAGACCTTTCCAACAATGTATTTGGTGTACCTCTACGGCAAAGTTTTCATTTTCTCATCTTCTTTTTTTGTTGTTTTTGTTTTATGGAAATAGTGACCAAAATGAGTCACCTTCAGAGATTACAATACTGCAGAATCTGTTTCATTAGCCAATGCAAGCATACAAAGAATGTGTCTTGGCATTGCGCCTTAAAAACACAACACAGAGTAATACAAATAGACAAAAGTAAGGTAATAATCATAATTTGTATTATTATTGTGGCGGCTCAATTCCCAGTCCAGTTTGAGTTGCCGAGAGGCTAAGCTTGGCTATAGGCTGTGACCAGTGGCGTCGCCTGGCCTGGACGTCAGCGGCTTCATTTGCGTAATCTTCCCTCAGGGAACATATTCCGGTGTGAACGCGATCTGTACTTAGTTCCATGGGGGTACTAAGTGCTGGGCACTAAGTATGGCAAAGTACTTGGTGTGAAAGTGGCTATTGACTGACAGGTACCTATCCTGTGAGCTGTGACAATGTTTAAACTGTCAGTTGAACTCAGAGTTTTTGAAGATGGACATAAGAACATTTTTTCATAAAAAATACGACAATTCTCAAGTGGTAGGTAGGGTAAAACTAGGCTGATTATAAGATGTGAAGTGCTTTGTAACTTTGACCCGCTTGACTGAATACACAAAAAACAATGAAGAAAGAGTTCACACTAAATGCTACTTAAAGGCTGTGCTAATCCACCCAATGCACACTAAATGCTACTTAAAGGCTGTGCTAATCTGCTATTTTTCGACAGTATTTACATTTAGCTTTGGTTTGTATGGTGTTGACTGAAGACTAAGTGTGACCACATGACTTATCGATGTGACTGAAATTTGGTCGGTAACAGATTAAGAATGTTGGTTTTGACGACTTTTCAATTTACCTAGCCCAACACAATATACAATTATTTGTAAAGTTACCTCCATGGTCAGGTGTCTTGTCTTGCTGCAGAGACTCACTGCTGGAGGCAAAACCAACCATCAAATGCAATGTTGCCTAAAGCCCCTGACACACCAGGCCGAAATCGGCCGTCTTCGTTAGTCGGACGACGAAGCATGTCCTGTCGCCGAAACTCAATTTGGTGTGTCCCGAACCGTCGGCCGTGACACGCCTTATTTGGCCTTTCATGGCCGACGCATGGCTGATTCATCATGTTGAATCGGCCATGCGTCGTAGTTGGACCAAGACACCACTCTGATTGACTGTTCAGCTAGGGAATGAGAAGCGAAACGGAAGTGAGGGACGTAAACAAACGATTTAAGAAGGCACCGTTCCCTACACTGCTCCCCGGGCACCGTCCACGGCAGCACACTGCTCCTAACACTAGGATGGGTCAAATGCAGAGGGACAATTTCGTTACATAGTACCTGTACTGTGAAATGACAATAAGAGCAATTTATTTTTATTTAAGGCACAACACAGACGGCTATTCATTTTCATCTCATCGGTTTATTTGTCATCATGGCGATCTGGAATGAAGGAAACGAAGACCTGCTTATCACCTTGATCCAGGAGAGGCCAGCTCTGTACGACATTACAGAGAAAAAGTACTCGAACCGAGTAGTGAAAACCGGACTCTGGCGAGAGATTGAAACTCAACTTGGTTTCTTAGGTAAGATTATCTTTTTTCATCAATTGAGCTCTTTAGCAGAAACTGTTTTTTTTTTTATTGTTTGCCAGCGTACGTGAAATGTAATTTGTTATTTCAACCTTGTGTTTTGTTGTTATCTTGTTGCTAGCTGTTGCTACTTGTTTGGCACTGCATATAGATATGGGCTGGCTCCGGCCTATATAGCTGAACTCCTCCAGCGCTACACCCCAGCCAGAGCCTTAAGGTCTGCTGACCAGCTGCTGCTGGTAGTGCCCAAGACCAGGCTTAAAACCCGAGGGCACCGAGCCTTCGCAGCAGCTGGCCCTAGGCTCTGGAACACTCTGCCCCTCCATGTGAGGTCGGCCCAGACCCTAGGGGTTTTTAAATCTACACTAAAAACACGCTTCTTCTCTCTGGCCTTCTAGTCAGAGCGGAGCACGACTCCTGACTTTTCCTTGTGTTTCATTTTTATTTTTTATATATATCTGTTGTAATTTATTGTCTTTTATTGTGATTGTAGTAATGTGTTTCATTACAGATGGAGCGTCTTATTTCAGACAGTTTGAAACGCGAGGGTCGTGATTGGTCCGTGATTGGTCCGTGATCGGCCCGTGATGAAGAGCCGGCCCCCAGTCAGAGTTGATACCGCCCCCGTGATATATAAATGTAATTATTGTGAAGCTAGCTGCAATGGATCATTGATCCACCAGGGGGTGCTAATGTTGTTTAGTCGAAAAAAACGAACGAGAGGAAATGCAGCCGGCTCTCCCGATTTTTAATCCTAATTTAATCATCATCTTCACCACGATCATTTATGTTTATGTTCGCCGAATTGACATGAAAGTAAGTATAGGTGAATTGCACTAATGTGGGAAGATCGTGATGTCTCCTCCGATCTGCTTTATGATATTCTTTCTCCCGCTGTGTAGATTGGGGGACCGCCGTCCCTCTGTCTTCAATGTTCGGCATCGGGTGAAACAGAGGATTTCGACATTCTGTATTCCTTGCTTACTTCCTTAAACCTTTTCTCTTCCTTAAACCTTTTCTCCTCCTTATCTCTTTCATTACTTTTTATTTATTGCTTTATAACAGCTGTAATAGTTCGTTTAGAACCTCACTCGCAATCTGCTCCTCCCGCAGCGCCGCCCACCTCCCTCTGGCTGAAATTATGAATGTACAGTAAGGCATAGTAATCATAGATAACACGACAGGGTCCGTTAGTTTGTTTTCATCTGATTTCAAATATTTCAAATGTCTGAAGTTAATAAATACATTCTCAGTGTTCAAGTCAATCACTGACGATGCTTACGATATCATAAAAATGTGTTAATGATTGTCCCCCAAATTAAAGAACCCAATTAAAATAGTTGTTAAATAATAGTGAAGTCACGTTGTAATAACAATAACTCATCTCTCTCGGTTTTTTTTGTTTTCTTTGCCAAAAGCCACTGTGTCAAATGTCCTAGTTGGGTTGCCGTACGGTGTTGTGCTTTTAAAGCCTATTGTATACTAACTGTGTGATTTATATTGCTTTTCAAATGCATATAAGCCCCCCATTTACACTGCACTTGTGGTCAAGAATATGAATAGCACTTAGTTAGATCACTTTACAGATCAGGTTGGACGAGCTTTTCAATGTTCGACATCGCTCATGTGAAATCAACTTCGATACAGTAAACTGGATGTTGTGGTGCCGAGAGACGGGAGTCGGAGGCGGGGTATCAAAAGTACAAGCTAAACTTTTATTTAGCATCTGAACACACATGTAAACAACTTCATACCCGGGAAGTGAAGACCGGCGGAAACAGCTGGTCTGGTTCACTAACATGTCCGTGCGGAACAATACCCCAACCCATAGATCCGTGGGTGAATAATGTCAATCACCACAATGTACAGTATGTCTGGTACTAATGTATAGCGGATCTTTGTTAAGATCCATATGTCACGGATAGGATCAAAGTCTGTGCTAAATAAGACATGTAATCATTTACAAAACATCACCATGTTGTTATTTAACAAAATAATGTTGTTTAGTCGAAAAAAACGAACGAGAGGAAATGCAGCCGGCTCTCGATTTTTAATCCTAATTTAATCATCATCTTCACCACGATCATTTATGTTTATGTTCGCGGAATTGACATGAAATCACTGACAAATATGAATATACTGTATTTAACAACTTCATTAACATGTTATTAACGTGCCTAAACTCAGTAATTCACTAAACATATTTATATTGCAATGGAGCCTTGTCAGGCAGATCAAGATCCGCGTAGCGGAGGGATCTTGATCCCTGAGTGTTATTTTTCCCCATAATGACCAAGTCGCTGCAAATTATCCCGCTTATTACATGGCCACATTCTCAACAAAGTAACGACATGACTCCCAATATTAATATCCCAAAATGCTTTTATGGATTTAGAAAATGTTTTTATTGATTTAAAAAATAGTTGTATGTATTGATTTAAATTGACATGCATCCGCCAAGAAAAATAGTCCGTTGTTACTGTTTTTTAAACAGTCAGAATGAAACGGCAGCTCTCAGCGGTGTGTTTACACACCTAATGGCCCATCACCCACAGCTCTCTTGTTACGGTTTTGTATTTATGTTTTCATTTTCCACCTTTGTTTTGAAATGTTTTCCTCCTTGTGTCTTCTCTGTTCCTTCTTCCTGTGTTTGCCTTCCTGTCGTTAGTTTCCCTGGTGTGTCTGATTGTCTGATTGTGTTCACCTGTTGCCCTTGTGTTTCTGCCTCCCTTACCCCAGCTGTGTCTTGTCTTGTGATTACCCCTCTCTGTATTTAGTCTTGTCTTCCCCTGTGTGCCTTGTCGGTTCATTGTTGGTTTTTCCTGTCCCCCTCCTGTTGGATCTCATTCCTACTGCTACCCTTGCTATCAGCTTTGAAAATAAAGCTCATTTTTGGTTTCTAGACCTGTTGCCTCTTTTTGTAGTCTGCAGTTGGGTCCTACCCTTTCCACGTACCTAACATCTCTCCCCCCCCCTGATCTGTCTTTTCCAACAGTTAAGTTAACTGTAGGTTACTCTGAGTGACAAGCTTACAGTTAGTGAAGTAACACTAACTGGCTGTTTCATTCTAACATAACGCTCCAAATATGACTGTTTCCACTCGGACTTCAATACAGCAACACCATTGTTTGGTTTCCATGGTAGCGTGTCTCTTTAGTAGCGTGCACTCCTGTAAATTACTAAATTAGTTTTTAACTGAAATGATCAAATAAAGTCAAAATGTCACAGTGTTCACCAGCCCCCACTGTTGAGTAGGCTATACTCTTTGTTTAAAACTAATTGGCCATCGGAATGTGTGTGTCCCAACCCCCCCTGTGATATCTCTTCTCCAGCAGTCTGTAGGTTTGTGTTCGCATATTTATGCTGTCGCAGTTCCTGTTGTTTCTATCGCGCATTGCCGGTATGAAAGGGTCTGTGCCGGAAATATCAAGATAACACGGCAGGGTCCGTTACAGTTTGTTTTCATCTGATTTCAAATAAACAAAGTCTTGGCTTTCAGAATATTAAACTTGTTTCGGCAAATTTAGATGATAAATACAACTATGAAGCTTGTAACGGCATAATTACTTAAGCGGAGAACGGAGTAATGTAACATTACAGCAGGCATAACAACAGCCGGTGTTTATTTTATTATTATATATAGTCGTTATTCATTTGTTTTAAAGCTCAATAAGGAAGATTTAAACTTTCACACACAGCTTTTTCCAGCGGTATCCATAAATCTCTTAATTTTGACCTCAAAGTGCACCAGATTGATGCATTTAACTTCAATATAAAGAAAAACATCTTCTGTTGTAACAACAATAACATTATAAATAGTAACATAGCTGATTCACCATCCCCCACCCCCCTACTGTATGTTGATTTTGTTAGCCTACATGTAAATGGGTGGCATTTAGTACCCCCCTCTGAGTGAATACCTGTTGTACCTGTCCGGGGCTAAGCCCATAGGACGATGCTCTGATGTCAACCCCCCCCCGTTGACAATTCACGAGCGTCTAACTCCCCCCCCCCGTCGCACCTTCTAACAGAGCCCCCCCACATATCAAATCCCAATTTAACCCCTGGCCTCTGGAGCAGAAATGAAAGAGTTTTAAAATGTTTACGTTTTGGTAAGTTTTTAGGGAAATGTTGTAATATTGCAACGTTGGCCTTAGGTGGGAGCAGAATTTCTGTATTTCTACTCACATTGTCTGAATAAATATATTGAACAACTAAGGGTTAATTTGCAGGATTGATTGCTTACTTAGCCCTATATCAGTATATAGCATGAATAATAATCACACATCACTCATATTTGTTATGAATAATCATTTATCATTTATTAAATAGTAAGTCGCTTTGGATAAAAGCGTCAGCTAAATGCAATTTATGAAAGCCTCACTCAGGATTTTGTTAACAAGTGTTTTTATTGCTCTTGGGGCATTAAAAACAAGATTTTAACTTTAGTTTTTTATATAATATCTGCATTTTCTCTTGTGAAAAACGAAGTCTTACTTTGGCCATAGTTATTTAATATATAGCGCCATCTCCTGGTTAAATCCTGAAATTGAAAATCTGGCAACGCCCTCTTGGAAAATAGTGGGAGGGCTTAACATTCCTAGATACTGGTCTTTGGCTGGTCTTTGGCAGGTAACTGGCTGGTAACTGGCTGGAAGCTGTATGCTGGAGTCTGAAATAAAAGGCTTCATCTGTACATGTACAGCACTTTGGCTCGACCAAAAATCGCATTTACAGTGGTAAATATAACAATAACAGAATAATATATATATTATTGTATTATAATTATTGATGTGCTCGTCACCTTAATGTTGCAGCTGGTAAAGAAGGAGCTAATTTAAATTACATTATATACTGCTGGGTAGCTTATGAAATTCACCATGGGATCAATAACGCTTTTATCTTAACCTATAATAATACATGATAAAATATGTCTTGATTATATTTTGTAGTGTTCTGAATCTTCTAGAAGTATGTTTTAGCATCTGAATAGAGCTATCACAATGTGTCTACAATGTGCCTCTGACACTTGACCACACCCCGAACTAATGGCACACACATTTCAGGGTATTGTTTTGTTATGAATGCTTGGTAAACAGTTTTAAGAAGCCATGGTATTAAATCCAACTAACTGTGAATTTATTTAACATTTTTTAAGGAATGTCCGGTGGCTGCAGAATCACCCCCCGGTGGCACCAGCAGTGAAACCTTGACCAGCACCAGTGAGGAGTCCTTCCACTTTGATGCTGAGCCCTGCACTCCCCTGGCAGAATCCACCATCTGCACCACACCGGCACCGCTCAGAGAGAGGCCAAGCACAATCGGCACTCGAAGGCCTCCGGCGAAGCGCAGGATGATGCAGGATTCTCAGGAGGAGTCCGCCGTTGAGGCGTCAAAAACATTGCTGGAGGAGATAAAAATAAGTCTGGCACAGTTGGCCCCGAGTGGACTTGATGACGTAATGGGGGCGTGTGAAGGTGTTCGGATCAGGGGTCACAGGTTCAAACCCCACTGCAGTCAGCATGTCGATGTGTCCCTGAGACACTTCACCCCAAATTGCTCCTGTGGGGATTGTCCACAGTATTGAGTATGTAAGTCGCTTTGGATAAAAGGGTCTAACAAGTAACATGTAATGTAATGGCGGCCCATTCCAAAGTGTTTGAGCACAGACTGCGCATACTACAGCCATTAGATAACACAACATAGAATGATTTATTTCTGCTTCAGAGAGCTGAAGTGGAGGAGCTGATTTAAATTACATTATATACTGCTGGGTAGCTTATGAAATTCACCATGGGATCAATAACATTTTATCTTAACCTATAATAATACATGATAAAATATGTGTTGATTATATTTTGTAGTGTTCTGAATCTTCAAAGTTAACTGAAGTTATCAAATAAATGTAGCGCAGTATAAAGTACACTGAATGTGAGTGGAGCAGTAATATAAAATTGCAGGATTAGTCTCAAGTACCTCAACATTGTCCTTAAGTACAGTGCCTAAGTAAATGAGATACTGTCTACCGCTGTTCATTGTTCAAGATTGAAATGTAAATGTGCAAGACGGTTTTCTGCCCCTCTATTCACATATAGCCTTTCATACGTGATGGTTTCTTCATTCTCGAACTGTTGTGGAGCAGAAGTATAAAGTTGCAGGATTAGTCTCAAGTACCTCAACATTGTCCTTAAGTACAGTGTCTAAGTACATGAGATACTGTCTACCGCTGTTCATTTACCTATTGTGAGTCGCCTCGGATAAAAGCATCACATGGAAATGTAAATTTAGCAAGAAGTGGCCATTATTACATTACTACATTACTACATTGCTGACTCAATAAACTACACACCCGACAGAACACTGCGATCATCAGATGCAGGTCTATTAACTGTGATTTTATAGTACTTTATGTGCTCATTTCATCATTCATGTATTTTATATTCTACTAAAACTGAATCAAACCATAAACAAGGTGGCCTGTTGGGATTACTATATATATATATATATATTAATATATCTGCATTATTTTATCACACTTTATGCTTTGTTCTTGCTGCTTGTTTTACACTGATCTTATGTCTTATTTCTTACTGATGGAAAGCACTTTGAACTGCAATCCCCTGTATGAAAGGTGCTATACGAATAAAGTTATTATTATTATTCAGATGGATGTTTCTGCCCCTCTGTTCATTCTCCCATTATCCTCCTCAATCTGCCTAGAAGTATTGTAATGTTGTAGCTGTTACTATAACCAATACTAATGCTAGGGCTGCAACTGACAGTTCTGTAGGCACATTGTTATTGTTTCTTATCGCTGTGTGATTAAAAGAATAAACACAAATAGCAGGATAGGCAATGCAAAACTTTATTTCGTACCTTCATACACACATAACACAACATTAGAATGAGCTTTTATCAACGCCTACATGATGATAACCTGTCAACATGACAGGAAAATCCACATGACATTAATACAGAGCGGGCAGAACCCAAATCTGGGGTTACGTACTGTGAACTTCTATGAGTATAGGCGCAGCCCTCTAAGGCTATCGCTATTGGGTAATCCCACTGCACGTGTGCAGCACTGACAGACTTAATCCACGCCCACCTATGACGTGGGCCCCACCTACGGCCTCACTTCCGTATAAATAGGAAGTAGGCCCGACCATCTGCTCCCACGCAAACAGCTTTTCTTCAGCTATTCGCGGAGCCAGTGGGGCCCGAACCTTAGAGGGCTGCGCCTATACTCATAGAAGCTGGTTTACAGTACGTAACCCCAGTTATATTTTGTATAAGGCTTCGCCCTCTAAGGCTATCGCTATTGGGTTAAGGGCGAAGCAGGATGTAGTCCACGCCCCACTGGTCCGTCCGTTACCAGAAGCACAAAAACACACCTACTCAATTGAATAACCCATGTCCATTGCGTCATGCGTAAAGGAGCATCACAGTCCCTGGAAATGTAGCATTTAAAATGAATATTCTCCATGAGGGAATGAAGGTGAATACCTGTCGTTATAAAAAGTAGAGACCAAGTCCCACTTGTTACAACGAAAAAAGAGGGGAAAAAAGGGCAGCTCTCTGAGTGCCGACAGGCAGGAGAGAGGGCACACAGTTGTGTCCCCGACATTACTCACTCTGACAGGACATTCAGTACTGAGTGTGTCAGAGAGGAATGGGAGACATCCCTCAAATAAAAACGAATAAAAGAACAGGGGGAAGACCAAGATGCAGCAGTGCAAATGTCTTCCACTGTCATTCCTCCGTGCAACGCCGTAGAGGTTGATAAAATTCCTCTGGTGCCGTGCGCTTGATGTTCTCCGGGGGATCCAACCCCGAGGAGACATACGCCTGTGACACAGCCTCACACAGCCCGTGTGACGGGCGTTGTGCAGACAGAGGCTGCCTTATTGAGCGCTCTCTGTAATGCACAAACAGACGCTGGGAACTGCGCAACGCAGCCGCGCGTGCCGTATAGCATGACAGCGCGCGCACGGGACGGAGGAGATGAGATGTGGCTTCCTCCTCTGATGTGTGAGGAGGAGGAAAAAAAACATCCAAAGTTATCACTCTTGATCTAAAAAAGAGCCTGTGATAATTTTTGGCATAAACGCCGGGCTAGGGCGCAAAACAGCTGAGCTGCCATCTCCTTGGATCTGGAGACATGACGGAGCCACAGAGAGAGCAGACAAATCACTCACCCCTTTTAGCTGATGTCAGAGCCAAGAGCAGAGCTACTTTGGCTGACAAGAACTTTTAGGGGGACCTGATCTAAAGGTTCAAATGGAGCTTTTCTCAGTGCGCGTAACACTAAAGCCAAATCCCATTGAGGCGCCAAAGCGCGTGACACAGTTCTGAGTCTCTGTACTCCCCGTAGAAAACGTTTTGTCAGAGGGTGACTAAACACCGTGCTGACACCAAAACCTACGTGGCAAGATGAAATGGCAGCAGCATATGTTTTGACCGTGCTATAAGCCAATTCCTGTTCAGCAACAGCTGGAGGAACGACAGCACGTGAGGCAGGGTGCCCGTAACGGGGTCCAGGCTTTTCCCTACACACCAAATGGAACGCTGTCCATTTGGCTGTGTAGGATGCTCTGGTGTGTTCAGCAGCTGCGCTGATCGTACACCTCCCTGGCGATTTATGTAGGCCGCCGCTGCTTTGTTGTCTGTTCGAATCAACACATGTTGATTGTACAGCAACGGGGCGAAGTGCTGGATTACTCTCCATACGGAGAGTAATTCCAGCACGTTTATATGGAGACATGTGAGCCGGCCACTGTCCCCCCCCTGCCTGCGACATGCACGTTCCTCAGCCTGCGAGAGATGCGTCTGTGAACACTGCGGTGTGTGACGTCACTCTGCCCAGGAGCACCCCCACTGACAAGACGTGGAGATTTTTCCAAGGAGGAATGTACACCATGCGTCTCCTCTGACGCACGGGGTCGATGCGCAGGCGAATAAACCACCTCTGGAGTCTCCTCAAGTGAAGGAGACCCAGGGCGATCACCACGTGACCAGCTGACATAATGTCTAACAGCTGCATCACGGAGAGGGCTGTCACCGCCCCGCGGGGTGTGACGCGCCGGAGGAGAGCTGTCACTTTCTCCCCTCTCCGCTGTGAGCGTCGCGCTCTCATGCGGGCTGAGTTCAATTCCACTCCCAGTTAAATGATAACCTGGGAGGGAAGAGGACAGCTCTTCTTCCAGTTGATAATGAAACCCAGGCTTGACAGATGAGATACGAGCTGTATCGTCTGTGTAAAGCCGCTTCCTCCCTGGAGCGAGCCAGCCACAGCCGGTCGTCCAGGTAAAATAACACTCTCATCCCCATTCTGTGCTGCTCCAGCCGTCTCCACCCACTTTGAAAAAGTGCGTGGAGCCAGGAATGAGAAACGCAGGAAATTGCTGTGTTTCGGGATGATGGTTACATGGAGGTAAGCATCCTTCAGGATTATGGCTGGGAACCAGTCTCCCTGGTGAACACACTCCAGCACCTGTTTGATCGTCGGCATGGGAAAAGGCCATTCCCTTGTTGGACACTGACAGATCGAGGATGGGTCTCATTCCCCCCCCTCCCGAACACACGCACCGTCCACTCAGCGCGCGAACCTGCTCTGGATGTGCTGTGGTTGACATGGTGACGAGCCACGCCAGAGTCCTCCAGACGCTGCATTTCACACAGGCTCTCATTTATTTTGCGTTTAGGAGAAAGCTCGTAAACCGGACCTTGAGGTGCGTTCACACTCAACACCCCTGAGCGATGAGCGGAGGTGTGTGCAGTGCTGTCCACACTGTAATAATGGCACTCGTGGGCTCATTACGACCGTGTGTAGGAGGTAGGTCTGGGACAGAGGAGAAAAACCGAGCTGCCTAAAAACCAATAGGTTTTAAAGACAGCCGGTTTGTGCCGTGAGCCATGCTGCCTAATAACCGACAGGCTATGAGGCAGCCGCTTATACAGCTTTTTTATGTCATCCGGAGGAGAGCTCTCCTGAACCGGGGGAACGGGGAGATCTCATTAGGCGGCTGCCTTTCCGATGATCTCCGGGAGTTCCTGGAGAATACCGCCGAGACGGCGGATAGAGGGACCCGGTGTCAGCCCGGCAGCCGAACCCATAGGCTGACACCGGGCCCGCCCCGTCTCCCCCGTCCGGAGAAGAGGGAGGATGGGGCCGGGGGAACCACATGGTGATCCGTGAATGGAGGGGAAGGAGTCGCCTGACTGCCGCCCGCCACTCGGATCCAATAAATCAAGGGCTTGATCCACAGAGTAAGACTCCTGGACTAGCCAATCATCCTCGGCCACAGCAGCGAGAGCGTCCGCTCTCCGCTGTCTGTGGGCCAGAGGGAGACGGACACAATGAGTGCACGACACCTGGGGAGTGAGAGACGCGTTTGCGTGCTCCCATCCCCGGCAGGACTCACCTGTATCGTCTGTGTAAAGCCGCTTCCTCTCTCCCTGGAGCGAGCCAGCCACAGCTGGTCGTAACTCATATGTCGGGCTGACACCGAGCCCCCGCCCTGTCTCCCCCGTCCGGAGGAGAGGGAGGATGGGGCCGGGGGAACCCCATGGTGATCCGTGAATGGAGGGGAAGGAGTCGCCTGACTGCTGCCCGCCACTCGGATCCCATAAATCAAGGGCTTGGTCCACGGAGTAAGACTCCTGGACTAGCTAATCATCCTCGGCCGCAGCAGCGAGAGCGTCCGCTGTCTGTGGGCCAGAGGGCCAGTGCTTCTGCAACAGAGTGCTGAAGAAAAATGGGAGCAGATGGTCGGGCCTACTTCCTATTTATAGGGAAGTGAGGCCGTAGGTGGGGCCCACGTCATAGGTGGGCGTGGATTAAGTCTGTCAGTGCTGCACATGTGCAGTGGGATTACCCAATAGCGATAGCCTTAGAGGGCGAAGCCTTATACGAAATAGAACTGCATTCAAAGAATACACTTTACCAAAGCTTGAGGAAAATATCTGAAAGCTGGCATTTCATTTAACTCCAGCTCTCGACACAGGTTTGGGAAAGCCCCATGAGCTTCTCGCTGTAGTATCCATGATTTCACCCATTTAGTGCGGTTTTTCCTAATTCTTCGCTTCCGCCTCTTGAGAGACTGTTGCTTGAGAATGTCTTCCACAAGCAACACTCCAATGGCTGATAGCTCCAGTACCGCACGAAACATGTTTTCGATGGACGACAGTGAAAATGGAACGCACACGCTATTTGTTTATATCACGCTGTTCTTCTTCTCTGTCTTCCCGGTTGTTGCCTATTTTGAATGACGAATACACACTACCGCCGCCTGCTGGTAAGGCTGAAGTCTTTGCGGTGTGTTCCAGTGCGACACATGGCCAAGACGCAGGAGAACACGGCGACGCAACAGTCGGCGTCGGCGAGTTCTCTGGTGACTGCCTGGTGTGTCAGGGCCTTAAGAACAAAACTGAAAAGGGAAGGGAACAGATAAGCATGATTAGCCAACATAATGCAAGCACATCTAGTCAGCCCTATATCATTAAAGTCACTGTTACTATAGAAGAAATTGCAATTAATATAAAGTTGAATAAAGTAAAAATGGGTGAATATATATATATATATATATATATATGACACAGAAATAGTATTGTTATCAGTGGCGGCAGTCAATTTCTCTTCAAAATACAATTGATGTGTTTGCAAAATATATGTTTCTGTCCTCAAAAATGTTCAATTGCGCACTCAATAAAATGTTCTATGCTCAAAATGTTTCATTGCTTGCTTAGGATAGAGGCACAAAAAGAACGCCATTATGTGAGGAGGACCTGCTGCAGGATTTCCGCCCTGTGTAGCGAGTGTTTTTAGGATCAAACATTCAGAGTGCATTTTGGACTTCTGAACACTTTGTTTGCTGGGAGAAATGTTTTAACACTAAAAACTTAGTCTGAAGTGTTTCTGCTGATTCAGTCTCCGTGTGTCAGCAGTCTCTGCCGTCAGAAGTGAACACATCGGTCCGAGGCAAACACACAGACACACTCACCTTTTAAATCGCGCTGTTCATATTTAACTGTAAATATAATATTCCTTGACCACTTTTTCCTTCTCTAGGCTGCAGTGAAACTGACCGCATCAAGTAGCGTCGCACATACTGTTGAGTATTTCTTTTGTCGAGCTGGAGCCATAAACACCCCTCTCCCTCCAAAATAAAAAACGATTCAAATTAAAAAAAATATTCGGATCTATGGAGTGCGCCAGTGCCATAGTTTCCATTATAAACGGGGAATGTCGTCTTAGCCGACAACTTTGAAGCTTTAAATAAGCCATTCAAAAATATATATTATATCTGATGTGTGCAACTTGCATGAAACCGGGCTAAGTTTGCTAGCACGATAACGAGCTAGTTAGCCGGCTAATCTGTCGGCTAATGTTAACTAACTTAGCCTTACATTTTTAATAACCAAATACTGACTTCAGCTTACAAGCTAACAGGAATGTAACAAGTTAACCAAGCACATAAACATACTCACATGACTCCACATCCACGAATATTCACATGAAATGGTCGACCAAGCAGTCTTCCACTCAAATGTCAACCTTCTGAGTCCTGGACTGTCCGTGTCTGTGGGGGCAACGTGCGCGGGAACAAACTCTCCTCTGATGTCACCCACAGTTAACTCGCATTGCCCATGTACATTTTACTAGCTTTAACAGGTTGTGCAGTCAATACAATACTTTAGGTAATATTTACTTGGTGCTATTGTTAAAATTCACTTATCAAAATGAAGATTCAAAATTACATAGAAACACAAGTAACACATTAAATAAAAGGTGACATTTTGAGTAAAATTACTGAAATAGTAATGTATTGTAGAATTTAAACATATAATCAAAGTAATATTTACAAAGCCAAAAAGTCATTTTTTTCAGTGTACATATGCACATGCACACAAACTGTGATTATTGTCTGCATATGTGTGTTTGTGAGAGTGGCAAGTACTGCTAACAAAGCCTGTTCTGTTACAGCCCACCCACCCCTCCAGTTTATGTGGATTTCTAAAGCCTTGTTTGTCTCACTGCCTCTCCTCGCAGCTTCTACTTCAGCCAGGCACATGACGTGGCTGACACAGGGTCATACTGACACACACTGTGCTCTCCTCACATCTTATCTGCACTTCTGTTCAGGATCATATAGCAACATGTCAATCCACAGTTCTGCTTTCCACACTAAGCACTCTACAATGCATGTCTCGCTGTGACCCTTCAAAAGCCAGTGCATGACAACACAGGAAGTGACTGCTTCACTCACCTTTATGCAACTCCATGCATCCAGCTTTGAATGATCATACTGCCCTCTCTAATAGAGATGGCAAATCCGGATCCTTTTACGGACTCAGGGTCTTCTGAGTCAGTCATTGAAGAGATCCGGATCATACGAGTCATTTGAGTCATATGAGTCAGCATCACCAAGACCGTAGAAATCCTATCGGTGAAACCGAAAAGTTGTTGCATTTCACGAGCATATTAAACTGACGTTATATTAACCTCCGCTACACAGTGTATTTTGCTTTAATAAAAAATGTTGATCACAAAAAAAAGGGTTATTTTGCGATTTGGCAAATCTGAGTCTGCTGTTGACTCGTGCATGAGGACGAGTCTGCTGGATCTCTGGATCTGCTGCTATATACGGCTCCGAGTCCGCACGAGTCTGCTCTGCTGTGTTTTGCACAGTGAGTCAGGATTTGCGAATCTGAGTCTGCTGTTGACTCGTGCATGACGACGAGTCTGCTGGATCTCTGGATCTGCTGCTATATGGTTACGGCTCTGAGTCCGCACGAGTCTGTTGTGCACAGTGAGTCAGGATTTGCGAATCTGAGTCTGTGAAGTTCCGCTGACTAACTCGTAGGCTACTGGTCTCTCTCGATCATTGACCTGGATTCACGGATCCCGCGATTTTGATTAAGTCCATTATGTTTCCGGCTCTAAATGAAGTTTCAGTGTAGACTTCTAACAAAATTGTCATGTTGTGCAACAGTCTCCTGCGTGTAATAGCTGCATTTCCAATAGGGATGCTCCGATCGATCGGTCACCGATCGAGATCTGCCGATACTCACTCTCTACCGATCGATCGGTGCTCTCTAAACATGCCGATCGCGAGGGCCGATCGCATGACGTAAAATAATGACACTTTTCTCTGTACGCGGCAAAACAAGCTCGCCAAAATGGCTTCACCGGTCTAGCATTATTTTAAGGTGTCCGAAAAAGACAGTAAAACAGCGGCATGCAACGTGTGTGTGAAGCAGAAATCCTGCAGCTCCACCCCCTGTGACGGACCGGTGAGCGGAGCAGAACACACATTAAGAGTTAGACCTAACACACTTAGCTATTTTATCTCCCTCTGGAACAAGCTAAACTAGTTATAAATATGTTTATTCTTCACTGTCGGCCTCACACATTACTGGATCAGCGAGCTGCATGAGACGATACTGACTGGCTGTCAGGAGAGGGAGAGAGCGGGAGAGAGAGGGGGAGAGAGCGGGAGAGAGAGAGGGAGAGAGAGGAAAAGAGAGCGCTTCCGCTAATTTCTCCCGTGGTATTATCCAAAGTGAATGTAAACTTGAATAATATACATCATTTGAATGTAATAATTAAGTTGATTGTTGTTTGTGGAAGCTCCAGTGAATGAGCCCCATTAACTGAGTTTAAACATCACTTTAAATGGAAGATTTAAAGTGATGTTTAAATCTTCCATTTAGGCCCCGCCCACTCG
Organism: Lindbergichthys nudifrons; assembly: GCA_943590975.1. Classification (NCBI taxonomy): domain Eukaryota; kingdom Metazoa; phylum Chordata; class Actinopteri; order Perciformes; family Nototheniidae; genus Lindbergichthys; species Lindbergichthys nudifrons. The sequence continues at coordinate 3,488 of CALSBW010025220.1, read as the reverse complement.
ATCGGATCGGCGATCGGTATCGGCCGATACTGATTCCGGCGATCGCCGATCGGCCCCAAAATTGGCGATCGGAGCATCCCTAATTTCCAATAAGGATCTTACTTGGCAAAACGTTTATTTTGAACATAGCACACAAAAAGAAACAAACAATGACAAAATGATAGAAAATTGCAAAACAGTTATAATATATAAAATGTCTTAATTATACAATTATTATTATTAAACATATAATTATATCTAATCATATGCCCCCCATATTTTCTCATGGACTGCGTAATCATTGCAATACTGATGTTTGTATGTGTTAAATGTGTGTAAAGTGGTGTCTTTTGCTTTAATAAAACATATTGATCACAAAAAAAAGGTCATTTTGCGATTTGGCAAATCTGAGTCTGCTGTTGACTCGTGCATGATGACGAGTCTGCTGGATCTCTGGATCTGCTGCTATACGGTTACGGCTCTGAGTCCGCACGAGCCTGCTATGTTTTGCACAGTGAGTCAGGATTAGCGAATCTCTGAGTCTGCTGTTGACTCGTGCATAATGTAGCCGTGGGAGCCGGGTGCTGGAGGAGGGGCTATGCTCGTGCACATGACGAGTATGGATCTCTGGATCTGCTATGCTATTACGGTTAGGAGCTGTCGGCTCCTCTGAGTCCCCACGAGTCTGCAGGAAGTTTCACTGATCCGCGTCCCCTCCCCTGAGCCAAACGATCACTTCTGGCAGCTATCCTACTTGCTAAAGGGTAGGCAGATGGACTGGGGTACATTGTAATGTGATTTTACATGTTATAAAGAGAGTAACGAGTGACGCAATTTATAGTTTTAATTTGTACGTCACACCAAGTGTGGGACTCAAGGACTCGGGTTAATGGAGAGGGGAGACTCGTCACGACCAGCTCATTTCTAGGATCCGGGTTAATGATCCGGATGAATCAGGACTCGCCCATCTCTACTCTCTAACTGATCTCATGCAGGGTGTGACCAGGCTTACACATGCTTGTCTTGTAATATAATTATGCAATATGCAAAAAGTTGTTTTATTATGTGTCAAATGACACATGTATACCTTCTTGTTATTGTGGTTATGAATTGAACAATAATGTATAATTTCCCTCAACGTACAATCATTTGAAGGCCCTGCTTTCCCAGGAACACTGCACACAAGTGATGAATCACATAGTTTAATGTACAGAACATTCTGATTAATCTTCATTGTATGTTAGTGTTGGGACCTCTCCCTGGCAACTGAGCCATGGATCTTCATTTTACATGATCCCCCATAGGTGTGAAATTTCATTGCAACTTCTGAAAGAAAGAAGGCTGAAGAGACATACCAACCAAGCCACCAACTGGACTTTAACCTGTTTTGTTTGCCCCCGCCGGCGGGGGCAAACAAAACAATTTTCACGAAACTGTGTCTCAGGGCTTCTTAACATTTAACAACCTATTAATGTGTCATACCCACTTAACGGGAAGAAACTCAGCTAACTGACGATATGAACCATTTTTCATAACCTAAACAAAACAGACAAAAGTCTAGCGCCAAGCCTCTGAATCAGCACTAAGCAAAAGAGTGCTAACGCACTTAGCACATAACTCACGCTAGCAATATTTTATACTTCATGCAATCTGAGATATCACAAACTATATATCATATGAAAGCTGAGATTCCACAGATTCCAATGGTATAAGAATCATCACTGCGACCAGAACTCACGGCAGCGAAAGCCAGCAAAGACAACACACAACTTCACTTTACGGGGCCAAAGCGGCAAATACGTCTTACCTTTGCTGTTTTCTGATCAAAAGTTGTGTTCAATGGCATTACAACGCATATAAATGCTGCCGAAAGTTAATCCAATGTCTCTGTGTCACTTTGAAATGATTACTGATAATCCATCATAACATTTATGGCAATAAACGTAGTTTTCTATTGAGTGTAAACCAGCTTCCGGTTTTGGGCATGCTGGATGTGCATCACTCTCATTCACCAATGGTAATTTACCCCCCCTCGATTCTATTGGCTCTAACGGTTAAAAAGAGGTGTCAATCACCAAAATCGACCGATGGGTTCCAGAGATATGGCAAATCCACCCAAATGACCCCAGAGGTGGGTTTTTTTTTCTAAACCTCTCTAAAAAGGTCAAATGTCACTTGTTTTGCATCAATCTTGATACAGGGTACTTATTATATGTTGTAGTTTGGATTCCTTTTTGTCTACTATCCCATCATTCAAGGGTGGTTTTCACTATAAGTAATGGTTTTTTTTGGACGGAAACTATAATTTAAATTGTTTTACAATGTTCAATCTGAATTTACTCTAAAATAAAAACAACTATATTGATTCTGACTCTTCTACATCCAACTCACAGGTTTATCATTGCTTTGAGAAAAAAGATGATTAATTTACCCCTTTTATAAGTGAACATATATAGCCTGTCGCGATAACCAATAAATTGACTTATCTTACGATAAATAAAAATGGACTCGATAACTTTTCTGAGCTCGATAAATTGCCGTTTACATAAGGATGTGACCAGAATTTTCGCCAGGCACGTGTGCTCGCGTTGTGTCTGCAGGCCTGGCGGGCTGTGAGGGGCGGGGGCGGGGCTCACACACAGAGCCAGGTCAGGAGTCAGACACTCCGCGTGCACGTGCAGCAGTGTAGCAGCATGATCTAGCATCCAAATTAATAATATAGCGAGTAGCGACAAGCATGAGACAACGTGTGACTTACTTGAGGGGAATTTAAATATAAATGGAATTGGTTACAAAACCTAATTCCACATCTCCGGTGTGGGAGTATTTCGGATTCAAACCAAATGAACGAGGCCAACCTACGGATATTAATGAGCCGGTCTGTCGCATCTGTTTTAAAAAGGTGGCGACAAAAGCAGGCAATACCACAAATCTCAAAGTGCACCTGAAACACAACCACCCCATTCCGTTTTCCCAGCTGGGAGCAAACACAGCAGCTGGAGATGGAGAGCCCCCACCTTCCCGACAGTCTGCAATAACCGATGCATTTGCCCGTCAATGCAAATACAATACGATAGCACAAAATGGCGCACGCTCACAGACAGCGTAAGCCACTTCATAGCCAAAGAGATGCAGCCATTTAACGTAGTTGAAAAAAAAGCATTTCAAGATATGTTGCAAACTTTTGACAAGCAGTACGAACTGCCGAAAAAAACCTTCATCTCCCAAACTGCCATTCCAAGTCTATACAACCAGGTGAAAGACAAAGTTCTGAAAGAGTTCAAAGACATCTCTTTTTACTCTGCAACTACCGACATGTGGTCAAGCTCTAATATGACACCATACATGAGCTTGACCGTGCATTACATTACAGATGACTGGACTCTGCAGTCGAAGTGTTTAGAGACCAGGTACATACCGGACAACCACACTGCTAACATCCTTGCAGGAGGAGAGCAAACGTGCCTGTATAACCACAGACAATGGTGCTAACATTGTGGCTGCAATAC
>CALSBW010025218.1:0-28564 GCA_943590975.1 Lindbergichthys nudifrons | reverse complement strand
CTTACATCTTCCGCCACAGATTTGGGGAAATTGGTCCGTGCGCAAAGCATTGTGGGGATTTTAAGACCGCGGAGTCTACTCATGTGCAGCCTCGATATTTCTCCAAACGGAGTACGCCGGGCTCGGTAGATTTCCAAGTATGCTGGAGATTGGAACAGTACTTCGGCGGCACTCGATGACGTAGTATGCTTGAAATAGTGGCTCTGAAGCAGCTTTACTCGACATTGAGAAACACCCCCAGGTTGACTCTTTGGAGATTTTTGTCAATGTGAATTATTAAGCAACAATGTCAGATTTGGACTGGATCCAGCTTCCATTGGTCGGAATCAGTAATCTCTTAAATTTTTTATATGATTCTAAGTTGAATGCCTTTTGTGTTGGAGTGTGTGTTGGACAAAAAAAAAGCGATTTCTTAACATTTCAAGAACCAAACGGAAAAAAAAGTCACGCTACATGAATCACTTCGTGTGTTTCCACCAACCTTTGATGGGCGGCTTGACTTCTCCGTTCTCCATCTTGAGCTCGTTGATCACTTTGTGCTTCTTCTTCTTCTCCCTCTCTCGGTCTTTGACCTTCTTCTTCTCCCTCTCCTCTCGGTCTCTCTCTTTGGCCTTGTCCTTGTCGGAGTGCTCTGTGGAAGCAGAGGGGATGTTTTCAGGTCTCTTAGGTTAGCGCCCAGATGTACTCACGACACACATACTTCATTTTGTTTTCTCCTGCCCCTTGACTAAACTCTCGCCAAGTGCTTCACCTTGGCCATCATCCTTTCCCTAATCGTATTGCTCTTCCTCCTACAAACTGTTTGGCTCCCTGGTGCAACAAATCCATCTCTCTCCTTTCCTCAGCACTGTAATGATCTTCCAAGACTCCAGCACTCACTCTGCAACTTCACACACAGCCATGAAGCTCATCAAAATGTCCTGCACGATTCCTCCACCTGACTCTCCCCGTCTTATTTCCTCTGCTAGTGTCAATATCTACTTCTTCCCGGCGCTTCTCCCTCTGACAGAATCATTTCAGTGTTGAGGGAATATTTTCAGATCAAGGCATTGGAGTGCACTCTCAGGTTGCACTCATTGCAAATGGCTGTGGATGAGAGCTAGCAGTTTAAAATGTGAATATCAGCCTTCACACGTACCCCTCCAGTGCTTCCTGAAAGGTAAGCGTGGATGGGAGTAAATCATCTCTCTCCTCCAGCACAAGTTAAGAAAGAGTCCATTGCTTTTTAAAATATAATCTGGAAACATTGCAGAGAATTTCCTGATTTCAGGTTTCTGACATTTTCCCTGTTAGCTGTGTTTGAATGTGTTCTTTGCAACACTTCATAACTTTGTTAAGAAAAGTCCTGTAAAAATAAAGATAATATTTCTTAAAATAACTATATACATCTTCTGCTTTGATTCTTTATTTCCTTTCATATCCACATAAAGAAAGAACAACTTTTTATTTTCACCACAGTAGTTCTTCTGCTTATTCTTTCTAAAGAACTTTTGTCTTTGAACTCAGTCAGATCAGCGTTTTAAAAAGGAAGCTGTGTTTGGAGACTGTTCTCTCTCTCCTGGGGTCATGGGGTCATGGGGAGTGGGGGAGTGAACCCAGTGCGGTTGGACTGGCTGGTTGCAGGATCAAAGGAGAACATTCTTTGAAAGTTAAAAAGGCTTTAAAGGAGCAGTCGGAGAATCAGAGGTGCATCGATACACTCCTTTTGAATGATTATATTTCAATCAAAACCATGGCGTTGTGACTTAGGCCCCGGCTCCACGGGAACGCATACGGCAAAACGCATAGGAGTAACGCAAACGCCAAAAAGCTTCCGTCCACACGCAATATACACCGAATTGTGTCAAGCTACACGAGACAGCTCTGTTTACATCCAACCGCTGGAAAAGCTGCAGTACATATGCCGAGCCTGTACGTGGCGCTGTAACTTCCTCCACAAAAGCAGCGAAGAAGAATGGTTGTCACTTCTGTTTATTCTCCGCGGTGGGGGCCGAGGGAACCGGGCAGAGTTTTTCGCCGGTCAACGTGTGTTAACGTTTAAATCGTCATGCTTCCTCATGCAGCAGCTGATCCAGTAAGTAAACCCGACAGTACAAATAAACATATTTATAACTAGTGTTACCTTTTATACTGACGGTATCTCGGCACCGAAACCGTAGTTTCGGATACACACCGGTGGTTTCTGACTTGGCTCGTTGTCAGCCGGTAACTAGCTGTCCAGATATTTCGAGGGGAAAAAGGATGAAGACGATGCGTTCGGGTGCCGTGGGAAGAACCTCCGTTTATTCACGTTCTTCAATTACATTGACACTGTATTGAATGCATACAAACTAGACACTATTCCTTTTCTGACCACTTTCTCTATACTTTCGTCTCTCTCTTCACACCTCCGCACTTCGCCTTGGCCATCACATTTTACACACACCGACTTCCAAAAAACCCACAACCCCTTGCGGCTGCTACTCTTAAAGTGACAGGCCAAGCCTGTAACACTAGTTTAGGTAGTTTGAGAGGTAATTAAAATAGCTAAGGGTGGTGATCTGACTTGAAGTGTGTGTTTTCTAGCGGGAGGAGCTGCGTGTCTCCGTCCTGTCAGATTAGACTTCACTCGCGTTTATGTCCATATCGAGATAAAGATAAATAATCTGAATTCAGTGTGCAGTGTACTTTTGCGGGGGTGAGCAGCAGAGGCGGGGCTATTGCGTCGTCATTATCAGAAACGAATGACCGTATAGGCGACCACACGGCCCCGTTGGACCCCCCAGAGCGCTCCGTTCCCAGATCTATCCACCTTTGGACCCGTTGTCGTTTGCAGGGTCCGTTTCTACCGTTCCGTTACGGCGGCGTCTAGCTTAAAGGGCTATACGCATGAGAAATATACGGATACAACCCATTTTCGTTCCCGTGGAGCCTAGGCCTCAGAGGTGCATCGATACACTCCTTTTGAATGATTATATTTCAATCAAAACCATGGCGTTGTGACTTAAGTAGGTCGCTTGGGTTTGCTACTGAACATGCAGGAAGTCATTATCCTCATACCTTGTGGTTAACAAAGCGTTTTAAGAAATGCTGCAAAATGACTAGACACTGTAAGCTGCCTGTTAAAGAAGAAACGGCATGTTTCAAAACATTAGCTCTACTACAGGAAGCCGCCCACAAAGGAGGTTTCACTCAGATCTATTGCCAGATTTATGAAAACATGTCCGACCATGCCAGAGCGGCAGCATTCATAAACTTTTAATTAAGACGCAATAGGAGATAAATTATCCCAGGTGGCTAACTGGGTCTTAAACAAACTGGAATATGTGCTAATTCATCACAGCTTGAGAAGAGGGGCTCCCCCTTTAAAGTCAAAAAGGACAGCAGTGAATTGCTTGAGGTTCACAAGTTTCAAACTGGCGTGAAGCTTCACAGTGTTGATTTGTCATGGGAATACATCACAAAGCTAGAAGTGCAAGTGAATCAGAAATTAATAGGATCCATGAAACTTCTTCTCAGTTTTTTTCTGAGCTTGTTTTCAGGCTTCCTTGCAGCAGCAGCAGCAGCCGGGTTCAGAAGGCGAACACAGCAGGTGGTTTTCACTGTCCGGATGATCACAGAGAAGAAAATACTTTGAAACATATAGAGGGCCAGAGGCAGACGGTTTGTTAACGTCAACTACGCAAGTCCCCACTGCCATCCAACTTTTAGAGCTGTGGAGGAGAATCATTAATGCATGAAGTCAAAGGGGGGTTTCAGATTTACATTTGGACAACACCTGTAGTATCTTCAATTCACTTGCCCTAAAATAACCTTTATTATTGTTACATATTATAGTGTTACATGTTATAGTGTTACATGTTATAGTGTTACATATTATAGTGTTACATGTTATAGTGTTACATGTTATAGTGTTACATATTATAGTGTTACATATTATAGTGTTACATGTATCTGTAAAAAGCATAGATTTGTTGGCTAGCTAGTGTGTGTGTTAGTGCTGCCAGCTGTTCTTTTTCACTTCAATCTTTCATCTATTTTGAATCCGATCAAACAATAGATGAAAGAATTCCATTAAATGTGAAAGTGTTAACGATAATCATACAACGGTTTCGTTGTCCTTTCACATTATTTTCATATTCTGAGAATCTAATGAGTTTGTATTACTAAATCTAATAAACAAGCAGAATCAAGCTAAATATGTGTCCTAGTATTTTGCTGAGGAATCCGAGGGCTTCAAGGATTAGACATCACAGCTATGTGCACAAAATGCTCGATATCATTTCTGCAAATAGAATAACTCACCGAGACCGAAACAAGGGGAAAGCCACGCAGGCCTACGATGTGCAGGTGCACATTAAAGAGGGACATTAAAGAGGGACAACTGTAACGTGTGAGACACTGCAGTGAGACACCAAAGTGAAGGCGATGTATCAGTGTTGTAGGACTCCCTGCCACACTACAGGTAAACCGGCCCACCAGGACCCTCCTGAAGTCCAGATGTGCATCCTGCTACGTGGCAAATCCATGCTTCACAATTCAAGCTGATCTCAAAATGTCAATTGCTGTTCATTCACTCTTTGTCCTTCTCTTTAACGCTCTTGTAATGCTTGGGTCTGAATAAATGACCCTGCAGACAGTTAGTTAATTGGAGGCTGATTGCGGCCACGCTTGATTCTTTCCTGTCGCTGTACGAGGACAGGGATTCTTTCAGCATGCTGCATTAGCATTCACACAAAAACCTAATTACTGCAGACATGATTCACAACAGCCCCAGTCTCCCTGGTTTACATGCATTGTGTAATGGTCAGAACAATGTCCAACAGAGCTCCAATGCATAGTCAATAGACAGATCATTGTTTAGTTGTTAACGCAATTTTGCATTGAAAAAAAAGCAGATGATCGGTCGACTAAAGGCCATTGGGAGATAAATAGGAAATTGATAGCCATCACCGGTACTCACTAGTAAGTTCATGTGTTTAAAGATCAGCTTCATGAAAGTGCATATTACAATTTACAAAAGTACAGGACCCACCCATCACACCAATAGCCATATAACTGTTTGCATCAGCTTTAATCTATATAGCACATCAAAACATCTACAGTGGCCAGGCAGACACAAGAGTTTAATTAGTTCATCCTTTTTATTCAGTTATGATTGATCTGAATTAAACCTAATTGTGAGTAGGAGTATCTTTAGAGCTGCATCTGGTTTTACTTATAATATCCGACTGGGTGTCAACAACAGGTCAACGTGGTCTTAGTGAGGATTAACGTGGAGCACGGTTTAAGCGTGCCCGGCCCGTTTTTGGTTTCCACTAGGCGTAGCTCCGGCTAGCGGGTACTTTTTCACAGTTTTTCTGGCTCTCAAAAAATCGAGGTTCTTTCCGGGCCAACAACCGGGCTGAGTCTGCTAAACTAGTGACGGCAAGGGGGCTACAACTACAACACAATGAACATATTTGACTGTGATTTAAATTGTAATACACGTTTCAAAATGATGCCGAAGTAACAACCTACTGATACCGGTTACTACCCCAGTTCCTAAACTGTAATGGAAACGCAGCATAAAGTGAGCCTGGCCTACCAAGGCCTAACTATACCGTACTAAGCCGTGCGAGGCCCTGCAGTGGAAATGCGCCATTAGAGTTAAACAATTATTTATTTCACACAAGATCAGCTGACCTAGTAATAATAATAATAATAATAAATTCAATTTATAAAGCACCTTTCATTGCTAGCAGCAATCCCAAGGTGCTAACCTAGTGCAGTAATGATTCCTCGTTCACTGCACTTACTCTCTCTCATTTCTAGACCAGATGTATGTAACCAGGAGTCGTGGCAGTATCGTTAACCCTCGCTCAGAAAACCAAACGGTAATAATAATAATAATAATAATACTGTGGCTGCGTGATCCTCTTTTGATCCCTGTAGGAAAATGTCTTGCCTTCCAGGAAGGTCAGAGCACAGTCAGCTTCAGAGCAGGAAATGTCCTCCTGTTGGACAGCAGTCTGTCTAACAAGTGAAAACATATTAGAAAAACACTATTCAAATTGTGTTTTTTCGCAATCCCCTCAAGTCTATGCCGACAGCAGCTGTGTGACAGAGAGAAGCAAAAGGACTGACACACTGCAACAGCTTTAACAGGAAGCTGGAGCATTTTAATCCTTTTGCCTATAGGATTAATTTTCCAGCAACACTCTGCTCAATATTCATACACTTCCTCATCTTCACATTTGAAGCTACTCAATATAATTACAGCCTGGCCATTGAGCAGAACCCAACAGCAATTACAGGCTCAGGACTTTGCTCAAGAGCACCTCAGTGGGTGCTTTTATTTATGGTTACTTATGATCACATTTTATCAGGTTTAGGGCTGCACAATATGAGGGAAATATGCGATGTTAAATATCACAATATAGATATTACAAATATATAAATAAACAGATATTAAAATGTACTGTATTGAACACAAAAGGCACAAGTATAATGGATTAAATATTAAGTTCAGTTTTCTACTTATATGCTCTTAAAACTACCCATAAAATCTGATTGTGTTTTTCACGCAATTACATATTTTTTTCATCATTAAATTGTTTCAGCATGCATGTATATAAGTTGTTCAATTAACATAATACATTCAATAAAACTACACTGACTTTTTGTGTAATAATTGGTAAATAAAAGGTGTATTTACTCAGATAAGGACATTGTTTATTTAACAGTTACATAATATTTTTTTAATCCTATTTCTGTTCCAGTTCTACGTGAAGACCAACGCCAGCCTCCCTCTGTGCTGAAATGCAGAGAAAGCGTGCACACACATCCAACACAGGCACTTTACACTGTGTTTCTGATGGGGTGTTTTGGCACTTCTGGTGTTCTCCCTGTCTGCAGAGGCTGTTCAGTCATGACCTCTCAACCTACCCAACTGGAAAAAGGTGACATCATGCACTCACATACATTTGCATTTGTCCCCTTGGTACACCTGCTAGTGTCTAAACACATACACACACGCAGAGTTGAGACACTGTGTGACGATGAGAAAACACGCACCAAAACACAGTCAAAAAATATGTTTAAAAATAAATAAGTAGTTGGACAATTTACGGTATTGTATTTAAGATATCATAATATTGTAATTTGTTACCAACTGTTTGTTTTTTGTTGTGATTATTGTTGTCTTGCCATTTAGGCTATTTCACTGACAATTGTACCCGAGCTAAAATATTTATATTGTTTTCCTTCTGACGTAACAGCTCATAATTGTGGTCCTGCCTGACTCTCGTCATACTACTTCCCTGATGGCTCCCACGGGATTGTTGACATCCTCATTTGTGATATTAACATTTGTGATATTGGGCTATATAAATAAACATTGATTGATTGATTGATAATTGCTAGTGTCAATCGTATCCAAGTGTAATGACTCAAGTGAAATAATAAAGGTTGTTCAATTGTAAAACAAATTGATGTAGGTGTGGATCAATGAACAGCCTACACCATGATCTGCGTGTAGAACATGGAGTAACAGCCTCACTCGACAGCAACAACAAGCGAGGAGCTGTGCTTGTAGCCTGAGGTTACCGAGGGGGGCGTGGTGCTCTACCAAAACAACACTTACCCCATAATGGCGGGCGACTGTCATATTGTTATGACAGCAGCGTGCAGTTTAGTGCACACACACTACTCCTTAGGTAATACAAATATATAAGCGCATTGATATTACAGAATAACAATTGACTAAATTGTTACGCTGACATGACGGATTATAGTTGTTGTACGCCGTTTATAACAGCTTACTCGACTACATTACCATAGTAATAAAACAGTATACATATTTTTCGACAATATATGACGTAACAAGGTAACAATTCCTCTGCAGCACGAGAGCAGCTGGTTGCGATGTAACAGCCCGGTCGCGCGACTACTGCCATGGAACGCTGTTGTGGAGCTCGAAGGTTCACGAGCGGGTGAACAAGCGACGAGAGCTGGCAGCCATGTCCCGCAGAAACACCGACTAAACTGGGCTTTATACACGCCCAACTCCATGTAAACCTGTTTTATAATATGCATTTATAATTTAGAGAAACCGTTGAGAATGTTACGGGTCCATAGACAACATTTAGGAGCTTTAGCTTATCCAAAAACGGGACAAATTACGAGGCAGACAACCGCACTCTCAGAGCCACATGTTCATGCCCCAAGTGGATGATTCTACGATGAGCCAAGTAACTACAAAGCACCACAGATCAACCCTACATATAATAATCACAACTTTATGAATTCCTTTCAAATATAATAAAAAAAATACACTGCTGGCCTACCTTTGGGTGCCAACATGACCTCCCCATTTTCTCGTTTCACTGCAGAAGTGGTGTTAATTCTGCTGATTTCGTTGTTGTTGTTATTAATATTATCCGCGGGTCCGGAGGTCACCAGTACTTTAGTTCTCTTCTTCTCCTCTCCGCCTCCTGCCCCCTTCTCCCTCTCTTTCTCGCGCTGTTTATCTTTACTGGGGTTTTTGTGTTTGAAGGAGGAAGGCGCTTTGTGGAGGAAGAAGTCGCTCTGTTTAAAGACTTTCTGCGTGTTTGTCGGTGGCTGGTGCCCACTGGTAGCAGGCACCGAAGGGTTGTTGCTACTCGTCTTAACCGGGCTGAAGCTCCACAAGCCCGCCCCATAAATCTGCTGCTTATTGGGATGCTGGAGTTTCTCTCTGCCGTTGCCTCCCACTGCTTCCCGGCTGAGTTTCTTGGGTTTAACGCTCCTCTCCTCCAGTCGGACCTTCTTGGGCAGCGGCGGGTTGAAATCCCGGGAAGACTGAAGGCGGTTGTCAGGGGCTCCCTTTGCCTCGGTCGGCTTGACCAGCGGGCTTTTGGCGGAGGCGACCGCCGGGGCTACCGCAGTAGCAGCTCCGGTGAGGTAAGCGGAGCACAGCGAGTCAGCCATCTTGAGGCTTCTCTCTCTATTTACTCTCTTCCCCAACGGCCGCCGCTGCTGTTTTTTTTTGCGCGACGTGCAGGCAGGCAGTGAAGGGGCGGGGCAGAGTTTGATGGACAGGTGGTCAGCGAGGGGCGGGACTAAGCTTGACTGACAGACAGAGAGGGAAAAACTAAAGGCGGAGCTTACCTTTTTGTGTTCTCTGAAAATAATCAGGAGCAAGACCTCAATTAAAGTGAACATCAACACCAACAAGCATTATGAGAAATATAACTTCCTCTGGTAGCTACCAACTACACTCCTCCAAGTGGTTGCTTTAATGTCTTTAAATATCTGGAGAAAACTGTTATATCCACTTCTGTAAGGAAGTGGCAGATTTTCTCCGGTTGTGTATTTTCAAATTCTAGCGATCTCGAGCTGGTTTCTCAAATGTACCTACCCTACCTTTAAAGGGAATCATAACAAATGTGTTAAAGGAGGCATGAAATTAAACAGCTGTTCTTCAGAATTATTGGGAAGTTTTGTACGTCATGTTGTTTATGTTATAATTTTGTACTAAGCTATCTTGGCCACTCTATGGTGTAAGATATTTTTGGTGGGACCTTCTTCTAAAATAAAGGTTACATAATAAAAACATTAAAATAACACTTGTGATTAATATTATATTGTAAGCGTTATTTACCAACCAAGTATTGTGTAAGTGTTTTTACATATTTGTCACAACTGACTGAAAGTGCCTGTTGAGAACTCTTTCATCTAATCTTCAAAACGTAATGAGTTAATCACTCACTCATCATTATACCGATTTATCTGCATTTAAAAACGATTCTACACTCAGACTGATTTAAAGTGACAGCAAACTGTGAATACTAAACATGATTAGAAGCAGTTGTAAAGTTAAATCTTGTGACAAGATTATTGTATGGTGCAAGGCAGAAGGGTGTGTGTGTGTGTGTGTGGGTGTGGGTGTGTGTGTGTGGTAACCACACAAGTACACTGTGAAGGGTGTGTGCATCAATTTCTACCAGCATCTACTGTATATGACTCATATACCTAAAAATAGGATGCATTATAATGTTTATTCTAGGTTTTAAACAGAGCTGACACGCTTGTCAGTTCCTTCAGATGGTGCAGCCTGCTGCTCCTGCTCACACACTGAACGGCTATATTTATAAGTAATTACACAACATGTTAAACTGCTCCATGGGAACACTGAGGTGACCCAGTTAAGATGGCAATCTGGCTTAATGCATACAACAGGCAGATAGGAAAAGTGTGTGTGTGTGTGTGTGTCAGACTGTGTATTCAACACATCGATCACCAGGTGTGTAAGTTAGCAGGAGTGGTGTTAGGCCTGTGGAATACATGGATGGATCCTGCCTTATAATGTAGAATAAAAAGTATTTAATTGTCTTTAGCTGCATTAGTTTTGGTCTGATAGTGTGCTGTATCTGTATTTTTCTAGATTTGAAACATGTTGGATGCTTCCATCAAGTGATGTTTCTAGGACGTGTATATCTTGTATGCATTGATATACATCCTGCCTAAAAAGGCTTAATTTGACTCCTTTTTACTTCCTGAACATAGTGACATCACTATGTAACACTCACACTTCTATTGGCTAGCTCTCCAACACATTGTACATGATAGGCTAAGGGGTGGGACATATATAAGCGGTTGACCAATCACAACAGAGCCGGCCAGCTAACCAATCAGAGCAGACTGGGCTCTGGTTTCAGACAGAGGGTGAAAAGAGGTGCTGCAGCACAGGCAGTATGAGAAAAATAAAGAGCTTTTTGAACATTAAAGCATGCAGACATGTCCCAGTAGAGACACTACATACGGATATGAACCTGAACATCAGCATTGTAGGACCCCAACGTTTTGGTAGTTTTTTGTAGATGTCATTGCTGTAACGCGTGAGAGGACAGACACAAACCTGCTCTGCGGACCATTATACCTTAAATATTGTATTGTAATTAGCTGTATAATTAATCTCAAATGAGCATGTGAGCAGAAGTAAATAATCCCAGTATCTTCTTACCTGCTGTGCCTCTCTGTGTTTAAAGTGAATACAAATGTGCAGCCTACAGTGTCTCTGTGTAAGACAGTTAGCGCCTGTGTTTTTAACACCTGCTGGGACTAATTAATCAGTGTATCACTGTGGGTGTGTGTGTGTGTGTGTGTGTGTGTGTAGTATACATTTGTCTCTGCAGAATTTCCAGCTGTGAGATTTCATGCTGTGAAAGCCCTTTTTACACACACACACAGACATTGATATTACCAGATTATATATGCAAAACTACTAGCTAAATTAATACAATAACAATATTTAAATTCTAGTCAAAATTAACTTGTGTTTGCTGCTATATTAGTTTTTTTATTTCTATTGACTTGGCTCTGCTTTTAACTGTATTCTAACTATTTCATTTTTTGTGTACAGCACTTCCTATTACCTTGTTGCTGAAATGTGCTTTATAAACTTGTAAATAAAAGCGGTCTGTATTTCCACTCACACAACACATTTGTTGCATCATCTCACACAAATAAAACCAAAGAGGCGTGTCTTCACTTAATGGTCATCTTTACTGATTGATTTCTGCAACATACCAACATTTTGGGGCTGTGTGTTTAATGTGTGTGTAAGGAGGGTCACGAAGTGTGTGTGGGGCTGAACAGTCCCACAGGAGGCGATGAGCAAGCAGCAGCGAATCAAATCGCTCACACTCACGGCGCTAATGATGATTGGAGGAGAGGGGAGAAGGGGAGGGCGGGCTCTCTCTTAAAGGCACAGGTGGGCTCTTTTCTGAGATGATGTGCATGTGACGGGGTCAGGTGGGAGGATACAAGAGAGAGGGTTTCTTTCTCAACACGTCATCATTCAGCTTACTGGCACTTTGAACCACTGAAAGCAAGTCGCATTACTTAAATGAACTGATCTTCTGGCGTGTTGAAAAAGACATCCTTTTAAAAATGTAAAAAAAAGGCAGAGACGAGGGTGGGAGGGGAATAAAGGAGAGAACACAGCAGGGGAAGTATGAAAGAAAAATAATGAGCTGCTCCTTGTTCAGAGTGAGAGATCCATCTCTGATGCATGTTCTACATCCAAAGAGCGGAGAGAGATAAAAGACATGGGTACAAAAGAAGGAGGGGAGTGTGAGAAGAGAGGAGGGGGAGCAGTGGACAACAGACAACCGCGTATACAAAAATAACTTTTAAAATACCATTTACAAAAAACAACCGCTATTATTATTATTATTATCATCATCATCATTAATATTATTATTACAATCTTAATCGAAGCCCGTTGTAGCTGTTTGAGGGGGGGGGGGGGGCAGGCAATGCTTTTCCTCTGCCAACCATCTAAAACCAAAATCTTTTTAAGCATGTCACTTCAACAGTACAAATAAAAACAACCCTGAAATATTTGGGCAGCAGAATAATTTACAGTCTGAAGGGAAACACAGGGGAGGAATCATCATCATCATCATCATCATCATCATCATCATGCACTGACTTTTTTACATCTTCTGTTAATAAGAATATTTAAGAGATAACAAAAAAAATCTGAAATATTATATACCTAAACTGCCCTGTACAGTTTTTTTTTCACAATGCATATCATGTATAGTTATGGGAGCTAATGGAGTTAGCAGAGAACAGTAAGCAGTAGTCCTGGGTCCCTATCATTGTCTCACACATATCGAAGCAGGTACGATTTTTTTTATTTGAAAAAACATTCAAGTCTGTAAGAGTTTGCTATGGGAAATCAGACTTTACATTGAATCTGTCAAGTCCCGTAAGAGCAACGGGTGATGTGTACTCTGAAACACTGAGGTTTACTGTAAGTAATATGGCTGCTAAAATTAAATTAAACCTTTGACCACCCAATATTAGAAGGAGAATGAGATCAAAAAAGGTAACAGCAGAAAAACTAGACAGTGCTGAGGGAAAAAAACAGTGAATTGTGTCCCAGGAAATGAAGTTTATAGAGAAGCCAAAGGAGGAAGGACTGTCTCTTGAGAGGCAGAGTAAGGCAGGCTCACGTCCCAGCAGTGAGAGTCACACAGCTGAGCAGTTCGGTCATTACTGATCGATTTCAGTGACTGGAGAAGCAGAATTCCTGGGCCGGATTTAGTGTTAAATATTTTAGGATACATGTCGGTGTTTTTCATACTAACTAGTCTTTGCTTTTTTATTGTGAATTCTTTGAGAAGGGGACATCACTTTGGTTTTGTCATTTCAAGCTTAGACGTGTAACGGATCACTTGTTACTTTTATTGTCAGTATTTAAGAGTTAAAGGAGAGGTGTCATGGCCATTTCCACTGATCATAATTCCATTGTTGAGGTCTACTAAAATAGATTTATATTGTGCATTTTTCCAAACTCACATTGGTTTCTCATACAGCATCTCTGTAAACTACGTGTATTCACTGAATGTCACTCTCTGCCTTTAACGGCTCGTTGTAGCTCCAATAGCTCCAGCCCCCACCCTCCCTGTGAGCACAGTGTGCTCTGATTGGTCGGGACGTTGTGAATCGCGCTGAGCTCCGTGGAGGTGTTGTTTCCTTGTTTAGCGATACACAGCCAAACACAGCCAAACTCATCCTGAGCACACACAAAGTCACAGCCGAAGTAAAAACAATAAGCGTGGCTTGATATTGAGTAAGAAAAAGGTTGATAAACGCTGTGAGAATGGGTCTGCAGAGAGAATGGGTCTGCAGAGAGAATGGGTCTGCAGAGAGAATTTCACCGCGATCCCAACTGTCTGTTATCAGCCTGCAGCCAGGGAGGAGAAATCAGCTGAGCTGCCTGTGTATGAGGAAGTCTGTGGATTGGTCAATTTGGACCAATCAGCGGGGGCTTAACGTAACGGCTCCACGGATTGGTCCATTTCGTTCCGGGTACGGGATTACATCATCCCATACCCGGAAGAATCAAATGGACAATGACGTATCTCCAACGAGGCGTTTTGGGGAGGTCTTTTCTGTGTTAGAGTTTTACTCGCTACAGGGTGTACTTTGAGGGTTTTGACTCTGCACACCGTTTACATGCAGAAAAACCTTCATAACACAAGGGGAGGGGTAAGAACCGGAAAAGCATGACACCTCTCCTTTAATATTTGTTTTCCATCGCCACATGACAAATACAGAGTAAGCAGATATTTAAAGGAACAGTTCGACAATTTGGAAACTGCAACTGCTTACTTTCTTGCACAGAGTTAGAGAAGTTTGATTCCACTCTCATATCTCAAGCTACAGCTAGCAGCTGGTTAGCTTAGCTTGCATAAACGCTGGATAAAAAGCTTGCCAGGCTCTAGAAGGGGAAAACATATCTTCGGGTGTCTAGTCTTTATGCTAAGCTAAGCTAAGCTAACCGCCTCTGTGTACAAATGCAGAGAAATAATGGTATAAACTTTGCATCAGTAAAAAATTATTATTTTAAAATGAAGAACAATTCCTTTCATTCGGCTGTTACTGACAACGGCAATGACCGAACTACATCAACCTATGACTCTGGGGAAAAGGGAGGTCAGCATAGAAATATGAAATACTGCAGCTAACACAGGAATAAACCCGCCCAGAAACCCTGATATGGGGGGGGGGGGGGGGCATGGGTGCTCTGTTTCTATGCTGATCTTTTATAATGTAGCACCAGCACACAGAAAGCGGGAGACAGACAGAGAGAGAGCGAGAGAACCCCGGCAACCTGTGCATACCCAACAGAAAAGGTTGCATCATGGGTAACAGATTATCTCGGTTCGCTTTGAAGATTGTTGTTCATTCAGTAGGAGGAAGCAGACCCTTCAGGGAGTTCAGTTCAACCTCAGTCAGCTCCCACACTTCTCTGATTAAAGATCAGTCCTGATTGAGGATGAACTATCATACTTTCCCCCTCATTTGGCGTGAAAGAAATGTTCCATTTAACATGTTAGGGTAACACTTACATCCCTCGTTATTTAGCCCCGCACATTTCTTATGATGCAATCGAAGCGAGGGACACAACAAGAAGCTTTAAAAAAAATCTATTCTCAATCCACCAAAAACAGGAGAAAACAGGAGTTGTTCTTTAACCATGAACAGGAGAATAACAAGACAGATCTCAGGTCAGCATCTAGAGCGGGGAAAACTTCTAACATCAGCAAGCTGAACAGGAAAACGTGGACACTTGACCAGTGAGTGTTCTTCTGCTTTGCACAGTGGCACTTTGAGGAAGGACTGAGGAGGAGGAGGAGGAGGAGGAAGATGAGGAGGATGAGGAGCACAGAGACACACAGAAGGTGCTTCTATGTAAAGCGTGCCCTCTGTCTGTAGCATCTATTAACTAGGGTTTTGGACCAGCCAGGTGAGATCGGTAGAGTCCATCTCCTGACGGGGGAGGACACTGTAGGTGGACGGGGGGGGGGGGATGGGTCGTTCCATCATGTCCACTCCAGGGGGGGTTCCCGAGGGCCTTTGGGCTGAATGCAGCGGTTACCGAACCCTGAGAGAAGATGGAAAATAAATTAGGGTTTGCTTTTCACGGAGACAAAACACAAAACAGAAAGTGTCTTCCCCCGGAGGAGAATGTCTTGTGTTTTCTGCACATGCTGCCCAGAGCTACGTTTAGCATCGGCGAAAGCAATGCCACACACAGAGAACACATGATGTCATTTTGATGAACTGTGTTAGTAGTAGAAAGCTGACCAGTGACCGAGAGACAGCAGACTTACCCACCCAGCTCTGCCTTGCTGTCTGTTGCCGTGGTGCCAGTAGCTGTGGGGTCAGCTGGAGACGTCTTCTTAACACACTCTGACACATCTGCACACAAACACACACACACACACACATACAGATGAATGGGTGGAGGCGCTGTGTGGACATCAGATGATTTTGAAAGGAATATTTCAGGCATAAAAAAGATCATTTGTACATTAATTAGTAACCTTTTTTTGCTCGCCACGCCTCATTGGTCAATCCAATCCTGATGAATTGGGGTAAATAGGTGCAGCTTTAACCATAATTTAACTATTCTATAAAATCTTCCATGTAAGTACTCTTTATGCAGATTTGTTATAAATACTAATGTTTTTGGAAGAGGATGTTTTGATATAGTTCTGCTGACCCCTATTCTAAAACTCGCCATGGAGGCGTGCAAGAAAAAGGTAACGTATTGTAAATAATTGGTAAACAAATTATAATAATCAATTGATCTGTATCTGTAAGTGAAGTATCACTTGCGGGTGTGTTGTCTAATAGTTTGAGTGGGTTAAGACACATTTACGGAGCGTCCACACAGTAGCGTTAAAAAAATCTTGGCGATGGGCGTATCTGAAGCTTGGGGAATTTTTGCGAGCAAGGCACCAACAACCAATCACATGAATCTCCCGCCCCCGACATACGAAGCAAAAAAGCCCGAAGTAAACTGGATATAAACTCCCCAAACAGGCGAAAACCTACCACTGTCTCTGCCACCTCCCTCCATGCCTGGCTCCTCCGGTTTGTATCCCGGTAGGTAAATAGGGACTGGTCATAAAGCACCGGGTGATTCCCTCCCGCTAATTTCTCCTCCATGTTTTGGAATATGAGGAAATGACCTGCTATGTCTCTCCCAGCATACACGCGGTTTGATTGGCTAGCGCTTGAACTGTCAGATTTGCATACACGGGATTTGATTGGCTGACGCTTCCACCTCAGCTTCAAAAGTTGTACATTGCTCAACTTTGAATCCTGAAAATCCTGAAAATCTCCGCTCGCCTACCCACAATGCAGTTCGGCGAAAAGTGAGGCAAAGTGACGTCACCCCATTCAAAGTGAATGGGCAGAAGCGTTCCAAGATTTTTTAACTCTGCTGTGTGGACGGTCCGTACACTGCATCGCTGAGAGACACCTGAATTTGTTATAATAATTACAAACATATTATTATTTCTATTTTATTGTGACGAAAAAGGTTGAAGTAGTTTGTACTGGAATCACTGAAAGCTAGATGGAACTAGTTGTCTTCACACAGTGAATAGAATAATTAGGTATGTTATGATGGATGCTTTCACACACGGAGGGCCTCACAGGAGCAGCACCACACCTTCAGCTCCAAATCAGCACATGGAGAGAATATTAACTTTCCTGTGACTTTTTCACACTGATAACACATTTGCTCCGACAGGAAACTTCTTCTTGACATTTAAAGGGCAGATATTAGAATGAGAAGCCTATATTCTTAAGAAATGTTCAGTTAGATTCATTGCTAGTAAATTATCATTATAACAAGAGTCCAACAGTCATTTCCCTTCGCTGAAACGACTGGAGCATTACATTGGCAGTAACCATCCTCACGCAACCTCATCAGCACCCACACATTTAGCATTTCACTGCTTCTCCCCCCCCCCCCCCCCCCCCCCCCCCCCCCCCCCCCCCTTTTACCTTTCCCCTTCTCCCCCCCCCCCCCCCCCCCCGTCCTCCTGTATCTCTCTCTGTCTCGTTGTGTCTGCTCTCAGCAGTCAGTCCTATCGTCTGCGCGGTCATTTGTAAAACACTGAAGCTCTGTCTGCGGCTCTGAATAAATCCTGCGAGTGCTGAACAACCCTCAGGACAAACAGACGTGTGTTCGTACCTTTATTTGAACCGCTCCACTCTGCCGAGGCTGACGACTTCACCTCCAGGGGGTCTGACGGGGGGGGGGGGGGGAAGGAGGGATGTTAACAAGAGACAACGGATAAAAAATGACACACTTCGACACACATTCCTACACATTCAAACCCTCAGATCAGATCCTTTCCTTTATCATAAACTGCAGATACTGACAACACATTTATTTATATATCTTATTCAAAAATACCCAAATAGGTAGTGTTCACTTGGAGCAGATGCTTTAAACAACATAACAATATATATATATATTATTATATATATATTCTGTCCAATGCTTTATGATCATTGTAACAGGAAATTATACAAAAAGTCATTGGTTGTCACTAGCAATGACAAAACAGGTACAAATATTTCAAAAATATTTGTATTATTATATTTCTCCTGCCGTGAGCATTGCATTGTGGGAGATAAGTGTTTAACAGCACACACTCACAAAAAATGAAGCATACTTCATTGTTTGTAGTTTCGGACTGATTATATTCTCTCTCCAAGTCACTACAGGTCTGAACTGCTGCCAATGCTGCCCCCTAGTGGTGTAACACTCTCACAGCCTCTCACCAAATAAATGAACCATTTCCTCTCATGCGCTCTTATGTATACTCTCAGAGTACTACACGGGAACAAATCAAACAGCAGAAGGCAACATGGAGGAATACAAAAAAAGGAACAGAACATGTGTGTCCATCTGTCCGTTAGAAGGCAGCTTTACAGAGAGCCTGCTCAGTCGCTGTACCAGATAAGAGAAGCAGGTAGAAAGGGAATATCAAATCATATTCCTACTTTTCCAACATCCTCTGCTGATGTTTCACTCACACCACAAAGTCATTCGTTTGCCTCATGTTCATTGGTCCATCCACCTTCTTTGACCAGCCATTAAATCACCAGATCCAGGAGGGGACCCCCCCCCGCCCTGGAAACACACCTGTGGATCTCGACCAATGCAAACGCACCTGTGGCCAGCAGGAAGGACTCAGGGGTTCTCGCAGGGAGGGGGGGAGGGGAGTCGTCGCTGTCCCAGCAGTCTGGGTTAAAAGGTCAGAGGTCAGATGAGAAGCAAAGTTAATGAACGGGCTCCGAGGAGGGAGGCAAGAGCGTTTCTCAAATCTTTCTCTAAAGATAGCGGGACTTCTGAAAAGCAGTTTGAAATATGATGAGTCGCCTTTCTGGGCCAATTTTAAACTTTATTTATAGACAATATAACTATCGATCATTTGGTTCTTTTTGTGTTTTTCTTATTGAAGGATGTTCTTTTTGATTTTCACGTGATTTGTTCATTTAATGAGATTTGCTTATGTTTGACTGTATGTATGTGAACCCCAATATGAACAGCCAATGCTAATGCTAGTGCTAATGGGGGTCCTAATAAAGAAAGAAATATGGACTGATATTTTCCCATTTCTTTCTATTGTAATATACTGTGATTTAAAATGACTTAATATTAGGATGTATTAGATTAGAAACATTTATTGTCATTCCAGGCTGATTTCTGGAAACGTTACGAGTGTGTACAGCAGGTTGATGTCACTAGAAGTTATCAGAGCCAGAGCCAAATGATTCTGTTGTTCCTGATCTCACTGAAGTGCTGTTCACCATGCAATAACACAGCCTCAGAGAGAGAGAGAGCCACATGTCTCAGGGCTGCTCACCTCTGATGGTCAGTGAGTCTGCTCCCAGCTGCTTTAGCTGTGACTTTAAATCATGAGACTGAATCATTTGAGCAAGTTTAATCAATATGAGAAAAGTGGAACTAGCATGTTTATTTGTCCAGATAATAATTGAATACTAATTAATGAAATATCACATACACCGATAGCAAAGCAAAGATTTTGATTGGCAGGTTTAAGAATAATTTATTGTCTACATTGACTGTATGTTTTTATATATTTAATTCTAACTTTACACGCATTGTTTTTTAACTGATTGTATTTCTTCTTTGAACTGTAAAAACCTTTTATAAAATGTTTTTGTACAGTTTGGTTGGTTAATTGATGATTCAACCAGCACAACCAGCAGCCACCAGCTTTGTGTCCTTAACCAACAGCAGCAGCAGCAAGCTCTCAGCCCTCTCTAACAGCAGTTAGATTGTGACCGAGCGGACAGCAGCCATCAGAGCCTCACACCGACTCAAAGCACCACAGCCCACACACACACACACACACACACACACACAGTGCCAGAAGCCAAGCACACCAAAACACAAGTAGTCCATCCAGGACCAGGAGAACCTCTGCAGTTATCCTACATACTGGAAACACTTCAGGAGGGCATGATGTATGAGACATTTAAATGGCTTCCACAACATTAGAATTGTATTTGATATTATTAGAGAAGCATCACTTTGTTTTGGAAGAATAGTTCCTCAAAGTGTGTGTTATGGCTGTCTAGTATAAATGAATATATATATTTATATTTTCTCTTTAGTTCCTGAAACAAGAAGGATCCAATTTAAAATAAAAACGTGTTATTTGTGCTCTGTCTGTGCAACTTTCTTCAACATCACAGTTAAGCACCGTGGGTACATTCATTTTCTTTAAAATTTCGTATCAAGATTTGTATAATTACTATGGTCTGATTATTTTAAACTATTAAAAGGCTATGTTTTCTAAAATATCTGGCACAAGTCGGATCATTAAACTTTTATCACCCATCCTGGAAAACATCTATGGGTTAGGGTGGGGCTGGGAACCCTTTCAAAACCTATGGCTAATCTACTCATTTTTATAATCTGATGTATTGATAGATGGACATCATGCACCCGAACAGTGAATCCAAATATGTAAGTATGCAGTGAAGTCTTAATTCATCAAGCTTTGAATCAATTCAAGAACAAAACCATTTCCAAGCCACTCCAAAACATTCCATGTCAGCTCCAATCGCAGCGAAAATCAGATTTCAAAACCTCATGATTTTGAAATCCTCAGAGAAGAGGAGCGGGTCTTTGGCTCCAGAAGGTAAACCCAGCTCAGGTCTGATGATGACAGGAGCCTCACAGAGGGTCACAGCTCTGTTCAACACAAAGTGAGCACAGTTGGCCGCTGTGTATTCATCCCAAATCATGCAGTGTTGATCCTTCACCATCCAACATGCACACACACACACACTGACACACAAACAGGGTTTCTCTCTCTCCCGTTTGCAATCCCTCTCACTGAGACAAACACACACAAGCTGAGAGAGGAAGAGGAGAGTTGTTTTGACAGATGTTTGCCTGTTAACATTTGCAGCATTCCTCACAAACCGACCAATTAGTTATACAGCCACTGAGACGAGCTCAGTAGAACTATCTCGCTTTCTCTTGTGACTTCTTTGCATCTCGCCTCCGTCTGAGCCCAGCAGTGAGGACAGTGGTGTGTGTTGACAGACACAGGTTATTAATTAGCATGTGGTCTGTTGTCTAACCCAGAACATGTAGCGTGTGGTTCCTCTGTGTGAAGAGAATAAAGAGCTACTCTCAGGTTTATTACCAGAGATAGAGTCCGTAGAACTTAATGGGAAGTACACCCATTTGAAAATGCCCACAGGTTGTTCCTATGCTCAAATTCAATACAGAAATGTGTCATGTAGAATAACGCTGAAACTGCTTAATAAACTATTGGGAAAGATTTTGAAACTGACTATATGGGTGAGTGTCCTTGGTGATAATGTCTGGTTTCTGGCTTTAGCTAGTAGCTCATGCTCCAATTGTATTACATAGGATATTGTTTCTATTTTTATTTAAGGAGGTATTCCCCTTTAAATAGAATCAGAACTGATTTACCAACAAACTGATGTCAAAAACTTCCTCCACACGTACACTGGGATTTATGTTAACCAAGCTTTTTTCTAGGCCTTTCCTCCACAATAACAAAGCATTTTGGGTCCATGAAAATGGTGATTTTGTAAAACTCTTGTTCGGGTGAACCATTTAGAAACTGACATGTAGAGAGGGAGTGTTTGGCTTGTTTAAGCGCCGTTGACTCCTTTTAGAGAATGCAGTGGCGGCAGAAATACATCTATAATTGCAGAAGTATCCAAATGACTTTACTTACATGTTCACAGATGAATGTAAAGTGACTGTTTCCCTACGTTGAGGGACAGAGGGGTCACAATGTGTTGTGGAGCTCCCATCATCCAACACCATGAATCAGACACTGCATGTTTGGGGTTGTGTGTGTATAGATAGGATTTAGTTTCTTAGAGCTAAGGAGGAGGAAACCCAATGTACAAAAATACCTGTGTACGAGTGGACTCGGCCTTAAAAGGGTTTATTTATTATGATTGAGTTCATTCAGATTCCTATTTAACTGACTTCCTGTGTGTTGTTAGTGGATGCTGTGAGAGGAAGCAGCCAGTTAGTTAGAGTCAGAGTCATTCCATCAAAGCAGCAGACTGACATACTTGCTGTGGCTGACGGAGACCCCTGCCCTGCGATGGACATGGACGACACCTTCCGGACCGGCAGCTGGTCTCCATGGTGAGGGGATGCTGTTACCACGGCTGTTGCCATGGATACATTAGTACGGTAACCCTCGTTTCCTCCGGACATCTCGCTGTCCCCCTCCTCGTCCGAGTTATCCGAGTGCAGGGGGTTGGTGAAGCTCAGGGCAGTCCTAACAGGAGTGGAGGAGGAGGAGGAAGAGGAGGAGGAGAGGTGGGAGGAGGAGGAGGAGGAGGGAGCGGCGCGGTCTGAGGAGGAAGACGAGGAGGAGGTTTTGGGGAAGTGTTTGTCAGGACTGTTGCAGGCCTGACTCCACGCTGCATGGCCACCCTTCACGTCCAGTTTCTCCCCCCCGAGTGTCTCCCCCTTCTCGCTCTTCACAGGGAGGTGGTTTGGTCTGGTGAGGACCCCCCCCTCTGCAGGACCCTCCCCACACCCACCCGCTCCTCCCTCCGTGCCCGAGTCCTCCGACAGCGAAGAGCTAGACGTGAGCAGGGATTGGCCAGAGCGGGCTTTGAAGGCGTGGCTTCTCTGCAGCGCTCCTGCGTTATTGGCTGAGCCGCTGCCCGCTCCGCCTGCTACCCCCATGGAGGAGGAAGTGTCAAAACTACGAGGTCCTTCCTGTAACGGCACCTTTTTAATCTCAATGCTCAGCTTCCTCTCGATCCGAGGAACGCCGGAACATTCTAAAACAGCCGGGGAGAGCGGCGAGGAGGGGGTCTGCGTCTGGCTCTGGCCCGAGTCCGATTTACTGGATGTTGATTTGTTGTTATAGTTGTCGTTGAGATCTAGATTTGAGACCTGAGTCGGCTGTTTTCCACTTTGTAGATTTTGGTCTTTCTGCTCTGAAGGACTGCTCTGCTTGTTTAGACTGGGCTCAGATTTGTTCTGCTGCTGGTCGGCGTCTTTATTCTGAAAGGAAAAGAAAAGGAAACATTGAAGCACCTTTTCCAAATGCAGCACCACCTAGAAAACAACAGAAGTCGTCTCTGTGTTGGGGGGGGGGGGGGGGGGGGAAATGACCAGCAACTGTGTACGTTTCTGTAAAGCTGGGCTCACCTGTGTAGCCAGGACGTGGATGACAGGTTTGGGGTGGTAGCGGTCGTTGTCCTGCCGTACGTTTGTGACGGTGGGGAAGGCTGACGGGGGAGACGGGGTCAGGATGGGGGGCACGGGGTGAGGCTCAGGCGGCTGCAGTATCTCCTCCTTCACATCCCCTTCTGCCTGGGCACTACACAGAGAGAGCAACAGGAAAAGAAAACAGAAATGAAACCCTGTACATCCACAGAGATTCCATTCATTTGTATTCAACATTTGCTACAAGAAGAGAGTTTTACACGTTAAAGTAATGACCAAACAAAAAGTATTTGATGAAAGAGAAAGAAGAAGGAGGCAACAGGTTTCAAGACTGTGGTTAAGAGAATTCACAGGGCTCAAACAACCTCCAGACAGTCTGACATGAAGTATTCTCTTTCTATAAATAATGATGAATCAACTCCGACTGAATGTATTGCATACATTAATACAAAAGGGAGTTTCTGATAATGTTGTCACCACTAGGTGGCAGAGTTTAAATGTTGTATGTTTCACCTATATAGTTTCAGGATTTAAGTGCAAAAGTGATGACGTAAAGCAAACTGAAAACAGAGTGAATTCAGAGTGCATTCCTCTCAAATAATTGTATTTATTATCTAATGTTTCTGGGACTGCAGTGCAGAGTTGAAGACACGTTTCCAAAGGGAAATGCTTAAATTAAGAAAAAGTATCTTCAGCCAGCGTAAAGAGAGAGGTACGTGGTATTCAGTGGATGTTTGTGCTAGCACAGTATCTGCAGTAATGCATACAGATGTGATATATATTTCACTAGCCTGTGTTCTCTGTGCTTATGAACTACTTATAAACACACCTGCTGATAATAACATGAATGCAGGAAACGGAGGTTGTGAGCAAGCCAGTCCTACAGTTATGGAAAGTTAACAATAAGATCATGTTACACAGGATATACATTTATATGTATGCAAATATACTGTATATACACAGTAAAAAACTGTGAGAGGAAGTGGTGGCGTGCCAAACCTAAAGCTGAGGCAAGCGCTAACGTAGGACTGTGTGTGCGTGTGTGTGTGCGTGTGTGTGTGTGTGTGTGTGTGTGTGTGTGTGTGTGTGTGTGTGTGTGTTACAGATAGAAAGTGAGACAGAGAGTGTGCATGCTGGGAAAGGGGACTTCCTTTTCTTGAGCAACTTTGGAGTTGCAGCCATCCTGTAAAAGTCTTCCTCATAAGTCACGTATTGACTCAGTAGCTGACCAACTTATTGACTAATAATAACATTCGTTATAATTATCAGGACAGAGGTCATGATCTTACGCTGAGATTGAGCTCAAATAAGATATTTGTTAACGATCAGAATGAAGAAACATATGGCCTCCAGGTTAAAGGGGCTCTCTTTAATGAAAACATAAATCACCCATGAGAATGTCTTCCTCTGTATCCTCAGTGCATGAGCAATGAAAAGATATAACATGGCAATAACACAGAGGATTCCCACAGCTGCTGCTTGTTTTCATGGGGATATGAATCGGCCCTGTGTTCTCTAAGATATGATCAGATTAAATTAAAATGATTCCTAAGGGAAGCTGAGCTATTACAGTAGCTAATAAGTTACAGAAAAACAAATAAAGCAAAGAGTGAAAGCACATCAACCATGTGAAAACTGCAGCACTAGGACGTCCATGAAAAAAGGATGCATGAAAATATGACGTGGGTGTGCATCAAGAGAATAAAGTAGTGGTATCAGTGTTGAGCTGCAATAAGTCAAATGATCTAAGCTCAATGTACGCTGTGCTGATATTCTGTGAGAAACATTCTACATCTGTGAATAAATGGCCATACTGCAGCTTACTTTAAAGAGGCCCTATTCTGATGTTTGGGTTTTCCCTCTGCTGTAGTGTGTTCTGTAGGTTTCTGTGCATGTTAATGGTCTGCAAAGGCTAAAGTCCCTGAGTTTCTCTCACACACTCCCCTTTATTTTTATTTTCCTTAATTGGCTTTGATTTGAACTATTCACCAGAATGATCTGCCTCGTTAGAAAAATAATTTGTAACTTTCTTGAGCCAATTCCCTTAACCCAAAGGTGGGGAACCTCCTATATATGCGGCCCGCGAGACCATTTGAAACGGCCCTCGAAGTAATTTCTAAACACACGCAAAAAAAAATATTAAAGAAATCTCGACCGCAAAAGAATTAAAAAAGCGAGTGTCTGTTTTTCCTGGCCAAGGTCAGGGTCCTTGAACACAACACAAGCCTAATGTGTCATCACGTGGTATATGTCTCGTCTGACAGGGGTGCAGTTATGCCGGAGAGCACCGGAACGCCGCTCCGGCAGTTAAAAAATTGTAGTACCCATAAGGAGCCGTACACATGCCGCAGTGTTTGCGTGGCTGTGTCTTTAGTTGAAAGCCCAGTGGCGATCTGTTCATCTGTCATACTGATCATACAGTCAATAACTTTGTTGTTATTAGCATTTGGTTAGCTAGCTATGCTAACGATTATAAGAAGCTTTTTCTACAACCAGTGAGGTAAAGGCACATCTTTATATGATCATTATAGTTATACAAAAATAAGAGAATAAAGTAAACAGGTATAAAATACTATATGACAGTAAAAAAAAGTTGTTATTAATAAACAAGAATACAGTTTGAAAGGAGAGTGATTTGTAAAATATCCATAAAGAAAAAGGAAATCTGCTTAGAGTTCTGTTTCATATGGGTGTTGAGAGATGTATCCATAGATCTCTTAATGTTGCTCTCAAAGTGCACCAGACTGATGCTTTTAACTTCAACATTTAAAAAAAAAAATCTTCCCGGGGGAGCATGCCCATGATTTAAGTCATGTTCACATGGATAGGAAACTAAATACATTTGCACACATCTTGTGTCCATATCTTTCTGTTTTGGTGGTCATGCCACACCGTGCACGTGCATGCATGCGCCAAGATATCTGGATTAAGAGGTTGCTTTTTCTTTGCACAGCATGAAAGAAAGGCGAAATGAATGGGCTGTGATTCTAGTATTTTTAAGCAGTGGTCAATAATTTGTACGGCCCTCGGAGGATGTTGTAAAAATGGAAATGGCCCCTGAGAGGAAAAAGGTTCCCCACCCCTGCCATAACCTGTCAAACACTACACATTTATTTATTTATTTATTTTTCTTTAAATCATATACATTGCTATTTCAGATCTGTACTTGTGTGTGCAGATGTAAAAAGACTGGGGTATTTGTCCTCAATGTTCTGTGCAGCATGTAAGCATATAATAAATGATGTGCACTATGACTCAGTCGTATGCAGACATTACCTGCTTATTTCTGACACTGCTTGTATTACACTTGTATTTATAGAAGTTCTTATAGCTGAAAAAACTGTATAATAATAAACACTTTCTTATGTCCTTATATCTGTCTATTATGTTATTTTAAAACCATGTATTAAATGTTTGCCTATAACTGCTTTTTAAATATGCTTCAAAGAGCATTATACATACCTCACCATGCACAAGTTGCTCTGCTCCCTGAAGTATTAAACACTACAAGCATCCACTCTGTTTAAGAGCAGACCTTGGGCACACAAACATCACACACACGTACAAATGCAGCCTCTAAACGCACATGTATGCACAGACGCACGCATTCACAAGAACTTGAAATGTATGCAGCGCCCACGCTCTCATAAACTCAAGCAGCGCTCTGTCCCTCCTCATGAGCTCCAGAGGGAAGACGCTGCATTTTTAATCACAGCGGCGACGTGCCAGAGGGCGATTTCACTTAAAGAGACACTTCCTGGTTTCAGGTTGTGCTGAGGATAGATTCACACAGACACCAAATGTTGTCCCTTTCTTGAAATGGTCCCACAGGCTTTTGTGAAATATTTATTTTTTAAGTATAGTTTTCTGGGTATTTATTTCCAATTTCCCGGTAATAGGGATGGTAAAACTTCTATGATTTTATGGATGAATAAAATGATAGCTCAGCTTGGATTTTTTTCTCAAATTTGTCAGCAAAGTTATTTTAACAAAATCTTTAATGCCACCTATTGGTACTTATTGAGATGCTTCTGACAGACTTTATTGTGGCATTTCAAAGGATATGACTCCTCAGGGTGTGGTTGTGAATATGTATATAAAAGCTATGACTCAGTATCTATAACCTTGATGCCAGGCTCATTTGACTTCCGGCACACACAGAAAAAATGTCTCCCACACACACTTGCACTGCTAAAGTGACCCGGGGGAGTGCGGCCGGTAGAATGTGGACTATGTTGGTAAAAATAGCTTCTTCCACCATCACTAAAATACTCCCAGGCTTAAACCAGGCCTGACATTATTCCTTTAGGAAAGTGAAGGATGACACAGACAGAGAAAGACACACAACTGAGATTTGAAAGTATTCCAGGAAAGCCTGTTTTTTTTGGCAGCATCTCTGTGACTTCAAATGTGTCTGTTTTACTTGGAGCAGGAAATAACTTTTCTGTAAACACATCGCTTGAAGCTACATCCCAAAATTAGGACCTCTGAAAAATGTTTGCTTTCCCATCAGACCGGAGACAAATTCATCTCAGCTGAGCAGGACAACTTTAGAGCAACATGACAAAGGTCATGTAGGTGATGGATAATTTTCTGCTTTTACAGAGGTTTAGAATAGAGAGAATGCAATCATCTAAAGTACCATGGTACCGAATGAATCACACACAAGCGGAAAGAAATGCTGTCAAACTGGACGTTTTAGATTTTTGAGAATCTATCTAAAGCTGTTTCATGAACAGCATTCTGTGCATACTTCATACGTAGAGGGGGCTGGGGATGAACTGAGAGGAAGTGGAGGACAACCTCTGCTGGGCTCATAGATCAAAATTAAAAATCAAGGGGAGGGTGAGGAAAAGGGGGCAGGGAGAAGAAGAGAAGCAGGAAGAGAGGATAAGAAAGGAATGAGGAGGGGGATGAATGTGGGGAACGTGCCAAAGAAAGAGAGAGAGTGTTTATGCATATGACAGATACCAACCATATGCCTGCGAGTAAGAACGAGTGTGTTTGTTGTCACAGAGGGAGATGAAAGATGTAGCTGCTCTGCTTTAACTAGCCGAGGGTTGTGGTACACGCAACACCACGTTGTGTTGCAGGGGATTGTTAAAATGTGCTAAATGTGTCTATAAATACATTAAGCTTCTCCTCAGGCCACAACTGAAGTGAACAGAAGTTAACTTCAGTAAAAGTGGAGGCTGGGCTGGTGGGGAATAACGTGTCAAAAGACTCTGGTGAAAACCACGCAGCTGCTTCTGGTTGGTCAGTAATATGTTTTGACTCCACACACACTTGTTTTGTTGGATTCCCCCGACACACACTGTGCTCACTTCCCACCTACTGCTCACTGCTGTGTTCATTCATCGTTTTCTCTGAAGTTTTGAAAAACATCTTACCTGCGTATGCGTGGAGGTTTTGGAGGCGGGGTGTCCCATCTCTCCTCATCTGACTGCTGGCTTGTTTTATCTGGACTGTTTTCCTCCTGGACACACACACACACACACACACACACACACACACACACACACC
>CALSBW010025215.1:57173-68068 GCA_943590975.1 Lindbergichthys nudifrons | reverse complement strand
GGGACATGGCCCCCAGAAGGTTGCTGCTGTAAGGGAGGAAGGAGACAGCAAGTGAAGGCACGAAAAAAAGATCTAACAGCTTCCAAATGCAAAGAAAGTTAATAACAAAATATTTAATTTCAGAGTTCAAGACCTTGTTTGTAATAATTTCAGTAAAGTTGCAATATTTTTGCATGTTCTTAATAAATATTTTTGCACTGTTTTTTCAGCATTTTTTACGTGTTTTGTCGAATAAAATTAACTAAATGAGTAGATGAGAGCAGAATGCACTAAGCTTAATTGTTGCAACTAAACTTAGGCCCTCCGTGTAGGTTGCTTTGCGTATTTATGTAGAGAAGAGCATTTTTCAGTTTTGTGTGAAGATTTTTTATGATTTTGAAGTGTTATATAAAAATAATTCAAAGGACTTAATGTTGTGCTAAAATAAACTAATTATTATAGCAATTGTAACTAGTAGCATAGAAAACATGCATATTGTGGCATAGTTTCCTTTGTTGTTGTCTGCTCTTGTGCGTAGTGAATACTGATGTCAACTGATTTTTTTCTCGAATTCTGTTGAGTATTAACCTGTTAAGCACCAAGCCTGTTTTTCATGTTTCAGGCTCGAAAATGACATGCCCAAAACAAATGACTACAACTTAACTTCTAAAAGGGTTATATGAATAATTTCTTTTATCAAAGCAAGGTTACATCTGTGAGTTGGATGTAGAAGTGTCAGAATCAATATAAATGTTTTTTATTTTAAAGAAAATTCAGATTTTACATAGTAAAAAACTGTAAATGATAGTGTCCGTCCAAATATTATTCTTTACAGATAGTGAAAACTACCCTTGGATGATGGGTTAGTAGACTAAAAGCTTTAGGAATCCAAAGTACAACATATAATAAGTACCCTGTATCAAGATTGATGCAAAACAAGTGACATTTGACCTTTTTAGAGAGATTTAGCCAAAACCACCCCACCTCTGAGGTGATTTGGGTGAAAATGGGTTTTTTCCCATATCTCTGGCTCCCCTTGGTCGATTTGGATGGTTGACACCTCTTTCTGACCGTTAGAGCCAATAGAATCGAAGGGGGAGGCCCACATACACACTCATTGTAAAGAGAAAAGGTGGGGGCTTCGCGTCTAGAAATCGAAAACAAATTGTAAGAATTTCTCTTTCTGGAATATAGAAACTAAAAAGCAGTTTTATTGCTTATGGATTATCAGAAATAATTTCAAAGAAGGCACAGATACATAGGATGAACCTATGGATTAACTGCAGCATCGTTTTTTTATCGTTTTTATGCCATTGAAGACCAGTTTTGACCAAGGTAAGCCATGTTAGCGTCTTAGCTCCACATGTTATGATGTACGCTTTCATTTATAGCGTCGCAAATGTTTATCACTGAGTGTTGAGGAGGGCACCACTAGATTCAGGCCCCGGCTCCACGGGGACGGATACGGCAAAACGCATCCGAGTAAACGCAAACGCAACCGCAAAAAAATTCCGCCCACACGCAATATACACCGGATTGGGTCAAGCTCCACGAGACGGCTCCGTTTACATCCAACCGCTGGAAAAGCTGCAGTACATATGCCGAGCCTGTACGTGGCACTGTAACTTCCTCCACAAAAGCAGCAACTTCCTCCACAAAAGCAGCGAAGAAGAATGGTTGTCATGGCTGCACTTCTGTTTATTCTCCGCGGTGGGGGCCGAGGGATCCGGGCAGAGTTTTTCGCCGATCAACGTGTGTTAAAGTTGAAATCTTCCGGACAAAATTATAAAAGTACCAGTCAAAGGTGTTCTTTGTTATTTATTGAGCTTTAAAACAAATGAATAACGACTCTATATAATGATAAAATACACGGAGGCTGTCTCTTTTTCCTCTCTTCTGACAGCGTCCGTGTCTGTCTCATGCAGCAGCTGATCCAGTAATGATGACTCGACAGTAAAAATAAACATATTTATAACTAGTTTAGGTAGTTTGAGAGGTAATTAAAATAGCTAAGGGTCATGATCTGACTTGAAGTGTGTGCTCCTCCCGCTGTGATGCAGCGGGAGGAGCTGCGTGTCTCCGTCCTGTCAGATTAGACTTCACTCGCGTTTATGTCCATATCGAGATAAAGATAAATAATCTGAATTCAGTGTGCAGTGTACTTTTGCGGGGGTGAGCAGCAGAGGTGGGGAGAGGCGGGGCTATTGAGTCGTCATTATCACAAACGGATGACCGTATAGGTTACCACACGGCCCCGTTGGACCCCCCAGAGCGCTCCGTTCCCAGATCTATCCACCTTTGGACCCGTTGTCGTTTGCGGGGTCTGTTTCTACGTTTCCGTTACGGCGTCGTCTAGCTTAGAGGGCTATACGCATGACAAATATGCGGATACAACCCGTTTCCGTCCCCGTGGAGCCTAGGCCTCAGTGTCTCCAGGAAACCAAAAACGAGTGGTTGGCTGTGCATCTAGGATAAGTAATAAGGGAGTTATGAGTGAGTTTAAGTGCCGTTAAAAAAAAAAATGTTCGCTCGTGTGCTAGCATTGTGGGTTTTTTTTGGAAAAAAAAATTAAAAAGATCATTAGCTGAGTTTCTTCCCGTTACATGGATATAAAACATTCATAGTTGTATTCAATATTAAGATTCCTTAGACGTTGTTTCCTGCAAATGACGCGTTTTTCCGCCCGGTACCGGGCGGGCCGTGCGTAACAGGTTAAACAATTGCGTGAGTGTGAGGGTATAAAATTAAATTGGTCAGTAAGTCAGAGATGTGCAACTATATTTAACTTTTTGTTTTACATTTCTTTTTTATAAATGATTATGGGAAGTGCCCTTTTTCTCACTTGAGCTCCTGCCCCCCAAAATGTCTGTGCACGTCCCTGCGTTAGTCCATGGCTGCATCTCACTTTGGTTATTTTTCATTTCCTCGCTCCTTGGTCTCGGTATCACCGGAAGTTGATTTGTCTGCGCCATCTTGAGTAGCGTCCCAGTGGCCTTATTTGTGCTGGAGGACCGAGGATCGAGGAGCGACAACGGAGGAGCGATAATCGAGGAACCACCAGACCATCCTCCGGTGAAATCCTCAGCCACTCGCCCCGCCCCCTTACTGTGTATCGCTCACTGATTGGACGATGCAGCGCATGCACTGATCTGTTGCTTCTTGACATGAGAGCAGTTTCCCAGTGGAGTGAAGAAAACACATGAAACTCACGGGAGTCACAACTCAGTTTATAGATTTGTGACAAACTGTAAAGCATTAACCCTTCACTGTACTCTGTATGCAAGGGCTGGTCTGCCTTCACTAACTGTACGGAGGCTCAGTCACTGGTACATTTTCATATACAAAGCCATGTTAGGGAAACTTCCATCCTACATCTGCTCCCTGATCTCACGGCGAGTTGTAAGTGGCTACTGCCTGAGATCGCATGCTGTGGTTTTATTAAATGTGCCAACTGCTAGGACTGTCTTAGGGAAGATAGCATTTAGATGTGCAGCTCCTCTGTCCTGGAATAGTCTGCAATTGAAATCTGGTGCCACTAAATGTTTTTAAAGCTCGGTTGGATGCTACACAATCGGAAGCTGTTGGTACCTGTGCATGTGGATAGTTATGTAAACTGTAATCCCTGTAATGATACTGTGATGTCCTTTTTGTTGTTTTGTTTATGTTTTTATGTTTCACGTGGAACCTACTTGAGCAGGTCTCCCTTGAAAAAGAGATCAATGATCTCAATGGGATACAACCTGGATAAATAAAGGTTTGAAATTAAATTAAATGAGGGTCAATTCTCACAAAACACAATATTCCCTTCCACTGCTACGCCGACGATGTACAGATATATCTCCCTCTCAAAGCAAATGTCAAACACTCACTCCAGCAGTTGATGGACTGCTTAACAGAGATCAAATCCTGGCTGAGCAAAAACTTTCTCAACCTCAATGAGAGCAAGACTGAGGTCATCTGAGGTCAGCCTCTCCGGTTGATATTCTGGGCTCCCTCAATGAAAACATCCTCCCCTCGGTCATGAACCTTGGAGTGATCTTCACTAGCACTTTTAAATTCGACAAGCAGGTCAGCACCGTAGTCAAATCCTGCTTTTTTTAAATAAGACTATTGGCCAAAACCAAGTCGTATTTATCTTTTAATAACTTAGAAAGGGTTATTAACGCCTTTGTTACCTCGAGACTGGACTATTGCAACGCTCTGTATGTGGGTATGGACCAGGCCTCAATTAAACGCCTGCAGCTAGTCCAAAACGCAGCTGCACGTTTGCTGACTGGCCACAAAAAGCGTGACCACATCACCCCAATTCTGGCCTCACTACACTGGCTTCCAGTTCGGTTCAGAATTGATTTTAAACTCCTTTTATTTGTTTTAAAGCCCTAAATGGGCTGGCTCCGGCCTATATAGCTGAACTCCTCCAGCGCTACACCCCAGCCAGAGCTTTAAGGTCTGCTGACCAGCTGCTGCTGGTAGTGCCCAAGACCAGGCTCAAAACCCGAGGGCACCGAGCCTTCACAGCAGCTGGCCCTAGGCTCTGGAACACTCTGCCCCTCCATGTGAGGTCGGCCCAGACCCTAGGGGGTTTTAAATCCACACTGAAGACACACTTCTTCTCTCTGGCTTTCTAGTCAGAGCGGAGCACGACTCCTGACATTTCCTTGTGTTTTATATATATCTGTTGTAATTTATTGTCTTTTATTGTGATTGTAGTAATGTGTTTTTATTACATGTACAGCAATTTGGCTCGACCGAAAATCGCTTTTAAATGTGCTTCATAAATAAAACTTGATTTGATTTGATTTGACTTGTGTTTTGTTTTGGTAAAAATGGTTCATATCTTTAGTTAGCTGAGATTCTTCCCGTTAATCTGGTGCTACACATTGATAGTTTCATAAATGTTAAGAAGCCCTGAGACACAGTCTCGAAAAAAAACGGTGGGGGGGGTCCACTGAGGGGACCGTTGTCCTCAAGAGGTTAATGCAGCCGCCACTCTCTCTTCTTTTTCTTTCTTTTCGCAGCCCCGCTGGGCGTTTGGCTACCGGCACCATCCATTTTGTCAGCTCACGTGACAAAATGTGACATGAGTGAGGGTGGGGCTGTGATTCGGCTATACACCGCCACCGCGTAGTAATAAGGTTGAGCGCATACTTAGTGAGACCTACAGTACAGAGACGGTTTAGAAAATATATTAATTTGACCCTATAGAAAAGCTGTGTTATTTATGGCGAAGAGTGAGTGTCATTTAAAACAATGTATGATGATTGAGGTTGTGCCCGAAAAAAAAGGGCCCATAGGCACTTGCCCAGGTTGCCCATATGGTTAATCCGGCCTTGGGCCACTGATGGGATGGCATGGTGCTGCAGAAGGCTGTGTTAAGTGTGCCTTGAATTCTGAATAAATGACCAACAGTGTCACCAGGAAAGCACCCCCACACCATCACACCTCCTCCTCCATGCTTCACGGTGGAACCACACATGCAGAAACCATCCGCTCACCTTCTCTGCAAAGACACAGCAGTTGGAACCAAAAATCTCAAATGTGGACTCATCAGACCAAAGTACAGATTTCCACTGTCTAATGTCCAATCCTTGTGTTTCTGGGCCCAAACAATTCTCTTCTTCTTGTTGTTCATCCTCAGTAGTGGATCTTTAGAGCAATTGGACCATGAAGGCCTGATTCACGCAGTCTCCTCTGAACAGTAGATGTTGAGATTGTCTGCTACCTGAGCTCTGTGATCATTTATGTGGGCTCTAATCTGAGGTGCTTTCATTTGCAGTTTCTGAGGCTGTAACTCTTGTGTTTTTATCCTCTGCAGCAGAGGTAACTCTTGCTCCTCCTTTCCCAGTAATGATGGACGGTCGCTTCTCTTTACTGAGTTGAGTGGTTCTTGCCATAATATGGATTACAACATTAGTCGAATAAGGCTTTCCACTGTGCACTAACCCTGCCTCTAACACAACTGATGCTCTCAAACACATTAAGAAGGCAAGTCATTCCACAAATGGACTCTTGACAAGGCGCACGTGTTCCAGACCTCATGAAGCTGATGCCAAGAGTGTGCAAAGCAGTCATCAAGGCTAAAGGAGGCTACAAAGAAGAATCTAAAATAAAAATCATATTCTGGTTTGTTCAACACTTTTTTGTTTACTAAATAATTCCATGTGTTCTTTCATAGTTTTGATGTCTTCAGCATTAATTAACAATGTAGAACATCATTTAAATAAATAAAAAACCTTCGAATTAGGTGTGTGAAAACGTTTGGCTGGTACTGTACAAGTGCATTTTATTGTGCTTTTTTAAATTCAACGGCAAATTCTTGAAAGCGAACACTTTGTGAGTTTTGGGTCGACACGATTCTCAGCGCATTCGCCAGGAATAGGTTTTGACGGCTATAATTTCAAACATCTCCCTCATATATGGCCATGGGTGAGGGAGATTAATATCTCCGCTGCTCTCAGTATTGTCGCTAACTTCATCACCTGTCTCTTCCTCATCCTCCCTAACGTCCGCCTTTATTCCTCTAGCTGCCTTCCACGGCCTGGTTCTGCCTCGCTCCGTTACTGGCGCGGTTTGGGATGAAAAGGCGCTGCAGTTGCTTCTGGTTCAACGGATGATGGGAATAGACTGGAGCCGAGTTCTCATTGGTCGCTCTTCTTTAGAGAAGACCAGGAAATGATGGATACACGGATCGTGTTAAAATCAATAGGCACGTAATGACTCTAAATAATAATGATCATGCCACCAAACGTAGAGTAGAGAGTACAGGTATTTGTGTTAAAAATGTAATTAGTAAATGTAAAAAGTCGTCAGAAAAATAAGTACTTTTACAAGAAAAATGTAGTTAAAGGTAGGGTAGGCAAGAATGGAGAAACCAGCTCGAGTGCGCTAGAATTTGAAAGTACGCAAAAACAAAACTTCCTTACAGAGCCCCTCCTCCAACACACATAGAACGCGCACATGACCAATGAGGGCACGAGATAAGTTTGTGCACGAGATGGAAGGCTGACAGGCAGGTAGGCCATCCAGTTATTTTAGCCGGCTAAAATAATTGGTCAGATGGATTTTTTTAATGTATGTACTGTCAAAGCATTTAATGTATTCATTGGTATCGGGATGTTAAGAGCATTCCATGGAATATAACAAAAAGTGTTTCTAAAGTGAATTACATACCCCACCTTTAAGTACAGCAACGAAGTATTTGTACTCCACTACTTCCCACCTCTGTTTATTAGTTTAGTTTGTTTGTGAACTTATGGCAGGATATTATCTCCATAAACACACACACACACACACACACACACACACACACACACACACACACAGTACCTCAAACTTCACAGCAGGGTTCAGAGCTATTCTTCTTGGTTTGACATCCACACTGCTGTGCTCACAGGACACGGAGCACTTGGGTATCTTCAGGATCTGAGAGGCCACTGCAGACATGAGACGCAGACAGTAAGCACTGATACAGTCCCACAATATTTTGAAACCCCATGACCAAAACAGGAGCGTCCCCTACTTGCTGTATATCTACATTTACTGACTGATATCTTATAATGACTATAATATCCAATGAATAAAAAGGGAGGTGTTTTTGATTGTCATTGATCCTGAAAGAGCGTTGGTACACTGCCCATGTGAGTTACAAGTGATTTGCTTAGCTTCTTGCTTTCCAGTATAAAGGTAATGTCATGTAGTGTTTAAGGTTAAGGAAAAGTAATCTCATAGTTTTGTAAACTTTAAGAAACCGATGCTAAACGTTTTGAGATGAAAGGCATTCATAACACTGCAGTGTGCAGATAGAGCGCTGTGAGATGCCCTGCTCACACAGAGGGCCAGCACGTTGTGTGTTCATGGCTTTGTTTGTACTTTTGTATAAAGCTCAACCGAGGCTACTGTAGGAGGCTTAAACTAAATTATTGATTCTCATCATTTTATGTTTTTTTTTACCTTTTTAGAACTAGTTTTCATAATTTATATTTCAATGAAATATTACAACTGTGTTGTTTTAATAGCCTTCTTTCATAAAGTAATATTTACGGATATTCTAAAACTTTATTTAACTTCAGCTACTTGTTCCTCTTTGCATTAGGGCTGCAACTAACACTTTCTGTTATAAACAATTCATTTGAAGATTCTTTTCTCGATCAATGATTTTGTCTAAAATGTCCATCCCAATTTCTTTAAGTTTAATGAGGTCTTTAAATGTCAAAAGTTAACACTTGAATATGGTTTTAAACAGAGAAAACGATATTCACTAAACCTAACTATATTTGAGAGGCATAGAAAAAGCATTTATCAGTGGATTCATGAATGCAGCTGTCATTTTCATGTGGTTGAGTACAGTGTTGTCTACACATATAATTCAGATGAACTCTTCAATGTTGATTTTATTTACTAAATAAAAAGTGAAAGAGCTCAGCCACATGCACCTTTCTCTTCCTCAAAGGTGATGAGGGCCTGTCCTCCCTGCAGATGCACAGAGGCTCTCTGGCTAATGAGGTACCGTCCAC
This sequence comes from Lindbergichthys nudifrons, assembly GCA_943590975.1. Taxonomy (NCBI): domain Eukaryota; kingdom Metazoa; phylum Chordata; class Actinopteri; order Perciformes; family Nototheniidae; genus Lindbergichthys; species Lindbergichthys nudifrons. The sequence goes on along the minus strand of CALSBW010025215.1, from coordinate 59,576 downwards.
TGATTGGCTGACTGCCGTCCCCCATCTGCTCTTCATACTGAGTCCGGTAGTTCACCTCTATGTCTGGAATCTGGGCGTAAATCTGGACAGGAGGAGAAACACAATAAACAGAGTTGCAGAACTAAAACCATTTGAATGTATTATAATTGTTTGACTTTCATTTATGGAAATGTCAACCTATTGTTATATTATTAAGATGTATTGTATTGTTACTAATCAATACGCTGAAATGGATGCAGTGTCAGGTGGGTGTAGTCAGGTCTGTAGACTTTCTTCATTCCCACCTTAAATTTGTGTTTCAGTTTTGTGGATTCTGCCCTCTTGGCCTCCAGCTCAGTTTGACATCTCTTCAGTTTGTCCAGCAAAGCCTGTCTGCGGTTACCAAGGTTCAGGATTTCCTCCTATGTGAATAAATCAAGTGAAAATTGAGTTCCTTGTTTTGTTGTTGTTTGTCAGATCTTTCCCAGCCTTTCCTGTACCTGAACTGCTTTCATGCTTTGAGTGAAATCACAATCCTTTTCTTTTTCGACACAAGCCAAACACTCCTTCATGGCCTTGTCCTTGGCTTCATCTTCTTTCAGTTTTTCCAAGATCAGCCTGGCTTTCACATCATCAGCTTTCTCTGCTTTAGTCTAGAAGACACAGAGAGGACAGTTTGCTGTTTCTTACAGGAGAAAGGAGTTATACTTAGATGATGATGGTGGATTACCATATTAACCAGGAACTCTATCTTGTATTACAGTTTTTTTCAGTTGCTAACACATTAAAATGACACGTAAAGCACAATTATTTAAACTCACACTCAAAGAGCAAAACCTGAGCTCAAATCTCCAAAACTCTTAACAGATTTTCAGCTCTGCACCCAATATGCAATTGAACAAGGCACTTTTTGCAAAACACTGCACACGGTTCTCTAAATAAGACACAGAAATCTGACATATTCATTTGCTTGCCATTTTCAAAACACTGCCATTAAAATGCTACACACATGAACCAATTAACAAATACACATGCCTAATGACCATAAACACCAAACTGCTTTATTGTTGACTCAGCAATCAGGATGTATCACTTGATAAAGGCTCCACGTAAGAACTGTTGATGAGGGGCAGTGGCCAGACCCAGCTAGGCGGCGAGATGCAGCCTAAGCACTTTTCTTTCCTTTAAAAGAATTGGGATTTACTTCCCTGAAAGTTTTTTCTTTCCACTCTCTACGTCTACGTCTGACCGTCTACGTCTGACCACCATAATTATAACACATCATACAAATATCTTTAAGGTTATTGCATGCAGTCGATTCAGACCCAGGTGTGTATGTAGGAATTATTATGGGCCTTTATGTCTGACACCTGTCCTGTAAAATGCATGTATCCCCTCTTTTTGATCCATATTACAGCTACGACAAGTTCATATGAACTATTGTACAGATTCTTTTAGTTAATAGAAAACATGCTAAATTGCAATATACTATATACAATATATACAGTAAATATATATATATATATATACATATATATCATTGTTGAAATTTGAAATTACCTCTATCAGGATAAAATAGTTGATAAAACAAATGACAGTGACTTGGAAAATAAAAAGTGTACAGGGATATGAATGACTATGTACTTATGTTCCATGTAAACATGAATGAATATGATAAAAACGTCTCACACCCTGGATACTCCCGTCCATATCCACACTAGGGCTGCTCGATTATGGCAAAAATCATAATCACGATTATTTTTGGTCAATATTGATATCACGATTATTAAATCATGAAGTTTGCTGACGACACGACCAGATCACCGACGGCGACGAGACGGCGTACAGAGAGGAGGTCGAAAACCTGACATCTTGGTGCCAGGAGAACAACCTCCATCTCAATGTCAGCAAAACCAAGGAGCTGATTGTGGATTACAGGAAGCAGCAGAGAGAGGGACACGCCCCCAGGGACTACGGTGGAGAGTCAGCTTCAGGTTCCTCGGGGTCCACATCACTGAGGACCTGACATGCAGGGAGGCGTGTGGTGCAGTGGATTGTGTGTTGGTGCTCGGATCAGGTGGTCACAGGTTCAAACCCCACTGCAGTCAGCATGTCGTTGTGTCCCTGAGACACTTCACCCCAAATTGCTCCTGTGGGGATTGCCCACAGTATTGAGTATGTAAGTCGCTTTGGATAAAAGCGTCTAACAAGTGACATGTAATGTAATGTAACATGGACTCTTCACACCACCACCATCACCAAAAAAGCTCAACAAAAAGCTTCTTCCTCCGCAGGCTGAGGAGGTTCAACATGGACTCCAGGATACTCTGCAACTTCTACAGGTGCACCATAGAGAGGATCCTGACCTTCTACAGATGCACCATAGAGAGGATCCTGACCTTCTACAGGTGCACCATAGAGAGG
>CALSBW010025215.1:36080-57163 GCA_943590975.1 Lindbergichthys nudifrons | reverse complement strand
GAGAGGGTCCTGACCTTCTACAGGTGCACCATAGAGAGGATCCTGACTGGCTGAGAGCCAAGAAATACGTGAGTGAAAGGTATGACTTCTCTGAGTATTTTCTGCTGTTTTATACTATATTTTAGTTTATTTGTCTGAACACCTTGTTTCTCTTGTGCATTAAAAACGCTTGTGTTAGGACATGATTTAACAATAAATAGGTTAAATATACAGTATAAAATACAACGTACTGTCCCCCCTCCCATGCCACCCTGGCATGACCTCTTGCCAGGCCCTCCCATTTGACATTCCTGCCCTCCACGTTTTTTTTTAATTATTATTTATATAAATTAAAAAAATATATTTTTTAATATTTGTAATTATAAATAAACTGTGAACTTCAATGCTACGATGTATGTGATGTCACATAGTAATATAAGAGTAATAAATGAAAAACAGGTATGAAATACTATATGACAGTAAAACAAGAATACAGTTTAAAAGGGGAGTGATTAGTAAAATATCCATAAAGAAATAGAAAATCTGTTTACAGTTCTGCTTCATATGGGTGTTGAGAGATGTATCCATAGATCTCTTCATTTTGCTCTCAAAGTGCACCAGATTGATGCTTTTAACTTCAATATTTAAAAGAAAATCTTCCCGGGGGAGCATGCACCCGGACCCCCCTAGAGGAGGTTAGGTCCACCCCCCACTTAAAAAATAGCACTTTACCCCTGCCTATATGCCGTGAGCTGATTATCGAGCCTTCATTGTAACAGTCGCGGGTACTGTGTATGTGCGTGTGGGGAGTGTTGCAGTAGAAAAAAAAGCGCCCGGTACCTTAATGGGAAACCCTATAATAATAATAATAATAAATGGAATTTATAAAGCGCCTTTCACAGGACCCAAGGTCGCTGTACAAATAATATGCCCTCTCTATAGATTTGTTCTGGCGCCGGGTCTGTATAATTAGGCGCTTTCACACCGCAGTACTTTTCCCACTTTAGTTCCGATATAGTTCCGAAATGTTGCGTTCACACCAAAAAAATCCGGAACTAAAATGAGTTCATGAGAACTTTTTTAGTTTTTTAACTTTTTTACTTTTTTACCCCTTTTTTTTTTAGTCCCTGCTAGAGAGCAGGGACTTTCGCGGGAGAAAAAGGTTCCTATTTCTGATCGGCTGGGCGGATTGCAAACCACGCCCCGTAAAAACTCCAAAAAGGTTTTGTGAAGCCGCCATTTTATTATCCTCGCATTAGCATTATTAGCATTAACATTAGCCCAGCGCACAAACGCAGAGAGACTAGGGTGGCCATCCGTCCGGTTTTAGGTCGGACAGTCCGGTTTTCAATTTCTGTGCCCGTCTGCCGGCGCAGCCTTGAGCCGGACGCTCATTTGTCCTCCTTTTGAGGTCATCCCTATTTTATACTTTTAGGGTATAAAAAAAATAGACAATTATACAAAGAAATACAAAAAATAAGTTATGTGTAAGTATATATCCCCGTAAGACTTGTGGTCTTACAAATTATTGGCTGAATGCGATGTCAAATAAATATCTTGTATTTCATTGGTTAATAAACGTAAACAATTAGCCATGTGCTTCTTGACGTCAAGTTCACTGCAGGGCACTGTGGCACAGATTGATGTTAGCGCTAGCCGACTAGCTCATGAGCCAACTCCACCTAGTTAGCGGTAGGGTTAAACCGCAGAAATGCCGAAACGAAAGACTTCATTTAATCCTGAATGGTCGAAAGAGCATGGATTCCTCACAAAAAGCCGAAAGGACGACTTCCATGCTTTTTGCACGTTGTGTCGTTGCGATGTGGACGTAAGCAGCAAAGGAAAAGGTGCTGTCGACAGACATGCTAACACAGATAAGCACAAAAAGCAACGATCAAAGCGCAGATGCCTCTTCACTTTTATCGTTTTTCCGTGAAGCTTCATCGCCTCAAGATGACAAAATCTCCGCTGCAGAACTTTGTAAAGTTTATCATGCCGTCAAGCATCACTAGTCATACAGGAGTGTAGACTGTGGAATAAAAGTTGATCGCACAATCTACAACGACTCATCAATAGCAAAAGGGATGACCTGTGCAAAAACAAAGCACCCTACTCTGTCCAGACGCATGTGGATTATATAAAAGAAAATGAACTGCATTATTCAGTGGCAAGTGATGCATCAAACAAAGGTACGATCAAGTGTTTCCCCATTGTACTGAGATATTTTCAGTTTGAGGAGGGCGTGCAACATGCACTGTTGGATTTTTACAGTGATAGCAACGAAAAGTCAGAAGCTATAACGAATCAGCTGCTATCTAAACTGGAGATGTCTGGACTAGATGTGAAAAAAATGTCAGCATATGCAGCAGACAACGCCAGCGTTAACTATGGAAAACACAACAGTGTTTATCAGAAACTGAAACTGGCTCAAAAAGACGTGCTCGCTGCAAACTGTTTAGCCCATATTCTGCACAATGCAACAAGATATGCAGCAAGCAACTTGGATATTGATATTGAAAATGTTGTGCTTAAGGTGTATAGCCATTTTAGCATCTCAGCTAGCAGAACGGCGCAGTTGAAGGAATTCTGCGAGTTTGTGGAAGTGGAGGAATTCAATCTGCTGCGGCACGTTATCACGAGATGGTTGTCTCTGCTGCCATCTATTGACAGAATCCTGAAGTGTTGGAGACCCCTGACCAGCTACTTTCAGAGTCTAGGTGAGGAGGAATGCTCCAAGATTTTGTGGAAATGCTTTGGAGAGGATGGCAATGTATTTTCTCTTCCTCAGTCACATTCTGAAAGGGTTTTCAGACTGCATTGAAGCACTTGAGGCCAAATCATTCAGCATAACCTCTGTGTTTAAGGTAATGACTGAACTGAAAGGGAAACTTGAGAGAAGGTTAAAGGACACATTTTTTGGCTTTGCTGTGAACAACAAACTCAAGCAGCTAACCCCTGATCTGGCAAAGAAATGTGAGGCTGATTTTCTTGTTTTCTATGAAAGAGCCAAGAAATACGTGAGTGAAAGGTATGACTTCTCTGAGAACAGCTTTCATATTAAAGTGTCAAAGCTTGGCCTCACAACTGCTGTGTCCTATGGAGAATACAGTGATACAGTCCAAGCCTGCAGCCTGAAAGACATTGACATGGATGGACTCTATGAGGAATATGGCATGGTGGAAGCTATTCTCAGCTCTTCAGAAATGGAAGGATGCCACAGTGAGGAGCGGTATCTCAAACTGTTTTCCAAACAGAAGTCCCACTTGTGAATCTGAGGAAGGTCAGCGCCTACATCTTCTCCATCCCATGTAGCAATGCCCATACAGAACGTGTGTTCTCAATGATGACCTCAGCATGGAGAAATGAGAGAAATCGTCTGGATGTGGACAGTGTCAAGGCAGAGCTGCAAATTTGTGTCAACTTCGCATTTGAGTGCACAGACATGTACCAGAGACTCCTTACAAACAAAAAACTCTTGGAAGCAGCCAGGAAAGGGCAAAAGTATCGAAAATAGACATTCAACTTGTGGTTAGTACACTAGTCTTATTGTGTTTTGAGTGTGAAGGATTCAGTGAAGCCAGGATAAAAACTAAAAGATAATCCCAAAGTGTCCTCCTTTTTGGTGTTATGGAAATGGCCACCCTAAGAGAGACTAACTTATGGCAACACAAAATAAAACATGGGAGCGGTGGAGATGAGGAGGTGTCGGTGTTCTGGCGATTTACTCTTCTACTGAAGCCAGTCCCCAACTCCAGGGACTTCCGTCCGGGGACTTCGGGTGGCAGTATACGCCGTGAAGTTGTTTGCGGCCTGCCAGTAAACCCAAAGCAGAAGAAGAAGAAGTGACGTCAGCGGTTGCGTCTCACTTCGGTTATTTCTAATTTCCTCGCTCCTCGATCTCAGTATCACCGGAAGTTGAATTGTCTGCGCCATCTTGAGTAGCGTACCAGTGGCCTTATTTGTGCCGAAGGACCGAGGATCGAGGAGCGATAACGGAGGAGCAATAATCGAGGAACTACCAGACCATCCTCCGGTGAAATCCTCAGACACTTGCCCCACCCCCTTGCACTGATCTGTTGCTTCTTGACATGAGAGCAGTTTACACTTTTTGTTATAATCCATGGAATGCTCTTAACATCCCGATAGCAATGAATATCTTAAATGCTTTGACAAAAAATCCATAAAAAAATGTCATCTGTGGAAGCCGTAATACTGTAAAAAGCACGACCAATCATTTTAGCCGGCCCGGCTAAAATAACTGGATGGCCTACCTTCCTGTCAGCCTTCCATCGGGGCACAAACTTATAATAATAATAATAATAATAATAATAATAATAAGTGAGTGTTTGTGTGTGCTCAGGATGAGTTTCGCTTGTTCTAGCTTTATCACCAAGCCTGTCTGCTCCTCCAGCAGTGTGTGTGTCTGTGTGTGTGCGAGCAGTGCTAACTGGGCTAACTAAGTTGCTAGCGTTTCCATATATCAACTCCAATGTTAGCAGATGGCCTTACATGTATCTCATAACTGGAGAATGTCTGCAATCACACACGAAATACTCATAGACAGTATACTCCGGGTGATTTACCGTACGGTCAGTACGTTATAGTTGGTGTTCCTGGCGTGTATGCTACCGAGCTACCGTTCATAGCGTGTATGCTACATAGCTAAACAACAAGGCTACCTAGAGCTAGACATGCTAGGGAAAACATTGTTTTCATGCCAGCTACATTGAATGACCGAACGTAGCAGACTACCCGTATAAGATTGCAATTGTAAACATGTTCTTGCTAGCCTAGACTAGCTGTTGTTCATAGTAGATTGGCATATTACACTGAAAAACTAGCAAATGTAGGTTAGCATATTAGCTGGCAAGCTAACTGTGTTGATCAGATAGATACACACTCCTACCACAACTACTACTAACGAATCTAAAAAAAAATAAGTTTCTCTAAGATTTTGTGATTTGCATTTGATTTCGTCCAGCCAGATCAGGAAACTCCTGGCGTATCTGGCGGACAACACACACACGGGATGACCACTCTGATGCCTCGTCCTAAAAAGCCCCAGCACCAGTTTACAAAGCTGCGATAGGCAAGATGCCGAAAGCGCCTATAAGGGGAGGAATGGATGATATACAGTGTATATATGTATATTTACACATGTTCATTTTGTACATTTCTAAAAATAAAGTTTGATGGAAATACTTAGTATCCTTTCTTCCCTGAATTATTTGCTCCTATAACATATCATTCATATATAGCAAACCATGATTTGATTTCTCATCAAACAGTAGTAGTTTATTACAGGTAAAAATAACTTACTCTTCTATAACAACAGTTGTAGGTACAGTTCGGTTAGTTAGCGTATAAAATATACGGCTGTACCGACGCCATGATAAGACTGATGTTCCGCTCAGAGTCAGAGCGAGCCGAAAAAAGCACTGTTAGACATGGGCGGAGCCTCTCTGGTGGTTGACTAATCAGAACAGAGTGGCCGAGCTGACCAATCGGAGCACACTGTGCTCACAGGGAGGGGGGGGCAAGAGCTGCAACGAGCCGTTTAGTGGAGAGAGTGAATACTGCTGAATACACATACTTTACAGAGATGCTGTATGCGAAACCAATGTGAGTTTGGAAAAATGCACAGTATAAATCTATTTTAGTATACCTCAACAATGTAATTATGATCGGTGGAAATGGCCATGACATGGGCCCTTTGAGGGTTTTTGACTCTGCAGACCGTTTACATGCATAACAACCTTCATAACACACAAGGGGACGGGTAATAACAGGAAAAGCATGACATGGGACCTTTAAGATGATGACCTTGTATGTGTGTATATTTTTTATTTTTGTGGGGGTCTGCCCCCAAAAAACTGTTTTAAGTCCTGAGAAAGTCAAATAAGACGGTGTGTAAAACTACACTGCCCAGCCAAAGTAACCACTTTCCACTGGATAATAACTGCAGTGATGTATATGTTTTAGCTGAATACACGTTTTTTAACCCTAACTGATGCAGTTAGTCACTTCTTTAATGTTTGATCTTTCTGATGTAAAGTCAAGGTTGTAACAGTTTACAATAAAGTCGTGGGGCGCTGAACTGTTCCTTTGAATCTTTTGAATTTTGATACATGATATAATTACTTGTCTTTCAAATTTGAAGGAGGGTGAGCAAGCATCTTGAGGAACATTCATCATTAACTCCTCCAAAAAATATAGTTTATTCAATATTAAATGAATATGTGAATCATAACAGTAATTGACAGCTGATAGGAATAATATGATTGTTAATAGTATCATATTCATTCAGACAAACATCGATGAGACAGTTAATTAATGTACTTATTGCAGCAGTCTTCATAGATTTGGTACCCCTGCTGGTCTAAGAGTGAAACAAACTCATTCAGTTATTGTTCAGTTAAAATTCATTAAATTATGTCTGCCACCTTATATATTTATATGTAAGGCTTTACTGATGTGCCACAATAATGTCACCTATGTTATTGAGTTAAAATATTAATATTGTGGCTTTCCAAGTTAACATTGATTGATATGACTGTGATTAAATCAGCATATACTTCTGCCAGGGGATGCCACAGCTGAAAACCTCCTGCCACCCTCTTGCCACCCCAAGAATATTTTTCTAGATCCGCCCCTGGTTCACCCCCAAATAAAGCAGGTCAAAATAATTAAATTGCATACATTTTCTTTTAGTAAACACTGAAAACGGGTCCCACAGACCCAAACAGCACACAAAGGTTAAAGGTAAGCATATAATAATGTTAAAATGTGCTAAATATATAGAAGAAGAAGATACACTTTATTAATCCCTTACAGGGAAATTTCTTTCCCCACTCTGTTGTGTTAACACCATAGACTGTATATATAAATGGACGTAGGGTCCGTGACGTCACCCATAGGATTCTGCAGAGTTGCCGAGAAGCCCTTAGTAGGCGGAGTCGGCCACTAACGGCTCGACAGTGGCGTCAGAGTCTAACTCCCGCCTGCTCCAAATAAGGGCAAAGAGGCGGAGCCGAGGCGGGACCTGCTGCCTCCAGCTGGGAAGTAACAGAGCTAGCTCAAGCTAAGAAGCTAAGCTAACATGCTACCCATCTGCACACTGCCGTCACATTTTACGTTTCTAAGGTAAGCGGACATGAAACTATTCAGCAAAACTATAAATAATAATCTAAGTTATTGAGTTTTTAGCATAATACTTCAGAATCTTAAAATCCCTTAACGTTTGTATGCAATGTGCTAAATGCAACACTGGAATCAAGCAAATTAATATGTTTGCATGACATTAGTTATTTATATTTTGCTATCACTTAATTATACGTTTAATACATTTAGGTCAAGCTAAGGTACATGTGATGGTAGCTAGTTAGTGCTCTTACCTGTGAGGCCTCCTCCAAACAGCATTATAACCAGACTGTATCATTACAACTATAAGTACCAGTTCTAGATCCTTGACTTTAGACAAACAATTCTGAAGACAAAATGTATTTAAAGACCCATCTTTATTTGAAGGTGCCTCTTAACCTGGGATATTAGTTATACAGTAATAGTATTGACAATCTAAAAAAACTGAGCAACTCAACAGTCAACTTTATATTTCTTATTGTCTAAAGCATTTATTATTTTCATTTTTCCCCTCTCATATTCAGTGTGGAGTGTGGATGGATTGAGACAGTGTGGTGTCCAGAGAGCTGCAGAGACTTCAGGGAGAAACCTCCGTGTGATGGACGTCCTGTCTGTTGGTTTGGAGAGGACTGAGGGTCTTTCCTCTGTGAGGAGGACCAGGCCTGATGGAGGAGCCCATGCATAGCTGATACCACCTGATCAGGCCTAGTCTGTCACTTTATTTGACTAAATGTGTTTACTTATACATTTAATAGGTTTACACCTTCTGTCCATATGTGCTTTTTTATTTAAAACATGTTTGATTAACTTTTGGTTCACATTTCAATAAATTGTATTTGTATTTGCACTCCTTTTGTCCATTATTCTTACTGAAAATGTTAGATTACACATTCACATCCGACTGAAGATTGGCCCCATTTATTTGTGAGGTTGCAAACTCTGCGGTACAAGGTACATGTTGTGAAGCTCATGAAGTGAGGCAAATAGAAATAATCAGCTGATGGAGTGTAGATGTGGAAATAGGTGCATCCGATCAGCTGACTTTGTTTTCACAATAAAAGTAGTTTCTTAGTGAATGTCCTGTACTGGTCTTAACATCTCATAACATCAGCTTTTAATTTTCCTCTTGGATGTTTTTCTTGACCCTCGGAGAAAGAGGAGATGTTGAGTCGTGTCTTTCAGGCATGTCCTTTCCTAACAAAAATTACAGGAAACATAAAACATATTATTGCAGAACAAGTGTGTTATTTATGAAAGATGTGTGTTTGTGTTTTTAGGGGCTGTAGATATCATTATTTTGTAATTGTAATGTTTTATTTTATTTCAACAGTGAGCTACAAAGACAATCAGATTATGAATGAACAGTATGATATTCATCAACATTGAAATATATTTTATTATCAAAATAATATTTAACTGTTATCAAAACTTAGTGCAACTGTAGAAGCTTGCTCTGTTCTCTCACTGAAATAATCACTTTTACCACGTTTTTTACAGACAATATTGAGAGATAAATAGTAGCAGTTCTCACTAATAGCTTTGCCTTCAATACCTTAAATTAGAAAGCTGACAGTCATATTGCTTGTTAACATCTAAATGTAACCCTTTGCATGGAAAAAACCCTCAACTTCACTGATGTGTAGGTGATCTAGTATTTAGTATTGTTTAATGGAATGTATAACAGTGTATTAAAGTCAATACTGCATTTACTTAAACCAATATCTTTCTTGATTCTTTGTACAGTATGAAAAAAGAGTATTTGTACCTGTGCTGAAGTTCACTGCTGTGAGGAGTCCAGTTCTGTCTCTCACTCTCTGGTCCAGCCTGTCTGCATCACCCGGACACTTTAAACAAACAGATATATATGTAAATAACCATGTGTACAAACAATATAACTGTTCTGTTGAACATGTTGGATTGTGTATTGTCCGAGTCAGGGTCCTTTTTATTTTACTGTAACTTTGGAAGTTGTGTTACCAATGCTTACTATTTATTTGATACCAATTTGGTAATGCAATTAATAAAAACAACAAGATTTGGCTTCGTTCTTCAGATGACTGATGTTAACGTGTAAGCTCAATAATGAACTCCAGCTCAACCAACCATATTGTAATATCTAAGTAATCATCTTGAAATATGACATTAATAATTGTAATATACACACATCTTATTGTGAGGTTGATTTCACATACACTACTTCGACGTTAGCTTGTCTACATACTCGAGCATCGCCAATTTAAATTAACCTTAGCGATGCATACAGTTCCTACCTACATAATAAAATATCTCTCTAAGTTACAAGGGTGACCTTATTTTATCAACCTCAAACAGAAGCCGTTTGTTCTACAGTATTATCCCACTTAACGCTTAACTATTTCGTTTTAACCTTTATATATACAGTCTATGGTTTTAAGTTAACTTGGAGGATACGATTAGCATCGTTAGCACTGATGTAGCTACCACTCGCTTACACGCTAACCCAAGCCTTAACATTCATTACGTAGCTGATTAAAATCATAAACACATAAATAAAGTACTCGAATTTCACTTACCGCAAAACGGCATTCATGCACCGTCTGTTTCAACCGCAGAGCGAGTCACAATAGTCCGATATATAAGCATGAAGAACAAACAAACACGGCCGGGGTCAAGTTGTGTTCCCTGGATGAACTGAGCAGGCAGAGTCCCTGTAGCTTCACGGAGACGGAGCAGCTAGCAGAGAGACAAGAAGCTAACAGCAGCAGTCACTTGACAGAGCTGTCACTCAATGTGACCACGCCCTAATTTATGCAAAAACTTTAAGACCTAATATAAATAAAAGGGTCATGTTAGAAAACAATTCACTCACAGATTCATAATCATGAAGGTGGAATCTAACTATATCTATAATAATATTTATTGGATCCATGGGTAGAAACATGTTTTTTTAGGCTGTGAAATTGGGCATTTTAACATGGGGGTCTATGGAAATTGCTCCTTTCTGCAGTCAGCGCCTATCGGCCAATATATGAACTGCAGTTTGTGGCACTTCCGTATTGGCGTCCCGGCTCTTCCCCAGAGTTTGCCGCTTGGTTAACACACATTACACACACAGGGGAGGATATACATGCACAAACGCAGTGGACATACATGCAAACACACAACCACATGCAGATAGGAGAGGTGGCAGAGCAGAGAGGCTGCCTGCCAGGTACCCGGCGCCAAGGGAGCAGTTTCGAGCTTAGGTGCCTTGCTCAAGGGCACCTCGGCAGTGGCCTTGGAGGTGAACTGGCACCTCTCCAGCTACCAGCTCACTCCATCTTTTTTTGGTCCGATCGGGACGTGAACCAGCGACCCTTCGGTTCCAAGACCAAGTCCCTACAGACTAAGCCACTGCCGCCCCAAAATATACACTGCAAAAGACAAAAAAAAGAGGAGTAGCTCTCATCCTAAAAAAGGTTGGAGACCCCTGCATTAGAGCGTAAAAACTGTAACTATAAATATCTGAAATAAATATGTGTACTGAAACAAATACCAATAACTGTATTGCATTGTTTTCTTATGCGCAATTACTTCATACTGTCTTTGTCTTTTTCGTCCTGCATTTATTGTGCCCCCCTCAGAAAATAACTGGCCCCAGCCTGGCCTCATCAGACAAATTTGTCTAGAACCGCCACTGCTGCGGTGTGAAAGCGCCTTATATCAGCCCATTGGTACAGTCACAATAAAAACGTCTAGGTGAAAGTGAAAGTAACTGGTTTTGTAGGCCTAAACAATTTTTGCTCACCGAAGTTATTTGAAGCAGCAACATGCTGAGAACACCCTGACCGCGGTTACAGGAGGCCTCTCTCAGGGTTTCAAAACCCTGCCACTCTCATTCCATGAGATTGACTCTAATATCCAGGCATGTCTGTTCAGCCTGTACGCGAAAACACGTCGGTTCAAATGGTGCCTTCGTGGGCCCCCGGAATTTAAGACTCTGGAGTGGATGACTCCACTCCGGAGGGATTCCCCGATCATTTCTTACAGTTTCTCATCAAGGGGCCTCCCGTGAGGCCCCTGATCACGGGACTATAGGGTTGAATGCTGTGGGCCGCAGTATTGTGCCTCTTACCTTCCAGGTCTCCAGTTCTTTCTTAGCCTCCTCCAATTCTCCGCCTTCTTCTTCTAGGGCACTCACCATCTGACAATAAACAACAATACATTAGTCCGACAGTCTAACGAGCACAGCCTTCATATTCTTCAGAAATCCTTACCTTATTTATCGGGATATCAGCCATGACCTGACAACGAAAGTGTGTTAACAAATGACACACGACACGACAAATGAGAGAGGTTAAATCTGTTCTGCGTGTGGGACAAAGAGACAGAGAGACCAGAACGGAAAGTGAAAGTTAACCGGAGTGAAGTTGACGCAGCGCACTGTCAATGGCTGTAATGTTGGGGGAGGGGGGGGGACTGTATCCAACCCAGGAACATGTGAGGATTAGGAGAATGAGGAGAGGAAAAAGGAGAGAGGAGACGGTTTTAACGAGAGGAGAACTATGATGGAGGATATGAGGAGGCTGGGGGTTTCTGTAGCGAACATTAAAGACATACGGGACTGTGTGGGGAAAGTGGTATGGAAGCAAACGAGAGACAGAAGTATTTTAATTTTATCAGACACCGAATTTATAGCATTGAAAATAATTACTTTGAAAATCATGTATCTGAATTTTTTTGCTCCGAATTTACTTATGTGAAATAAAAATGTAACAATTCAAGTAAAAACAATTTGAATGGACAATTTCGGTGTTTAAAATTCGACGTCCAAAATTTCGAGAAGGGTCCAGCTGCGGCCGCGGCAAGTACAAGACACTACACGACACGCCCCCTACACGACACGCCCACCTGACACGACACTACGGTGGCTGAGAGATCATACATGGCAGATTAAAAACGAATTGCAAATTTATTGTAGCATTTTAAGCAACTATTAGGCAAATAAATTAATAACCTAGTCTACCCGTTTGAGACACAACAGTATAACTTTCAACCCAAATCATTTTGTCAACAAACGGTGGTTTAAACTTTTTTTTAATATATAAAAGAGGTATTAATGAGATAATCTATTAATTATGTTTGTCTAACTGCTACACATGTATTTATACATAAATGTAGATATTTGTGAACATCTAAATATAGTTGTTAAAGATTTTAAGATATACATAATCACATCATGGGGTCATTAAGGACCAAATTAGGAGGGCCAGTCAGGCCATCATTCCCATGTATTATTATTACTTTATAAATTAAAAGTACTAGGGGTCTATTACAAAACCTTTGAAGGAATCATCATGCATTCTGAATGTTTCTGTACTTTAAAAACATCATGGCTCAAGATCCTGTTCTTGTTCAAGATTATTCAGACTCATTTGTGAATTTAACATCCATATTCACTCAAAACTGAAACACCAACCTTTTTTGTTATAGCATTGCAGGCCTAAAGCTCCACGTCAGTGACCTATATTTTAATTTCTTCCATCAAACTTTAAAAATGGCAAACAGCATGTTTTTAAAGATTTAATCTTTTAAGAAACAAAATATCAAATTTGAACAGAAGGGTTTAAAAACACGTTTTTAATGCAAATAAACTTGAAACATAAACCTATTTGTCATTTCAAAATTCACTTGTATTGTCTGCGTGAAAGGCACAGTAGACTATGAGCGAATACATATCAACATTAAAAAAAAGACAAAGTCGTACAATATATACCATGTGCTACTGTCTAGGATTAAGTATGATGAGACTTTTCAGCCCGTGACCCCCAAAATAACAGTGCCAGAGACTGGGTGACCCCCGACGGTCGCCAGTGATCTCCAGTGTGCTGGGCAGTGTGGCGGCGGAGGGAGCCGAGGGCACCACCGGAGGAGAGGCGAGCGATGACAGCAGCATCACCGTGGTGCAGCTCCCTGCACAGACTGAGGGGACTTGTTACACGGAGCCCATCACCGGGGAAGCCTGCGGCGGGAGAAGGCTGGCTGCTCGGCCTGCCCTTGGCTCTGGGGTCCCTCCTTAAACAAATAAGTAAAAACCTTTTAAATGAAACATTCATCTTAACAGATAAGATTTGATCATTTATTTTAAACGTCAGGCCTACAGCATGGCCAGAAACCCCATCTAAAAACAGAGGCTCTGTCCTAATTACCTGATTGCATCCACCTGGGTTACTTGGCTCAACCCAATAACTTTATATCAATTGACTTTAAACCACACTTAAAATTATAATATAATTATACATATGTAGGCCTACATGTCTACAGTATAGCAACCAATACATGTTTTAAATACATAAACATTCAAATGTGAAAGACACCCCAAATGAACATTTAAAACTTACACAAAATCAGATTCTTGTAAAAATTAGAGTACATGCATTGTTCCATCTGTCAAGCTAAGATACATATTTAGCTCTTAGCTTGACATGCTCGTCCAGTTAGCATGTACTGTATGCTAACTGGACATGCTCGCTCAGTTAGCATACATATAAATATATATATATATTATTTATGTATTCCATTCCTTTAAATTGAATATTTAAAATACAAATTAGCTAACTAAAGACAATTACACTGCGCTAAACAGCCAAATCGACAAACAACCGAGAACCTAAATAGTATGTAATTATATCTAAAACCACAAGACGTTAATTACCTGTACTTGGTGCGCCATATTGTCTGTTGTCTGTTCTCAGTAAACCTCCCGTCTCATTAAATATCCTTGCGTCAGCGTCTCACGTGTTGGGCGCGCTCTCGTGTAGTGTCGTCAATTCGCTTTTAATCTGCCATGTACGGTAATGTCTCTCAGCCACCGTAGTGTCGTGTCAGGTGGGCGTGTCGTGTAGGGGGCGTGTTGTGTAGTGTCGTGTACTTGCCGCCATAGATATATATAAACACTGTTTTTATTTTATTTTTTTCACTGTGTTCATATATATCTATGCTTGCCGCGGCCGCAGCTAGACCATATTGAAAATTTCGATGGAACATCATCCGGGCTGCCCAGACAGGATAAGCAATCGAACCTGAATGCAATCGAACCGACTTCTGGCCTATCGGAGCACGGCTTTGTCAGTCCTGTGATCACAACAACCCGGGAGAAAGATGACGGAGAACTGAAGTTACCTACTGTAACTCCAGCTTCTATGAGTATTGGCGTAGCCCTCTAAGGCTATCGCTATTGGGTAATCCCCCTGCGCACCCGCGCAGCACTGAAAACACTTGTAGTCCACGCCCACCCGCAAGGTGGGCCCCACCCTCGGGCTCCCTTCCGGTATAAATAGGAAGGAGGCCCGACAATCTGCTCCCATACAAAATAACTTTTCTTCAGCTATTCGTGGAGCCAGTGGGGCCCAGCACTTAGAGGGCTACGCCAATACTCATAGAAGCTGGAGTTACAGTAGATAACTTCAGTTCTATTTCGTATATGGCTTCGCCCTCTAAGGCTATCGCTATTGGGTTAAGGGCGAAGCAAGATGTAGTCCCACTGGGTCCCCCCGGTACAAGAAGCACAGACACACCTGCTAAGATAATAACCCATGCCTATTGCGCCATGCGAATGGCGCATCACAGTCCCTGGAATGTAGCATAACATGAATATTTACCATGAGGGGACGAAGGCTGGGAATAATACATACCCGTCCGCTGAGAGAAAGTAGAGACAAAGGTCACACTTTGTCCAGTGACAGAAAGGAGGGGGAATAGCAGCTCTCTGAAGTGCAGACAGGCAGGAGAGCGCACAGCTGGGTCCCCAATATCACTCACTCTGACAAGACATTCCGTACGAAATGTGTCAGGGGAAAAAGGGGGACGTCCCTCTCATAAAAGGGAAATACAGGCCACTCTCCGTGTGCCGAGGCAGGAGATCCCTGACGTCACTCACTCTGACAGGACACTCAGCACAGGGTGCGTCAGAGAGGAAAGGGAGACATCCCTCAAATACAATTGAATAAATGAACAGGGAGAAGACCAAGATGCAGCAGTGCAAATGTCTTCCACTGACATTCCTCCGTGCAAAGCCGTGGAGGAGGAAACATTCCTCTGATGGAGTGCGCATTGATGTTCTCCGGGGGATCCACCCCAGAGGAGACATATGTGACACAGCTTCACACAGCCAGTGTGACAGCCGTTGTGCAGATAGAGACTGTCCTATCGAGCACTCTCTATAATGCACAAACAGGCGCTGAGAACGGCGCAAGGCAGCCGTGCGCGCCACATAGCAGGACAGCTGAGATGAGACGTGGCTTCTTCCTCCGACCTGTGAGGAGGGGGACAGAAGCCAGCCAGGGTGATCACTCTTGACCTAAAAGAGTTGTGATGACCTTAGCCTTAGGCATGAAGCCGGGTTAGCATAAACGGCTGTCCTCCCTGGCGATTGAGGTAGGCTGCCGTGGCCTGTTGGCTGGGCGAATCAACACATGTTTGATTGTACAGCAACTGGGCGAAGTGCTGGAATACTTCCCAACCCGGAGAACAGCTCCAGCACATTTACCTCTGACGCACGGGGTCGGTGCGTGGGCGAATGAACCACCTCTGGAGACCCCTCCTGTGGGGGAGACCCCGGGGAATCCCCACGTGATCAGCTGACGTCATGCTGAGCAGCTGCATCACGGAGAGGGCTGTCACCATGCTGTGGGATGTGCAGCTCTTCTTCAAATCCATTATGGAAACCAAGCTTTGACAGATGCGATACGAGATGTAACGTCTGTAAACGACTTCCTCCCTGGAGAGAGCCAACAATAGCAGGTCGTCCAGATAAAACCACACTCTCTCATCCATCCTCTGTGTAGTGGCTCCAGCCTTCTACACACTTTGAAAAAATGCGAGGAGCCAGGGAACATCCGAACGGCAGACGATTGTCTGGTCCGATATTTCCCTGAAAAGAGAAACGCAGGAATTTCCTGAGTTTCGGGATGATGATAGGCTACATGGAAGTATATGTGCTTCCGGTTTATGGAAGTGAACCAGTCGTCCTGGTGAACACATTCCAGCACCTGTTTGATCGTCAGCATGGGAATACTGACAGATCAAGGATGGGTCTCACTCCCCCGTTGGAGAGGCTTCTCTGTGATATGCTGTAATGGTCGTCATGACCGTGCTCTGTAGGAGGCATATCTGGGACAGAGGAATGCCGCGAGCTATGCAGTTTATAAACCAATAGGTTAAAACAGCAGGCTTCTGCAGCGAATGACCCACCTCTGGAGTCTCCTCCTGTGGGGGAGACCCATGGGGATCACCGCGTGACCAGCTGATGCCAATGCCGAGCAGCTGCGTCACGGAGAGGGCTGTGCGGGTTAGACACGCCGGAGGAGATCTCGCTGCAGTTCCTCCACTCGCTGCCGCAAGAGCCGCGCTCTGCTGGCTGAGTTTAATTCCACTCCCAGACAAATGAATGTCTGAGAGGGGAGAGGGCAGCTCTTATCCAAATCCATTATGAAACCCAGGCTTTGACAGATGCGATACGAGATGTAACGTCTGTAAAGCGACTTCCTCATGCTGGAGCGAGCCAGCAATAGCAGGTCGTCCAGAGAAAAACCTCACTCTCATCCCCTCTCTGTGTAGTGGCTCCAGCCTTCTCTACACAAAATGCGAGGAGCCAGGGAACATCCAAACAGCAGACGATTGTCTGGTCTGATATTCCCTCAAAAGAGAAACGCAGGAATTCCCTGTGTTTCGGGATGATGGGTACGGAAGTATGCATCCTCCTTCAGGTGGAAGTGAACCAGTCGTCCTGGTGAACACATTCCAGCACCTGTTTGATCGTCAGCATGTGACTGTGGGTGGGGGGGAGAGGCGAACTGCAGGGTGTATCCTCTGCTGATCAGCCTGCTCATCCATCTGTCCATCACACACACACACTCTGAGAGACACTCTGAGAGCGGGCGCACATGCTCGAGATGTGTCGTGGTTGTCATGGCGATGAGCCACGTCAGAGTCCTCGCCACCGCTGCCCGCTGAGGCAACCGAGGTCGGCCTGGAGCGAAAGGGCTGTGAGGGAGCCTCCACATGCTGCGTTTCACTCCGGCTCTCATCATGAGGCGTGTACACGCTCAGGGGATGAGTGGAAGTGTGTGCAGTGCCGTTCACATGAGGCGTTATAACGGCGCTCATGGGCTTATTATGACCGTGTGTAGGAGACGTATCTCGGACGGAGGAATGCCGCGAGCTCTGCGGTTTATTAACCGATAGGTTAAAACCAGCAGGCTTCTGCAGCGAGCGCCTGATTTTCTTCCCCTTGAGGAACCCTGGAAATAGCCTCTTTCAACAGGAGTTCCTGCAGCTCTGACGAGAGAGTAAGACACTGTTCCTGGGATGACAGGAGTGTTTCCTGTATCCCATTGAACTGTGGGGGGGGGGAGAGAGGCGAACTGCAGGGTGCACCCTCTGCTGATCAGCCAGCCTGCTCGTCCATCTGTCCATCAGACACACGCGCTGCCACTCTGAGAAACACTCTGAGAGCGGGCGCACATGCTCAAGATGTGTTGTGGTCGTCATGGCGACGAGCCACGTCAGAGCCCTCGCCGCCGCTGTCCGTGAGGCAACCCAAGGTGGGCCTGGAGCGAAAGGGCTGTGAGGGAGCCTCCACACGCTGCGTGTCACTCCGGCTCTCATCATGAGGCGTACGCGCTCAGGGGATGAGTGGAGGTGTGTGCAGTGCTGTTCACATGAGGCGTTACAACGGCGCTCATGGGTTTATTATGACCGTGTGTAGGAGACGTATCTCGGACAGAGGAATGCCGCGAGCTCTGCAGTTTATTAACCGATAGGTTAAAACCGGCAGGCTCCTGCAGCAAGCCCTGCTGTCAACAGATTAGTGGCAGCCGGCGTAATTAGCGAACTCTGCTTTTGCAATGAGCCCTGCTGGCTACTAACCGATAGGTTATAGGCAGCTGGCTTACACAGAGTGGAGGACATGTGAGAAACACTTGTTACTGATGACTCAGTACAAAAAGTTGGAAAATGAACACACTTTACTTTACTCACAACCCCCCAGAACGTCAGAACCGGCTCTGCTTCCTCGGAGGCTCTCGTTGAGCAGACCAGGAGTGGGGGAGCCTCACTCCCCTTTGACTCGCCGCCGGGAGACCCTGTCTATGGGGTGGCGGAGGAGCGGAGACGTGGGCTTTACGGAGCCCCCGCAACCGCCGAAGGGCGAGCCTGACGCCGAGGTGGTTGCCTGAAAGGCACACTGGTGCACCCGGTCGGCCTGGCGGGCGACATACTGGTCTCTGGGGCGCTCAACGTAGGGCGCCGTCCGGCGATTATGTTGGCCTGTCTTACCCCCCAAAAAACGGCAGAACCGAACAGTGAACCGTGGAGGGAGGCGGGACTCCTGCCCGGCACTCGGCCCCAGGGACACTCGGCCCCTGTCCGCGGGCTCGTAAGCCCGGATGGGCCAATCGTCCTCCTCGGCCGCTTCCTGTCGCCCGAGGGGAGGCGGACACAGCAGGTGCATGCACCCACTGTGCCCGTCTCCCCCCGGCCGAGGAGGGCACACAGCATGTGAATCTAGGCAGGACTCACACACTGTGTGCTAGTCATAACTCATTATGAACCCAGAGCCACATGAGGGACAATCTCTCACACAATTGTCACCCATGTTTACTCTGCAATTTGAAGTGTCTCTTGTGCTTCAGGTACGGGGTGCTGAAGAAAAGAGGGAGCAGATTGTCGGGCCTCCTTCCTATTTATACCGGAAGGGAGCCCGAGGGTGGGGCCCACCTTGCGGGTGGGCGTGGACTACAAGTGTTTTCAGTGCTGCGCGGGTGCGCAGGGGGATTACCCAATAGCGATAGCCTTAGAGGGCGAAGCCATATACGAAATAGAACGGCGGGGCTCGTAGTAGTCAGTTTGTGCTGTTTATTTTACAAGCAGTGAGGGCTCGTGGTGAATGAAGTTTTCAGATAATTACTAGAATGGAAGAATAATCCGGAAAATGTTAAAGTATTTCTAGTAGAAGAAAGATATACTATTATATGATATAATTTGTTTTTTATTATTATTATTACCATGCATTAATGTAAAAGGGTTGACTTAAAGGTCCCATGTCATGCTTTTCCGGTTATTACCCGTCCCCTTGTGTGTTATGATTTATAACCTTACGTGATCCCCTTATGTTAGAGATTTCTCTTTTTCTTCCTGGGTACAGTGACGTGCCCATACCCAAATGGACCCATTGGTCCAAATGGACCAATCCGTGGAGTCCGCGTAGCCGTTACGTTACTTCCTCACACACACACACTCAATCTTTTCTCAGCTGCAGCTCCACCGATTTCTCCTCCCTGAGACGGCGGGACGCGGAGAGGCTGTGAGTCGGTGTGTGAGCACACACACAAACTCCCAGCCAGGCTGCGGGTGTGTGTGTGTGTGTGTTCGGGCTGGGTTTCGCTGTGTCTCGCTGTCTCGCAGACGGCCACTGGGCTCATAGGGAAGGGGGGTCAGGAGCTCCAACAAGCCGTTTAGGACAGAGTGAATACACATACTATCCAGAGATGCTGTATGAGAAACCAATGCGATTTTGGAAAATGGCACAATATAAATCTATTTTAGTAGACCTCAACAATGGAATTATGATCAGTAGAAATGGCCATGACATGGGACCTTTAACTCATTTTGAAGAATGACCTAACTAATGATAACTTTCATAATGGTTTAATGTCCTGATTATTTTCTCCAATAATAGATGAAGGTCTGGTTAGTTACAACTCTCAAAATAGTAGGAAATGCTGTCATAATTACCCAGAGTCCAAAGTGACACCTTTACAATGTTAAAGCTGTCAGATACATTTAGTGATGTAAAAACGACTATATTCAAGATATTGTAGTGGAGGCGATGTAGAAATTGGCATGAAAAGAAGAATATAGAGCCCTGAAACTGCATTTAAAATCTTGGCAAAATTAAGCTTTTACATTTTCTATTTTGTTCACTAATGCAGCTGATTTCCTTCCTTCTAATGTTCCTCTCACAGGACTACCACTACTGCTTGATCATATTTTGGGACGTCTCTACTCTCGTTTATATGGGATTAGTTTTGTATCATAAAGATAAAGCAACACTTTCTCAGAATAAAGAAAAACTATGAGTTTAAAAGAAGAAAAAAATGGAGTCAAGCAAAATAAAATACATTTAAAAAATAAAACTATAAGTTGCAAACAAATCATTTGTGTAATCATGTAAACTATAAGTATTTTTCTTTGTTTTAACATAGGTTTTTGTTTGCAGTTCTTGTTTCTTCTTTCTCAATGATCAGACTTTTGCTCTAAATGTAAACAGTAACACAAAACAGTTTTAGTTAAAAAAGCCAACCGTTCACGATTAATAAACATGAATTCCTTCTGTAAGCTGCTGAGATGAAAGCTCATTGTACCAGCATGTCAGTCTTGCTTTGATGCATTAAAGCTTAATAATTTCAAATGAGTTAGCTTGGTTGGAGAATTAAAGCCCAGGCCAAATACTTTCCAAATACATTTAAGCAGAATATGTTAAAGGCATAGGTCACCCAATATTTAAGATTCATTCATTATCTTTTCATCGTCATGCCAGTGTAAACTCAGATGAGATGGCTCACTGCTAACTACAGACCAATAGCTCTTAAGTCCCGGACACACCAAGCCGATTTTGGCCGACGATGAGCGTCCTGTCGCCCTACTCAGAATGGTGTGTCCCGCACCGTCGTGTCTTTTCGGCCGTGCCGCCAACCTTTTTGGCCGAAAACCTACCGATTCGACATGTTGGAGAGGGGTCTGTCAGGACACCTCCACTCTCAGTACAGGAAGTGACGATTCTGACGAACACGTTTTTTTCCCCGCCCCCCGAGGGACTCGTCTGATGGAAGTTTCAAATCACAATGGAGACTCATCACGGAGGTGATGAGTCCGCTCACCATGCACTTTGGGGGGGAACGGCTGTGTCCAGCCCCCCCCCCCCCCCCCCCCCCCCCCCCCCCCCC
>CALSBW010025215.1:7830-22687 GCA_943590975.1 Lindbergichthys nudifrons | reverse complement strand
TTTTACTTTATATTGTCCTGTCAGGTTAACCAACAAACTGGAAGAGAGACGAGAGAACACGAAGAGAGGAGAAGAAGAGGTAAGGAGAATAGCCTGTTAAGATCTCTATAAAGTGCATTTCTTTCATGTGGCATGTACCCTTAATAAATGTAATATGTGTAGTTGGCCACACATTAGATTTGTCTTAAAGCTGAAAGAGTGCTCATTTGTTTTCCTCAATTTTCCAACTTAAGCTGACTGGCTCCACAACCCACTGGAAATGTAGCACCAAAGTTCTCGTGCTTCATCATATTTTCAACCGTTTAAAAAAAAAAAAAAAAAAAGTATTTGAGAAAATCAGTCATAGTATAGAAAACACACTACTATATTCATTAGTCTGAGTAAAATAAACTTTCCTTTTTTATATTAACAGACCAGTGGGATATGCAGCTACATTTATCACGGTCCATGTAACATCCGACATCATAGCAGTACTCTGAATGTCTTTACAAATGAAATAAAAAAACGAAACTACTGTCTTTTTTAGAATCATTTAACCTGTTTAAGCCCGAGAGACTCTGGCTCTGTAGTATCTCCAAAGTGGTCTTCAATGGCATTAAAACGATAAAAACGCTGCTCAAGTTAATCCGTAGGTTAATCCAATGTGTCTGTGTCCCTGATTGAGAGATTTCTGATAATCCATAAGCAATACAACTGCTTTTCCGTTTCCAGATGTCAGAGCTAGAGATAGGTTCGCTCTGATGCAAAACTGCATGCGCGAAGCCCCCACCTTTTTTTTTTCCACAAAGAGTGTGTGTGGGGGACTCCCCCTTCGATTCTATTGGCTCTAACGGTCAGAAAGAGGTGTCAACCATCAAAATCGAGCAAGGGGGGCCAGAGATATGGAAAATCCACCCAAATGACCCTAGAAGTGGTTTCTTTTTGCTAAATCTCTCTAAAAAGGTCAAATGTCACTTGTTTTGCATCAATCTTGATACAGGGTACTTATTATATGTTGTACTTTGGTTCCTAAAGCTTTTAGTCTACCTTACCATCATCCAAGGGTAGTTTTCACTATAAGTAAAAAATAATTTTTGGACGGACACTATAATTTACAGTTTTTTTCCTATGTAAAATCTGAATTTTCTTTAAAATAAAAAACATCTATATTGATTCTGACTTTTCTACATCCAACTCACAGGTTTATCATTACTTTGAGAAAAAGATTATTAATTTAACCCTTTTAGAAGGGAAGATATGGT
The DNA here is from genome assembly GCA_943590975.1 of Lindbergichthys nudifrons. NCBI lineage: Eukaryota > Metazoa > Chordata > Actinopteri > Perciformes > Nototheniidae > Lindbergichthys > Lindbergichthys nudifrons. The sequence goes on along the minus strand of CALSBW010025215.1, from coordinate 21,446 downwards.
CATTTGTTCTGGGAATGTCATTTTCGAGCCTGAGACCTGAAAAACAGGTTTGGGGCTTAACAGGTTAAATTCCGTAATGACAAAAATATCACAATATTAATAATAGATATTTGTCTAACCCCAATTCTGCTGCTTTCACTATACTGCTCACATGCAAGAAATTATTTGCAAAAAAATTACGTTGAAGTATTTCCCACATTCTTTTATTGAACAAGTATAGCATAAACTGAAAACAAAAGGCACCTATAAAAAAATAAAAAAATAACGGTACCTACATTTAAAAAATACCAGTTTTTCCACTGATACTCTCTTTTAACTACAAACACCCCTGATCATTTTCACTTTGGTCTTTGTTCTATGTTACAACTGAACTGCTAATTTTGTCTCTGCTCCAATCACTCCAAGTCCATCCACAATGGCTCTCCCTCTTGCTCAACCACACACTCCCTAAGCAAACTTTGCACTGTGTGCATAGCAAGATGTTTCCCAAATAATCTACTTTTTAAAAAACAACAACTTTGCTTCAGGTTTGTGCACACCCGGATACAAACATGAAGATGGCAAAGTGCTCATTGAGTCAGCTTACTGACTGAGTGTCTAGATAACAAGTTGATTTGACTACATAATCATTATAGCTATGACTACGCCCCTAACCTACTTGTGTGTTCCCTGGGATTCAGAATGAGATTAAGAAGGAAATGGAACGGCGCAAGATGGGGAAAGACGTGCTGGACTTAAAGAGGCAACAGGAAGAGGAGAAGACCAAGCGACTCCTGAAGGAGAGGAACAGGGAAAAGGCTGAGGAGAAGGCAGCCAGGGAGCGGGTCAGACAGCAGATTGCCTTGGTAAATTTATCTTTCTTTCTCTTCCCTACCTACAGATGACATCACAGTTTGCAGGATTAAATTGAGAAATTAAAACCAGTTATCAAGGTTATAACTTGCCAATATGGCATATAAGAAATGACATTCTAAGATCCTTCTTTGTAAACTAGAGTGGACAGTACTGGAAGCCAACATAGCCCATGTTCTTCTCAAGCTCTATTTGCGACCACACAAAAACACACATATATAAAGTCAGACTAACCAGGCATACTGTTTATTTTGTACCTAATTTTGCTATTATTGACCGTTTTGAAGAGCAGCACACTGCGTCAGAGTCAGGGTTTTGTCTAAACCAGGTAACAGGGGCGCTGCGCCCTCTTACTCTCGGCGTGCGCCCTCATACCAAAATGCAGATTTTCCCCATGAAATGTTAAAGTGACGCCAGAAAACTTTTTTCTGTTCCTCAAAAACTGTAATTACTCCAAAAATATGAAAATGGTGTCAAATAGATCGTCAGACGGCAGAGACAGCTTTGATTTTACGGAGCTCTGACGTCACGTTGTTGTTTACGTCCGTGGCGCCATCTTGTATACCTTTGTCATGTTCTCGCCAGAATTAATATATCTTATATACAAGATCAGCGCCACAGTATTGCCCTCATACTATATTTTTCTAGAAAAATCCCTGAGCGTCAGACATTTTCACGTTTTTTTTATTTTTTTTATAGCAGCTATCCAGTGTATTCAATAAATTACATTACATTACATTTAGCTGACGTTTTTATCCAAAACGACTTACAATAAGTGCATTCGACCAACAAGATACAAACTTGAAGAAAACGGAATCATATAAGTACATCAGGTTTCATAGAGCTAAAACATTTCAAGTGCTACTCAACTGGCTTTAGATAAGCCAGTCCTTTATTAGTATATAAGTGCTTTGTTAGTAATTCTATCGCTCGAAGTGGAGTCGAAAGAGATGAGTTTTCAGTCTGCGCCGGAAGATGTGCAAGCTATCTGCTGTCCTGATTTCAATGGGAAGCTCATTCCACCATTTCGGAGCCAGGATAGCAAACCCACGTGTTTTTGCTGATGGGAACTTGGGTCCCCCTCGCAGTGCTGGTGCAGCGAGCCGTTTGGCCGATGCAGAGCGGAGTGCACGTGCTGGGGTGTACAGTTTAACCATGTCCTGGATGTAGGAAGGGCCAGATCCATTCACAGCATGGTACGCTAGTACCATTGTCTTGAAGTGGATTCTAGCAGTTACCAGAAGCCAGTGAAGGGAGCGGAGGTGCGGCGTGGTGTGGGAAAATGTTGGAAGGTTGAAGACCAGACGAGCCGCTGCATTCTGGATGAGCTGCAGAGGTCGGATGGCACATGCAGGTAGACCAGCCAGGAGGGAGTTGCAGTACTCTAGGCATGAGATGACGAGAGCCTGGGTCAGAACCTGCCTCGATTTCTGGGTCAGGTGGGGACGTATCCTCCTGATGTTGTATAGCGTGTATCTGCAGCAGCGGGTTGTAGTAGCGATGTTTGCGGTGAAGGACAGGTTGTTGTCTAGGGTCACACCCAGATTCCTTGCAGTCTGAGTCGGGGAAACAATAGAGGTGCCGATGTTGATTGTTGGGTCAAGAGTGTTTTAGAAAGGAACGGGAGGAGAGAGACAGGCCTGTAGTTTATAACATCAGACGGGTTGAGAGTGGGTTTCTTTAGGAGAGGGTTTACTCTTGCCTCCTTGAGAGTGTTTGGAAAGTGACCAGAAGTGTTGATAAAATGGGTGAGAAACGGTAGAATATCAGGAGAGATAGTCTGAAGGAGGTTTGAGGGGATAGGGTCCAGAGCACAGGTGGTAAGAAGGGCAGAGGTAACTAGAAAATGCATTTCCTGCAGAAAATGCGTGCGAATGCTGTAAACTGTGAACATTTGTGGCTGAATTTAGCTGAAAATGCAGAAAAAGCTGAATATGTTATTAGCTGAATGGTAGCTGCTTTTAGCTACAAAAGATGCAGAAAAAGCTTAATATTTCAAAGAAAAGGTTTAAAAAAACATGTATAGCCTTGATGTCCTGAAATAGCTGAATAATTTAATAGTTGAATGGTTTCTGCAGCTGAAAATAGGCTGAAGGAGTTAAATATCAGATGTAAGTAGTAGTGAATGAATTTGTATTAAGATGAGAAAAGAAAGTAAAAAGGCTTGAGAAAGCAGCAGAATATTTGAACTACAAACTTTTGAACTAACTTGATGGTGAATTATCTGTCGCCATGGCAACGGCATTTGATGACACCCCATAATACGCTTAGATGTGTTGATGGCTGCATCGTTACCAAACCTGTGAAGTTTTGGACCATTTCGAGCATTTTCACTGACATTATGAGAAAACCGTGTTTCATGGTGAGCATTGTGTTGCCATGGCAACGGCATTTGAAGAAATCTCAAAACTGTCCCGTAGATGTGTTCACGGCTGGACTGTTAGCACACATGTGAAGTTTGAGCACTTTTTGAACATGTTCATAGGAGTTATACATTACATTAGGAGGTTACATTACTCTCTCTCTTCTCTTGATTGCCCTCTCTCTTCTCTTGATCACCCTCTCAATCTTCTATCGCCCTCTCTCTCAATCTTCTATTGCCCTCTCTCTCTTCTCTTGATCGCCCTCTCTCTCTTCTCTTGCTCGCCCTCTCTCTCTTCTCTTGATCGCCCTCTCTCTTCTCTTGATCGCCCTCTCTCTCTTCTCTTGATCGCCCTCTCTCTCTTCTCTTGCTCACCCTCTCTCTCTTCTCTTGATCGCCCTCCCTCTTCTCTTGATCGCCCTCTCTCTCTTGATCGCCCTCTCTCTCTCTCTTCTCTTGATCACCCTCACTCTTCTATCACCCTCTCTCTCTTCTCTTGATCGCCCTTTCTCCTCTTGATCGCCCTCTCTCTTCTATCACCCTCTCACTCTTCTATCACTCTCTCTCTCTTCTCTTGATCGCCCTCTCTCTCTACTCTTGATCACCCTCTCTCTCCTCTTGATCGCCCTCTCTCTCTCCTCTTGATCGCCCTCTCTCTCTCCTCTTGATCGCCCACTCTCTCTCCTCTTGATCACTCTCTCCTCTTGATCGCCCTGTCTCTCTCCTTGATCACCCTATCACTCTCCTCTTGATCGCCCTCTCTCTCTCCTCTTGATCGCCCTCTCTCTCTTCTCTTGATCGCCCTCTTTCTCTCCTCTTGATCGCCCTCTCTCTTCTCTTGATCACCCTATCACTCTTCTATCACCCTCTCTCACTTCTCTTGATGTGTCTGTGAGAGAGAGGGAGAGTGTGTGTGTGTGTGTGAGAGAGAGAGAGAGAGAGAGAGAGAGAGAGAGAGAATTGTTACAGCTCAAATGCATTACAATGACTTCCCTGTTAAAAAAAGACTTTAAAAAGCTGAATGTTTTAAAAAGTATAACATATTTTGAAAAAGTTGAAAGTTTGCTGAAAATGCTGAATAGAAAATGCTGAATAGTTTGATATTTGAATGGTTCCTGCAGCTGAAATTAGGCTCAAGGAGTTAAATAAAGATATTAAATGTAAGTAGTAGTGAATGAATGTTTACAAACACCTGTGTGTGTAAACTCAGAGATGAAAGGTCACCATGGTGACGACTTATGACGATTTACCGAGCATAAGCAGCACTGAGTCCCATTAAGAATGCATTGAGGATTATATCTGACAATTTTGCCACCTGTCCAAAAACTATGGCTCCTATAAAAAAATGACCAGACCGTGAGCATCAGGGAACCCCAATGAACTGATATATGTTGTTTTTTTGGTTTTGTGTGTAAAATGTGGAGATGAGAGCAGTTTGTCTAAAGTGTACTTCTCTCTGTTCTGAAGAAAGTTCCGGAAATATTTAACATGGGAATCAATTGGGAGCTCGATGGACTTTTTGTCTCTTCATTAGTGCTGGGGGGAAACGATTATTTTGAAAACGATTAATCGGGCGATTATTTTATCGATTAGTCGACTAATCTAAAGATTATTTTTCTGTTCGATTAATAAAAAACATAATGTATCTCAAATAAATAACAAAAAATTCTTAATAATATAGTTTTTTTTTTATTGCACAGCAAAATAAGAAATATAGAATAAAATTATACAAAATAAAAAGGCCAGCCTGTTTACTCTTACAGTCCAACAAAAAAATCTCTTCTGTACAAAATTACAAAAGATAAAAAATGTAGTGCAAAAACAAACACTGCCTTCTGTGGAGTGCATTGCGCCTCTTTCCCAAGATAGGACGGCAAGGTTCTTTGCTTTGTCCTAGAAAACACAACAGCAATGAACAATGGAACAACAGCTATGACAGTGGGGCATATTAAATCTACTCTTAAACTCATTGCAGTGCTATGGTATAATTAGCTTACTTGAAGGCTAACGTGGTTACTTTTTAAACAATGTTAAGTCCAACAATGCATTTCATGTTTATCTAAAAGCTTGTAGAGTACTATATCTACACAGTGAAAATGTTTGGTAGTGCAACTCATATGAGCCCTATCACACTTGGATGTGCTGGTGCTCATTTTAATGTTTTCAATGCTCATAAAAACATTAATTAATTCATGACAACTGCGCACCAGCTTACGTGCAGGCCTGGCCTGGACATTGCCTCTCTCCGTTAGTTGACACACATTGATACTATAAGCTGACTAACGTTAGTCTAATGTTATAGCTACCATTCCAGCCAATTAAATGCTGACAAACGTTAACTAACACACAGCTGGCGCCGCTAGCTAGGTAGCTAACATGAACTACTAACCAACCAAGCACGAACAAACCGCACGGAGAGCTATAATTTAGTTAGCACTACCGAAGTGCACAGAACTCAAGCTGCACAACATACTACACAAACGTGGAATTAATTTAGCCAAAGTTAGTACTTATTTATCATTGTTCCGTCCACGAGAGACAAGGGGGTGCCTCCGCTTTAAATGCTCCAACATCGCTGTTGTGCTAGTGTGGTATGCCAACTCCATTTGGCAAAGACTGCAAATAACAATACCTTTGTGTTTTGGACTAAATGTAAAGTATTCCCATGCTTTTGAAGACCTAGGGCGAGATGTTTTTGTTTGGGGGCTTCGTGCGCAATCCTGTGAGGAGGAGGTGGTAGCCGTTTCAGTCTCCATAGTGTTTAAAGTGCGATTGCGAACTGCTTGTTGTTGTATTGGGTGACCCACGTGTGTGTGGCGATGCGTCGACGAGGAAATATGTCGTCGACGATATTTTGAAGTCGACGCTGTCGACGCGTCGCTACAGCACTATTCTTCATGCCCTCAAGAGGCATTTTGTTTAATATTTTTTCTTCATTTTTTTTATTTTCCAACCTATGAGAGGTTTTCCTACGTTTTTCATGATAAAATATGTCTGAGGAGTGTAGGATTTGGGAATTATGGCAAATTTAAAACATTTTTGGGGAAGAATTTCAAGCTCTCCTGCACTCTGTTTTGAGATCAAAGCACTCTAGACTTAACGAGCTGCTCCATCCACACTAATGTTAAAATCTGAAAAAGGCCTCTCTACCAAGCTCCAAACTAAATTAAATATCTAAAAAAGTGTAAAAGATATCAAAAATAAAAATCTATTTTGAATAGCTGAAGGTCTTGTGATCATTTGAAAGTTGGAATGAAGTGTCTAGCTGAAAGTATGTGGAAGGAGTAGCATTTGGCGCAAGGTGTAGGAAAAGAGGATTTGAAGGCATCTCCCATTGACTTCCATGTTAAAAAAAGAGTTTAAAAAGCTGAATATTTCAAAAAGTATAAAATATTTTTAAAGATGTGAAGGTTTCCCATCGATTCCTGAACAGGCTGAATAGTTTGATATTTGAATATCTATATATTTGTTTATGTAGCTGAAAGTAAGCTGAAGTTATGGAGTGCCAAAGTATTGGCTGAAATAATAATAATAAGGGAAAGAATTGAAGTACTATAGTGGAATGCTGTGGCACAGCATTCGCACTAATAAGGGGAAGAATAAAGAATTGAACTACTATAGTGGAATGCTGTAAACAGCATTCGCACTAATGAGGGTAAGAACCTCACTTGGAGAGAGAGGGGAAAAAGAGGTTAGTGTGTGTGGGTGAAGGGTGGGTCTGGCGACCCAGCGGTGAGTCAGAAAAAGAAGAGCGAATATCATCAACCTTTTTTTCAAAGTAGTTAACAAAGTCGCTTGACAGAAGGCTTTGGGGGGGTTCTAAGAGGGTGGACAAGATGGAAAATAGTTTTTTGGGATTGGAATAGGAAGATTGGATCTTATCTTGAAAGAAAGTGCTTTTTGCCTGAGAGATCGAAGCAGAGAAAGAGGAGAGGAGAGCCTGGTAGGTTAGGAGGTTGTCACGGTGTTTGGATTTCCACCGTTTCCGCTCTGCTGCCCGAAGGATGGTTCTATTAGCACGCAGTGCATCATTTAGCCAGGGAGCAGGAGGGGACTGACGAGCCTGCCGAGATGTGAGAGGACAGAGAGAGTCCAGAGAGGATGAAAGAGTCCAGAGGAGAGTTTCTGCAGCAGAGTTTGGAGGCAGGAGGTGGAACGAGTCAGAGGAAGGGAGGGCTGAGAGCACCGATGAGGCAAGAGTAGAGGGGGAGAGGGAACGAAGGTTACGGCGTACAGGTGCAATGAGAAGAGATTAGTTTGTTATGTTTGGAAAGGGGTAGAGAGAATGATATGAAAGAGTGGTCGGAGGTGTGAAGTGGGTTTACAGAGAGGTTAGAAGTAGTGCAGTTCCTTGAGAATATGAGATCAAGGACATTGCCAGCTTTATGAGTCGGTAGGGATGGAGACAGTGAGAAAGCAAGGGCGGTTAAAAGAGATGTTAGTTCAGATGTCTTCCCTGTCTGGAGGTTGAAGTCTCCGAGAAGTACCGCGGGAGGGCCAGTTTCAGGGATGTGTGAGAGGAGATGATCTAATTCCTCCAAGAAGTCCCCCAAGGCGCCAGGTGGACCATAGAGAACAACAATGGTTCATTGTATAGGATGGGTTACTGTGACGGCATGGAATTCAAAGGTGGAAGGAGTGAAGTTTGGTAGTTGGTAGAGGGAAAAGCTCCATTTGGGAGAGAGCAGGAGACCAGTGCCACCTCCTCTGCCAGTGGGTCTGGGTGTATGGGAGAAGGAATATGCTGTGGAGAGAGCTGCTGGGGTGGATGTGCTGGATGGTGTAATCCAGGTCTCAGTGAGAGCAAGGGAATCCAGAGACTGCAGGGAAGCGTAGCCAGAGATGAAGTCAGCCTTAGGAACAGCTGACTTGCAGTTCCACAGGCCACCTGAAACTAGATGTTGGATCTCAGTGGAGCATGTGGGATAGACGAGAGCAGGCCGGTTATAACGATTAGGAGATACACGGGGCCAGTGATAATTGCGAGAAGACATATGAACAGGAATGGAGAAAATACACATGATTATAGCATGAGGGGCTAAAAAACAAAAGAAAATAAAACACCAGCGATACTTAGCTCAATCAAAGTAGGATTTGCCTCCTCTTTGCCTCCCTCGTGACTCCTTTGTCAGTCTTTAGGCTCGTCTCAATACCCCTCCTCGACTCCTCTCTTCCCCTCCTCCGGGACTTGACCCGGAAATCGATCAAAACACGCCATGTTGAAGGACGTCCCAATAGCTGAAATGCACACGGAGGAGTCGAGGAAGGGTGCGGGAGGAGATGAAATACACGAGAGCAGACTACGCGAAAGTGTTTTCACTACTCGCGTATAAAAGCCCCGCCCCCACCTTCACAGCTGGTCGATTTCAAGAGAGGAAAACGGAGAACTGGAAGAATGAGTGGAAAAGCGTCACATAAATGCATAAGTGCTCACAGCTCCGTGGGAATTATTATGTGCAATTCATTTCTTAAGGTTATACTATCAATTTAAGTCATGTTTAATTCAATGATCTTGAACGTCACTAAAACATAGCTATTAAGAAAGCTATTTCATAAATGGCTAGATCTTGATAAATAACAATTATTTGTTTTGTGTTAAAATATTGAGTAGTTAAATGATTTAAAATGCACAGTCCTGAATGTGGGTTTGTGGTGAATGTGGGGATCTACAGGACACACATGTTCAGAGTAAAGGCTTTCACATTATTATAATTATAATTGTATTGAAATGTACATTTTACACCAAAACGGAACACAAAAGCAGGACCAACCATCATACATTGAATTCCTTGACTAACAAGAGAAATATTCATTCATTTAAATACATATTTAACAACAAATGTGCCGGTTCTAAAGGTTATTCAGTTAAGCCCGATGAGAGGGGATACAGCTGTGCACATGTCATCATTAACAGACGTCGTTTAAGAGTGACGTTTGAGTGAACGAGGACATCCCAATTAATACCTGAGGACTCCTCTGTCCTCGCGTCACCTCCTCGTGTCTCTCGCTCGCATCTTACGGAGGCGGAGCTAAGACGCAAGGAAGGGACGCGAGTGAGGGAAAGGAGGAGTCGAGGAGGGGTATTGAGACGAGCCTTTTGTCTGGCTGACGCTGACGCTCCAGGAAAGTGCTACCTAAGATGGACACCTGATTGCTGAGTTCTCACAGCTGTGGGGCCACGCCCCTTTAATTAGTTAACTCTCTGCAGCTGGTGGCCCTCAAAAGGAAATCTAGACTGGCTCACTCCTGAGTTGTTATTGTATCTTTTCAGTGGCACAATAGTTTTACAATTACATTAAACCCTAAGTTATAAAGTTATGAGTTTAACCCTTAATACAGTTACACCTACTCATAAAGCTCTTAGTGTTCTACAAATGTTTAAATCAAAGTTAACCCTAGCAGTCAGTTAGTTCAGTTTTAAGGTTTCTGTCCAATTAGTTGTCCCAAGTTTCTGCCTGACAGATACTGTAGCGGTTTTGAGATTTAAAATCACAATTTCAATCAGATCAATACAAAAAACATTCACTTATGGTTTCAGGTTCACGTTATTTATTTGTATCCATTGGCAGATTTGGTTTGCAACATAGACAACAGACACATCTCCAAAAAGTACCCCCTGCTCCATCACATCTAAAAACAATTAAAAACATTTATGGGGATGGGGGATATGCATCAGCTGCTTGTTTGACAGTCAGACTGTGAGTTACTGCTTTCCAGCGTGCGGTGCAAGTAAACTGTAGGCTAAACGCTGTGCAGCGTTTGTAAGGATTCAATTACATTTGGGAGCCAGACAGGAGTATTTTATATATTTATCCGTCAAAATGTTTACGGTTAATACAAAGAAACAGAGGGAGAGCGCGGGGGAGCTACTGAAGGTACAAACAAATAAAAAAATCCAATAATAAATAAATGTTCAATGTAAAATGTCTGTATTTTTAACTCAAATGATAATCAAAACATCAAACTAATAAATCATATCACAGACCCATGTCCCATGCATGCGCACTAGGAAAAAAACGTACAATCTACATAAACGTGCTGGCAGGTTATTTTCTCTCTCATAACAATATTTTATTGTTGGAAACAATGCACACATACGGTTACATTCCAGCTATGTCCACTCTGCAGGACCGAGCTGACAGAGCAGCCCGCTATGCCAAAACCCAGGAGGAGGAGAAGAGCACCAAGCAGAGCCTCCTGCAGGCCCAGCAGGCAGAGCAGGATGCCAGGAAGGAGGCCTTCGTCAGGGAGAGGAGGTAAAGAGATGGAGACAAAAGAGGGATACATACACAAACTTTAAACCTTGTCACAGCACAAATTGACCCAGAACAATTTATCATCCTGAAGTAACCATATCAACATAACACAACTAAAAACAACACTTTTAATGTCTTTTTCCCAAATTATTGTTATTTTTGCCCTGCAGGTGTGTCCTCTGCATATACATTGGGCATTTCTGTCTTTGCGCACTAACCGGTGTCTGTTTATTTCTTTTTTGGTTGAAATCCAAATTGGCAGAAACACCCCAAAACACATTTTATTTTCTCTCTCACTGGGGGCCTGCTTCACCCAGAGGCACTTGTGTAAATACAAATAATGTGGAGTTGTAAAGACTTTACATTGCGCAAAAACAATGCCATGTGTAGTGTTCAAAATGAAATGAGTAAGGGTACATTACTCTTACCGCCTTACTTACTGTACTGCTGTGCGCTTCCTGTTAAACCAGGTTAAGTGAAAGCATTTCCAAATCTGAATCTGAAATCAAGGAGCCAGGCTATTTAATTGAAAAACACTCTTGAACAAAGATACAAAACAAATGTGAATATCTCCAGATTTAGACCCTGTGCTTGAATGGGATTGACTAGTTCTCGTTGCAGCTCTACGTCTACGGACTGAGGTCAGTCTGAACGTTACAGTGGCTCAGTGTCGCTTATGCTCATTAGTTGAAAAACATGTTTTCTGCACAGTTTGAAGGTGTGTGTGTGTGTTTGTTCAGTACCAGAGCGAGGATCCAGTTCCGGCTCCCTGACGGCTCGTCCCTCAGCAACCAGTTTCCCTCTCAGAGCAGACTGCAGGAGGCCATGCTCTTTGTGGCTCAGGTCTGTCGCTGCGCTTCCACTTGTCTTGTTCCATAGTTGTTACAACAGGTGAAATTAAATTGTATTCACAGATAAGCAGCCATAGTTGATTGAATGTCTGCATACAGTTTTAAACAACCTGTTTCTAACAAGATTAGGTCGACTAGCATGCTATAGCTAATAGAGAAACATGCTGATGACCAACGTTGAAGTGATACCAGATAACCTCAGTAAATCCCTGACAACCCATTCATCTGTTTGTGTTTTATTGGGTAAGATTTGTCTCAATAATATTTGTGTGAACATAAAAATAATTTGTGTGTAAATGTGTGATTTGTAAATGTAAAACACCTTCCACAAATGCATTCAAAAGATTTGCAAACTCACAAAAAATGTTTGCAATGTAAAACGGATCTGCAAATACGCAAAATATTTTCACAAAATCGTTCTATTACTGGGAATTCCCAAAAGATGTGTGTATGATCCCCTATTTTTCCACATTTCCTCCAACATAATGCAACCAAGCGTCCTTGTACATACTTAGAAATTAAAAAAGGAGTGTTAAAAAAACTAATTTTCAGGTTCCAATCAAACTCTTTCCATAACTTGCTATTCATTCCTTTATGGCTGCCAATACACAAGCCTTCCCAACATCTTGTGATGTTAAGTTCTAATTCCCATTTCTCTCTAACATTCCAGGTATTTTGGGAGTCGTCCGCCATGAGCCTCTTATATAAGTGAGACATGCTTTTTAGTTGGGAAGCACTGTTCTGCAATACTAATAAAATATTGTTTAGATTTGTTCTAACTGCCTCTCTCTCCTTGTGGCTCGTAATATAGTGTCTTATCTGGAGATATTTGTATAGATCATTTGATGGGAGCCCAAATCGTTCTTGTAGTTGGGAAAAGGATTTAACTTCTGTTCCATCAAATATCTGATTATTCGTGATTAGACCTTTATCGGCCCATCTTTTAAATCCTCCATCTCTTGTAGGAGGAGGAAACTCTATATTGCCTACAATCGGCATTGCTCTCGATATTGATTCTGGGCACCTTAACCATTTTTTACCTGTCATCCACAACGTTAGGGTATGATTTATCCAGGCAAGGGATCGCCTAGCATCGAGCGAACGCTACGCTAGAAAAAAAGTTCCGTGATATCGTTTTGTCTCGAGGCGCTACCCGACGAATTTGGAGTCGTACGGATAAAGTCCCTAAATCGCGTTTTTCCAACGCCAAATTCAAAATTGCCGACTTCCTATACGTTTTTTGTATACCCCTCCAAGAGGGGAACGCCACCAAACATCACGGCCCTGAACAGCTCTAGGTTCGTCTCCGCACCCTAGATATACGTAGCGAGTTTCGTTCGTTTACGTGAAAGTTAGAGTGGGGGGAGTTTCCGTAAAAAAAGGGAAGTGGGCGTGGCCTGCGCAATTTGACGTAAAGTTCCGGAACCAATTACACATTGCAATTTTCACCACTTCTGACGCGCGTGCAAAATTTGGTGAGTTTTCACATATGTTGCGGGGGTCAAAAGTGCTTGCAATGTTTTATAATAATAATAATATTATTATTAATATAATAATAATGGTCGTAATGGTCGTCCCAGCGTCAAGCAGACGCGTGAGAGTCCTCCGAAATGAGCCGTTTGTCATTTCTATAATTTTCGCGTCCCAGACTACCAGGTCTTCCGCCAGCAACCCGGAAACGGATGTCGGCACGCCGTCTAGAAGGAAAACAAATTTCTCTAAAGGCTCATCGAGGATCGATTATCGAGGAGGCTGTCTGGAGGTGCCGTAACCGAGGGTACACTGATGTAGAGGAGAGAGGAGTCTCTCTGCAGGAGCTATAACCAAGGGTATACTGATGTATTCTCCGGAGTCGATTTCAGCCAACAGTGATGTTTAAAAGAGGCGTGACGCATGGCTGGACTTATGTCAACGAAGCACAGCTCTGCAATCTGTTCCCGTTGTGATTATAAGTTATTTAAGATGATCAAATGTGCATCAGACTTTCTGCCCTTTACCGTTTGTCACTAATCACATCTCCCCTGGATGTAAGGCTATTTATTATGCTGCTTTCATTGTGACGCGATGTTTACAGTGAGAACAGCTGCTGAGGTCAGTGCAGAAAGCAGAACATTGTGCATAATATATATCGCTCAATAATATATGTAAGAAGCCTACATTTCACACTTTATTTGTAGGCTTTAGGAGATATCTACAAATAAACGTATAGTGTATAGGTGTCTGTTGTAATGAGTGTGTGTGTGTGTGTGTGTGTGTGTGTGTGTGTGTGTGTGTGTGTGTGTGTGTGTCCATGCA
>CALSBW010025214.1:58494-71638 GCA_943590975.1 Lindbergichthys nudifrons | reverse complement strand
GGGGGAAGTTTCTATAAAGTGCAAAGGTACTGTGATCATCTGTATTTAATCTATGCATGTATTCCACTGTGAAAAGAGTCAATATTTGTGATTTTTAACATGTTTTTGTTGATTCTTCTTGTAAAGTGTGTGTGGTGAAAAGTTCCCCTGTGTTCCCTGTGTTGGCTCTTTGTTGTGTGTTGTGTTGTAGTTGAATAATAATGTTTTATTTCATTGATTTATATTACTTGTCTCAGGTGTATTGCCAAGTAGGTTTTCACATAATGTAACATTAGCTTTGGTGTATACGTTTAAAAACAGCAAGAAGAATTAAAATGTCAAATCTTTTGCAAATATGGAAATATTATAAAAACTATTTTAGAATAAAAAAATGTGTGCAGGAAATATAAATACACTACGAAAAAACACAAAAATAACATGAAAAATACATGTTATTTATATCTGAATTAAAAGGGGAAGTGCTGTGTATTTTCCATTTTTTAATATTGTTTATTATTAATCGTTCTGTGATACATATCCAAGGTGATGTCTTTAAATGTCTTATCTTTCCTGTCCTAAACTCACAAATAGTCACTTTAATATGATACACATGGAGAAAAGCATTCAATCTCTATATTAAAGGGATTGTCTGACTTTTCGCATGAAAACTGACTTAAAGACTTCTGGTATAAGTATTTATGTGGGTCAATCTACTGCATGCGCTTTCTATTTGTCCTCTTTTAAACACTTTCTTTTTGTCCATATGTTGTCCTTATGTCGGGTAAAATACTATGTATACTTATTATATTTATTTGTGTGGGTATTGTCATCTCATCATACTTTCTTGTACTTTATGTGCATCTCTTGCCTGTACTAAATGTCAAATTCATGCTATATCTGGAATAGTAAATAAAGCTGCGTATATACAGTAATTCCCGATAATACTTGCATATGATTGGCTAACCCTTCAGTGTCTTTGTGTCCCTGCAGCTAAGTGTGGCCCGGCTCCCGTCCTGGATCACTCGGAGGTGGTTCGGCACAACAGGAGCGTCGTGGTGCACAGATGTGAGGAGGGATACCACAGCTGGAGAGGAAGCAACGTCTCTGAGTGTGACTCCTCTGGAGAGTGGAGGAGCGCTACACTCACATGCATAGGTAGGACAAAAACAAAAACATGTCAAAAGCTATGTTTAAACTTTGGAAGTAACATTTTAAATGTAATGGGATTATGCGATTTTTTTTTAAAGGACGTTGTTAGATCCATTTTTTAAGTAACCCTCCCCTCACTGCCTCATATATTTTAATGAGTCTTGTACTTACATTATCCACATTTGTTTCAGGTAATGTTTCTTCTGGTCTCCTGCAATGCCCTTTGAGCATTCGTTAGCTGGCAGAAAATGTCATAAATTGGCTTTTACAGTATATCCAGTTTCAAGCTTCATTTTTACCACACACTTTTTACTTGTTGGTGTTTTTAACTTGACATTTTCACCAAATGAAGGATTGTGCTCTCATGGGACGTCTGGATCTTATTATCGGAGAAACAGTCTGAGCTAACGTTAGCCGCAGCCAGATCGCATCAGAAAATCACTGATTTTTAACATGAAATATCCCAAACAATAAACAAATGAGTAGAAGCTGTTTTACCTCCTTTTATTACTTCATGCTTCATTTGCAGAAGATTACATTTTGAGTCTTTAACATCAGCGACTAGGAACATATACAACATATAAGGAACATGGAAGGTGCAATGTTCACTAGCCTTAACAAAATAAAAGTATCTCTATGTCTCTATTGATTGACCTAGTAATATTTGTAAAGAGATATATAATATAACAATAATAATATGACGTTTATCTCTTACAGAAATAAAGCCACCTGTAAATCATCTTCGTGTCCTCAAGGAGAAATGTGTGCAGTGGAGAGCAGAGAAGTGCGAGGAGGACACAGAAACATACAAGGTATCAGGAGATTTACTCTAAAATGTATTTTCGATATGCGATGCATAAAAAAAATGAAGACTGCTTCTCCTTGTTTAGTTTTGAATACACTTTCAGTTGGATCATTTATTTTCAAACCTGATGAAACTGTTTTACTTTGAAAAGTATGCAAGTATACAAAATGTATAATACTTTTAATGTACTGAAACATTTTGCACTGATTTCATGTTTGGAAGTGTAAACTCTTAGCTCAAGATGTCTTTTTTGTATTAGCTTCTGCGCATATAGTTTGTTTACCTTTCTTTATGGAGGTTTGTGTGACTCTGACTGCGTTTCAGGTGACGTACACGGGATCCAGAGACTACCAGAGGTCCTTTCAAGATAAGAGGAAGCGTTTTCTGAGCTCTAAAGCCGACGAGCTGCAGCTCTGTTTAAATCTACTTCCTGTCACAAACTACAGCATCTCCATCACTGCAGCCTCCTCCAGGTTCACCGCCTCCATCACCACCAACACCAGCCTAACAGGTACCATGCTGCAGAAAAATCCACATTTAAATGTTGCTGATTACATGTTTCCCTGCATGCATCAGCGTGTGCAGTTTAGGTTAAAGCAATGAGTTAAGCCCAGAATGAAGTCTCAGCTGCGTGGATATGTTTAGGACTGATGTAACTATATTTAATCTGATGTTTTCTTCTTTATAATGTTATATGAATGTTTCCCAGTGCCTCTAGCACTAGCTGTGGACTACAGAGAGTTTGAGACTCCTGTACCGACTCTGAGGCTCCGCAGATCTCCAAACACACTCGACCCGATCAGGTAACAACCAGTACACACATCCTTTACTTCAGTAAAAGTACCAATACGTTACTGTAAAAATACTACATTATACAGTAAGTAGAGGTCCTACATTCAAAATATCACAAAAAGTATTATCTTCACGATATACCTAAAGTAAAGTAGAACACTCGGTTCAGCCCTACTTTATTTATAGAGTAGTGCAGGAATGAGTCCTAGAACTTTTTAGCACTTCCTGTTTTCTGGTCTGGGAGTCGATGGTTCTTTAATGTGTTTTTGGTTGTTAGCCTGAAATAAGGTTCTGTGGATTGGTTACTGCAATGCACTTCTGACTGGCCTTCCCATCAAACTCATTAATAGACTGCAAATAATCCAGAACTCTGCTGCCCGGATCATCACCCGCACCAACTCATCCGACCACATCACCCCCATTCTCACTCAACTACACTGGCTTCCTGTACGCTACCGTATTGAATACAAAAACCTTCTACTCACATATAAAGCTCTCCACAACCTAGCCCCCATCTACATCACCGAGCTCCTTCAGGAGTACACCCCCTCCCGCACCCTCCGCTCTTCCTCCTTAGGACTTCTCACCATCCCAAGCTCTCGCCTTAAAACAGGGGTGTCAAACTCAATTTCATCGCAGGCCACATTAGCATTATGGTTGCACTCAAAGGGCCGGTTGTAACTATATAAATATATAATATATATAAAATAATGTATTATTTCACATTACTGCCTCTGAATTGGATTATTATCGGATAGGATAATAACTTAGTAATTAACTACGTCTGAAAGCAGAAGTCCAGGGCAAATAATTGCAAGTCTCTTCAGTGTGCATGTCACAAAACGAGATGCATTGTGGGACATGTAGTTTATGGGCAACGTGCTTCTGTAAAGTGGCATGTAAACGTATTATAATCTTTGCAAGCTCTTGCGGGCCGCATAAAATGAAGTCACGGGCCGGATTTGGCCCCCGGGCCTTGAGTTTGACACCCCTGCCTTAAAACCATGGGTGCTCGAGCTTTCAGCTGCTCGGCTCCCAGACTCTGGAACTCCCTGCCACTACATATCCGACAGTCTGATTCCATAACAACATTCAAAACCCACTGGCATTCTCATTATAACCTGTACCCTGTGTCCTTCTGTGTCCTTCTGTGTCCTTCTGTGTCCTTTTGTGGTCCATTTCCTGTTGTTTGTCTTGTTTTACCCCGGCTGACATCTCATTAAATCCACTGTTTTAATTTCCCTATATTACCCTATGCCCTGTAAGGTGTCCTTGGGTGCTATGAAAGGCGCCCCCCAATTAAAATGTATTATTATTATTATTAACACAAGCTGAAGATTTTATTTTTTTGTTCTACGACGAAAACTCATATTGGCTTTCTGTCAAAGGAGCCCTTGCAATGCTACCATCCTGGTCAGCCTACAAAAATACATCACCACTGTATTACTCGATTTCTACTAATGATTTCTTCTTCTTTATTTGCAGTGTGTATCAGGTGTTTGTGCTTCCTGTGGACGGGATCATGATGTTTGACTGTTCCTCTCCTGCCAGCTCAGACCCCAAATCAAAATCCTCTGCAGAGTACATCACGGGACAGTTTGATGTCCAACATGTCGGGACGGAGATGAACTTCACTGTCGGGGACGGACTCCTCTACGGAGGCTTCTTTAACGCACCGCTGCAGAGCGGCAGGAGTTATTACATCATATTACGAGCTGTCAGTCAGTGGAAATCAGTGGGTGTGACTAACATAGTAACAAAATGCATTGATTTGGAAACCGTATTACATTTTGCAGCTTACTTGTTAAATGTTTTCTCTCCTATAGGCTTTTAAAAGTTCCTGTGTCGTGTGGGCTAGAGTGACAGGTAATTCCCTCAAACACCTTCTTAAATACTAAATTAATGAACTTTTCAAGGATTTTCCAGGGCTAATTCTTCCAATTCAAGGAGCAACTGCACATAGTTTGAGAAACAGATGTCATTTAATAATTCAAGCATGCATGAGACTTTGAAGCATGTGGTGTATCAAACAATTATGACTGCAGCAGAAACACATGCAATGTATAGAGAGGCGAAGTCCCGCCCATCTACTTCCGACCCATGGGACCTTATTTCGGAAAAAGTATGTATTGAAGTCAATGGAGAGAGAAAGATTATCTTTCGATCCCGTTTGAATTGTGCCACGAATTACACATATGATGTTTGTCAATCTTAAAAAATAATTTCCATGTCAAAAAAGTCGCAGTTTGTTGTAAAACTGTTGAAATATAAGACTATGAAAAATACGCAACTAGAAAGACTACAAATCCCAGAGTCCCGGTCCCGCATGCTGGCTCTTACGGAACCGACTAACTCCCCTTGTGTGTATGTACAGCTCTCAACATGCCCAGACTTGGAGTGATTTTCACCTCTTTTAATACTTTTCGCCTCATTCTGAAAGACAGAAGTGAGATGTGCCAACGTGACGGCCGTCTTGGTGTGTGGTGCGAGACGGGAGATGTAGTTCATTGAGCGCTTTCACACAAAAAAAAGTGTTACTTCAGTTTTACGACACATTTTTATTTTTTTGACCTATCTTTTAAATTGACAAACATCATATGTGTAATTCGTGGCACAATTCAAACGGGATCGAAAGATAATCTTTCTCTCTCCATTGACTTCAATACATACTTTTTCCGAAATAACCTCCCATGGAGCTACCCCGGAAAGGGAGGGACTTCGCCTCTCTATTTACTAATTATAAAAAAATACATTCACATTTATGCTTTTTTATTGCATGACTAGGTTTTGTATAGGTTTTTTTTCAAGCTGAGAAAGCGACAGACAGCAGAATGTATTTACGAGTTTAGAAAAATATCAAAAGAACAACATGTGTTAGTCTTGCACAAAATACCTACAAATTAAAGTACTTTCAATGTCGGCAGGCCTCACAGATTTTCCTCTCAAATTCACAAACTTTCAAGGATATTAAAGGATGTATTTTCCCTCGCTGCAGGTACCTCGTATGTCCTGAGGGTTTCCTCTCTGTCTGCTGTTGCAGCTGTAGGACTGGTCGCCTTTGTTATTATCGGTGGATACAGTTTCTGCTGGTATGGAAGATAATACTATGGGATGGGATGATATAGGATTTTAATGCAAATAGCAAGAAAAAAAACTCACAATTATTTGATTCTGCTCTTTTTCTTTCTAGGTTTTTCAAGAGGACATGACACTCGCTGATGTCCTGTCCTTTTTTTCATTTGAATATTTATGTACATTTCGCAAATAATTGTAATAAAGTTTTTTTCACCTCATAAATGCTTGAATGTTTATAGGATGTGAATCTTGAAATTAGAAGAAACCAATTTCTAAAACAGACATTTGTGTTTTAATGTTTATTGTTAGACGTGTTTCCCCTTAAAGCATCATTTTGCATTTAAAAACAATAATTAATGTCTTAATTAATAATTAATGTTATGAATGGATTTGTTTTGTGACCAGTAAAAAGCTGCATCACACTCTTAGGTATAGGAAAATATATTAAAAACGGTATAAGACTTTTCAGTCCTCAATTCTTTTCTTATTTGTGTATCGACCCCTAATTGCTAAAATCTTTGAAAATGTCAGTGTTGAGCACTAAACAAAAAAAAGAAGCGTTTTCGTCCCAAATATTTTAATTAGTAGAATTAAAAGATGTAATTTACATTTTTTCTCATTCTAATTCTTTTGAGATACCTCTGGGAATAAACCCTATTTTTTGGTACATCAAACCATAGTCCACTGTTATGTATACATATCAGTTAATTCATATCTAAACACACTGTACACTGTATAGCCTATACAGTGATTTAAATAACTGGATTTCCAGCTTTCTCTTATAGACAGACTTCATCACAAGATACATTTAGAGCATATTAGAGGGATATTGGGAAATAAACTAGAAAATATCTCTATTATAAAGAGTAAATTGTAGGTCTAATAATCCTAATATGATCAAGTTTACTTATATGTAGATTTAAATTAAAAGTGGGCCTAATTTGGCTTATTTAAATCTACTAATTACACCTTTACCTTTGCTCTGTACTGGGCCTTTAAGTGGGTTTTACATCCGGAGCAACAGCTTCATATCCCGGATACAAGAGAGCCAGAGTGCTGCCGAAGACAACCCACCTTTAACGGTTTGGTTTATAAAGGATAAACAGGTACATAACACTTATTACTGTGTCAGTAAAGTGAAAACATTATTAAATAAGTAGTTATTTAGCCGCAGTGTTGCATGCATGCCTCAGATTCCTGCAGAGTGGAGCAGCAGGCCGGATGTAAACATGGAGGCGATTTGTGGTGCTATGTTTACATTAAGCTTTAGGCATTGAGAGTCACTTTAAAGAAGATTATTTTGTGTGTTTCTGTTACACAAAGACTCATACACAGATTGCATATTTCCCCTAAAAGAAAGCCAGTCATTAAACGTTATTTTAGCAATGGTGTTGTTGCAGTCCACTCCAAACTCCCTTTAGATTTCATATTAGTTTCCTATTAATGTATTTGTTGACAAAAACTCGAGAAATACTATAAGAAGTATAGTTTTGTAAACGTGTTTTATCATCATTTGTATTTCGGCTTTTATATATAAACACTTTTTAACTGTATTTCCTTTTTATCGCCTATTTTACACTCTCATGAATAGAGGAAGTCACCTGAGCTAACGGTTAGCTAAAGGCTAACAACGTTAGCATACGATTAGCATTGTTTTAGTTTTCCACAAAAAAACACCGAAATAAAGAGTGGAAATTGCTCCCGAAGATATATTAAGACAGAATGGTATTTGTTTAACTGTTGAATAACTAACGTTAGCTAGCTTATGAAACATAAACGCTTGCTGTTGTTAACATTCACACGTTTTTCGAACTAAGTCTGGTTCTCATTCACGTTTTCCATGAGGGGGTCAGGTGGGATGAGATTCTGACCAAATAAGATATACTTTATGAATCTCAAATTGGGAAATGTTTTCCTCACAGCAGCATGTAAAACAAATTATTACACATAATTAGAGTAGAAAATAAACAATTATACAATATAAACATCTCACAATAGAAGAACAAATTTAACTAAAAAAGTCAAAATATAAATGTTGACCGTAAAGATCAAAATCTGTAAACTATCTGACAAATAAAACACAATTTAAGGGCTTAATTACAGCTAACACAATATAAAAGTAGGATATTAATTACATTTAGTGTGCAAGGATGGCATATTAAATTAAATATAAATGTAAAATGTACAGTGTGAAGTTGCAGTATATCTTTAATAACTGTATGTGCTTTATTTGCACACACTTTTATTAGTGCATATTTAAATAAAAACCTTTTTTAAGTAAAATGATCAAATATACACTATTTCTGAATTTGTCCTTTTACAGGTGCATCGTGTGTTGCTTCTGGCTTTCAGTCCACGATGTCTCAGAAACAGGTGATCCTGCAGTTCCGCTTCGCAACATTCGGCGACTCGATGCTGCAGAAGATGAACCTCCTGAGACACCAGAGGCGATTCTGTGACGTCACAGTTCGCATCAACCAGCTGGAGGTCCCCGGTCACAAAGTGGTGTTCGCCGCCGGATCCTCTTTCCTGAGGGACCAGTTCATCCTGCAGCAGGACTCCAGGGAGGTGCAGATCTCCATGATCCAGGAGGCGGAGGTGGGCCGGCAGCTGCTGCTCTCCTGCTACACGGGACAGCTGGAGTTTCCCGAGCTGGAGCTGGTGCATTATCTGACCGTCGCCAGCTTCCTGCAGATGGGCCACATTGTGGAGCAGTGCACTGAGGCTCTCAGTAAGTTTATCAAACCTGCACGCAAGCTGGAAGTGGAAGTGGAGGTGAGAAGAGAGAAGGAAGAGGGGTTGTCCAAGAGAGAGCAGGAGGTTCGGACTGTCCACCAGAATAAGCAGGACGACGAGGAAGTTGATCGTGATTGTGATGATGATGATGATGTGATTATACAGCCTAATTCCCCTCCTCAGATCTTAAGCAGGTGTCCAAAGCAGCAGGCTGACGTTGATATCGCAATCGTAAAAGTAGAATCGGTGTCTGACGAAGCAGAAAACTCCTCCGTCGCTCACTTCCCCAGGAGCCCACCTCCCGCCCTGCACTCCCCCGAGCCCCAGCACTCCCTCATCAACTCCACCGTGGACAGTCGTTGCAGCGAAACTGCGGCGCCCCCCGGGGTGTCGGGATACCCCCTCAGTCCTGTGAGCCCCCCGCCTCCATCACCTCCTGCTGAGAAGCACAGCGTCCACCAGAGGAACTACGACAAACCCCTGCAGTGGTATGTTGGGTTTTCTACAAACTGAGTTTAGGATTAGCTGAAAAGAGTCCAGGAAGCTTATTTACAAGTTAACAGCGTTTAATAAAACAATGATACAATGATACAATGAATGTGCAAAAGGTTAGCCCGGCCGAGCTTGCTCCAATCCATGTCGCAGGGGATGAGAAAGAGACCGACTTCCTGTTTGTGTCACATATTTATCATCTGTAGTCTTCTCCCATTGTTTTAGCGTTGACGGGGGCGGGTCCAAGGCACGTCCTGTCGTTTTCTGATGTTAGTTTTACAATCTGCTAATATCTGTTATCATTTAAACATTTAAACATTCCCTAATAATAGTATTGCAGCGTCAATAAGTGAGAGTTGAAGACAGTGTGTTTAGGGTGCAACACCACGTGTCATTCTCCTTCTATTCACGTACACAAAATAATATTAGCTACATGCTAATGCTACAAACACTGTCTGCCAGACAGGAAGTCGAGTGTGTCGACAATGTCGTGAACATCCGGTTACAGAATAAAACGGTGTTATTAATTTCAAGTTACGGCACATATATATATTGATTTTATTCCTTACAGGTACCACCAGTGCCCCAAATGCTCCAGGGTTTTCCGGCAGCTGGAGAACTACGCCAACCACCTGAAGATGCACAAGCTGTTCATGTGCCTGCTGTGCGGGAAGACCTTCACGCAGAAAGGGAACTTGCACCGACACATGAGGGTTCACGCCGGCATCAAGCCCTTCCAGTGTAAGATCTGCGGGAAGACCTTCACGCAGAAGTGTTCGCTGCTGGATCATCTGAACCTGCACAGCGGGGACAAGCCGCACCGATGCAACTACTGCGACATGGTGTTCGCTCACAAGCCTGTTCTCCGTAAACACCTGAAACAGATTCACGGGAAGAACAGCTTCGACAACGCCAACGAACGCAACCTGCAGGACGGGGGCATTGACTTTGATTTTGGGCAAATATGACATTTTTGTTGAATGCCTTCAGTCATTTACATGTAGACTTTCCCACTGGTGGAATATTATCAATCTAAATAACAGTCCTGAGAAACTCACAGCTGGATGATATATGCGAGAAGCTAAGATGCTCCTCAGATGTTTCCATTTCCTGAGTTGGGAAGACTTTATTCAAACTTCCATGTGAAGAGATGTCCATGTGCTTACAAACATAGATGCTTTCAAGCAGATGAGCTGTATGTTATTGCTCTGCGCTTTAAGACTTTAAGAACATACTCATATCTGTTGCCGGTTCTCCGTCAACACTTCAAACAGATCCACAGGAAGAACAGCTTCGACAAAGTGAACGAACGCAACCTTGACTTTGATTTTGGGCAAATATGAAATATGGGCAAACAACTCTGGATTCAGATTTTAACGCTTTTTACAACTTGAAGACCCTAATGATTTTAAATAAGGGCTATAAAAGTGATCGTGCTGTGTAATTTATTTAGCTACAAAAAAATGATACACTGATTTACAGATGTCTATAAGTCAATGGTAAAACGTATTTGTCACGGAAGCTGTAGTACAACCGTTTGGCCACTACGACCATTCATACAAATCTGTGAACTTTTTTTTTGCAGTTTTGTTTTTAAGGCAGGGGTGTCAAACTCAATTTCATCGCGGGCCACATTCGCATAAAGGTTGCACTCAAAGGGCCGGTTGTAACTAAATAAATATATAATATACATATAAAATAATGTATTATTTCACATTACTGCCTCTGAATTGGATTATTATCGGATAGGATAATAACTTAGTAATTAACTACATCTGAAAGCAGAAGTCCAGGGCAAATAATTGCAAGTCTCTTCAGTGTGCATGTCACAAAACGAGATGCATTGTGGGACATGTAGTTTATGGGCAACCTGCTTCTGTAAAGTGGCATTTAACCGTATAATAAACGTATTATATTCTTTGCAAGCTCTTGCGGGGCCACATAAAATGAAGTCGCGGGTTAGGGGTGTCTTGAGTTTGAGACCCCTGGTTTAAGGCTTTCAGTCATTGAAACGCAGACAGTTGGAATATTATCAGTTATTGAGCAGTCCTGAGAAATACACAGCTGGAGGATACAGTCTGTTACTTTTGTGTGAGAAACCAAGATTAGCATTTCAATTAGAACGGTCCTCAACCAAGTCCAATGGTGCATTCAACTGCTCCTGGGTTATTTCCATTTCCTGAGTTGAGAAGTCATCTTTATTCCCACTTCCATGTGAGGAGATGTTAATGTGCTTACCAACATGGATGCGTTGTATGTTATTACTCAGTGCGCTTAAACAATACATTGATATCTGTTTCCAAGAGCGGACATTTTTCAAGACAGGAATTCATTTTTCGGATTATTCCGACATCACATGAATGCAACGCAAATCTCTAGCTTTAAAGAGGCATGATTCGCATAATAGGGCCCCTTTAACAAAATAATGTTTGTATCCACACCGTGATTTGGATCTTCTCCAAAATGAAATGGGTTCTTCCTTGGCTTATGTTACACCCATCAAGTTTCATGATAATCAGGCTTTTCGTTTTTCTGAGGAAAGATGGCGGCTGTTTTTCCAAAGTGTCCCCTTCCTCTTGAAGGGTTCAACTTGAGAATGTAAGCATGAAAAAGACATTTCACTGTATCTTCCTCATCCTGGACTGTTTTATAATACATTGTAGATGCCTTCATATCGTACTTGAAAGATTAGCACTGAAACACAACATATTGACTGTACTTCATGAGTTTTATTGATGAATTAACACGTCTTTGTGTCTACGTTGTCCAATGAAAAATATATCCATGTGTAAAATGTGTATACAGTCTACTGTAGCCTTTCTCTCTTAGCTGTGTAAATACATTTTAACTAAAATAAACTTGAAAGAGGGCGGGTAGAAAAACATATTTTATTGAAGGCAAGCTACGCCGGTGACAAACGGGATGCCAAAGTGTCTATGTGAACTGAATCGGTTCTTTTATACAGACTTTATATATCTACAGTATGAGGTACGATTAGACCAAAGTGACATTGTATCTGTCCTGTGATCATGGGAGTCAATGTGTGTTGTAAAATAAAAACAGACTCTTAATTAATGGTTCATGTTGTGACACACTATTCTCCAACATTCATGCACATATACTGGTATTTATGGGAATGTAGAGCATCCAAGATGTAAATACTGCCATCATAAGGGGAGCTTTTTTTGTAAAAGAAAGGTTGGAAAGCCCAAATGTTTTCCCCTCTTCAGTGTGTAGCTCTTAAACTCAAGCTTTTTATCAGTAGTTTGCAGCGAGTATCTGAGAGCAGCATGTAAATGTGTGGTGAGCTTTAACAAAGCTTCATTGTGCAGGGCTCCAAGGTTACATTTGTGAAGAATTGGCAACTAGTTGTAGTTCTTTTTGACCATCAAACATCAAAACATGCACCAATAAATAACTTTATTTTTAACATCAGTGATATTTAAATATGTATGTTACAGTCAGTGCTGCTAAATGAAAGTTTCACTAGCCCGTCAATATATGTACACATTGATTCAACTGTCAAAAATCATATTTGTGAAGTTTCTGAAGGATTTGATTTTCATAGTTGTCCTAAGTGGGTACCATGAAAAGTAAAAAAAATACTTTGTTTACTTTACGAACATATTGACATCACTATGTTACACTCTCGCTTCTATTGGCTAGCGCTCCAACACATTTTACGTGATAGGCTAAGGGGCGGGACATCTCTATGTGGTTGACCAATCATAACAGAGCCGGCCAGCTAACCAATCAGAGCAGACTGGGCTCTGATTTCAGACAGAGGGTGAACAGATGTGCTGCAGCACAGGCAGTATGAGAAAAATAAAGAGCTTTTTGAACATTAAAGCATGGAGACATGTCCCAGTAGAGACACTACATACTGATATACACCTGAACATCAGCAGGAGAGGACTCTTTAAAGTAGAGACACTACATACTGATATACACCTGAACATCAGCAGGAGAGGACTCTTTAAAGTAGAGACACTACATACTGATATAGACCTGAACATCAGCAGGAGAGAACTCTTTAAAGTAGAGACACTACATACTGATATAGACCTGAACATCAGCAGGAGAGGACTCTTTAAAGTAGAGACACTACACACTGAT
>CALSBW010025214.1:28848-40790 GCA_943590975.1 Lindbergichthys nudifrons | reverse complement strand
TATCTGATTTCAAATCCCAGATGAAAACAAACTGTCACGGAACCTGCCATCTGATTTCAAATAAACAAAGTCTTGGCTTTCAGAATATTGAACTTGTTTCGGCAAATTCAGATGATAAATACAACTTTGAAGCTTGTAACGGCATAATTGCAAGCGGAGTAACTTGACGTCACAGCAGGCATAACAACACCCGGTGTTTCTCGTGAGTGTTTTCCCCGGGAAACAAACACAATACACACAAACGCAAAATTACACAAACACACATACATAGACCTACTGTACACACACACACACTCGCGAGCTTCCCCCAGGCCAGTAATCCTAACGAAAATATGTTCCCTCCGTACTACTTTGATCATTTGCTCCGCTAATAATCAATCAGATCGATGGATTCCAATTCAATAAATCCATATTGAATTAATTTTTATATCCTATTTTATCTGTTTTATTGTGTTGCACTGTTGGAGGAGCCTGTGACCTAAGATGTTCATTGTCATAACTACACTGTAGCTATGCACACATGACAATAAAAGCCTTGAAAACTTGAAACCTTGAGGGGGGAATATTCTGATTGTCGGATTGTGTTTCCCCGCAGCTCTGTGCCGCTTCAGGAGATCCAGTCTCACCTGGAGCAGGGCCACGTGGCGATCGTCCTGGTGAACGCCGTGGTGTTGACCTGTGACCTCTGCTCCTCGCCCGTCAAATACTGCTGCTTCCTGCCCGTGGGACAGAAGTGTTTCTGCAGGAAGCCGGAGTACCAGGGGCACTTCGTGGTGGTGTGCGGCTACAACAGGACCACCGGCTGCGTTTTCTACAACAACCCGGCGTACTCTGACCGTGAGTAAACCCTCGCTGAATGTGGCATCACTGTATTTGTACAAAAATGAAGTCACGGTATCGATTGGCTACAGGGAAAACAAACCAAACTGATTGAAAGGTATAATGTGTACAAAAAAAGCTGTTAAATGGCTAAAGAATCTGCCATTAATTGACTTTTTACCCAATTAAAGCAACATTTTTACAACAAAGCTTTTAAAGAATGTTAGTTTTTAACTGTACATTTTAACAGAAGATGTATTTTAGTTATTTCTTCTTGAACGTCATATTAAATATCTTCAGTACATCCCCTTTCCTCCAATACTTGGCGTAATTAACCTGTGTTTTTATTAGGTAATGATAGAATACAATTGCATGTGAAATATGTTATCAAATAGAATAAATGTCCCTGGATTTTACTTATATAATCAGTTGACTAAAACAACATAATATCGACATAAACTGAAAAGAAATAGACAAAAAAAGCACATTTTCAGGTTCATATTTGTATTTTGTGCCTCTTTTGATTTACTTACAATTGCATTTGACACAAGATTCAGAAAAAATACAAAAAACGGACCTTTTTGTGTTTTCAGGCGTGTGCTGCACCAGCGTCAGTATTTTTGAGGAGGCTCGGCGGAGCTATGGGACAGATGAAGATATCCTGTTGATCTATAAGGAGAGTTGATGGACAGTGAGGATGAGTTTTATCTTCCTCTTCCTCAGCTCATCGTCGTAGCGACAGGACGCTTCAGATCCAAGGACTCACAGCTTCTATCTTTCTCAGTTTCTCCGGTCTTATCAATACCACTCGAAGGCTGGGATGATAATAATCCATATTGAATTTATTTTTATATCCACCTTCGCTGAGCAGATGAGTCTAAATTCATTTTATTGTGGAATTTTAACGACTGACATTGGAGCTAAGGAAATCTCAAACTGTGAGAGTATGAGACTTGTAAATAAAATGTGGGAATCATGACAGGATAGGAAATGTACTTGTGCTTATAATCCATCCAGGACTGATGAGAACATTTAATTTATCCTTTTTAGAAAGTCAGTCGCTTCCGATGGACCATGATGGGATTTTATTTTGGAGTCAACGACGAAAGACACAAATATTTTGCCATGAATTAGACATGTTTTGGTCAATTTAAAAGATTGGTATAAGACAGTGGCGGGCGTTATTTAAAGGGCCACACAACGCTTTATCTCTTATTCTTTCCAGAAATAAGATCACATGAGTGACACTTGGAAGAGGCGGGACTTCCTCTCTTAATTTATTCGTCCTGTTGAATCCTCATCACCAGTTTCATCTCCATCTAAATCCTTTACTTACCTCATTGTTACTTTTTATTCTTATAGAGTGGTGCAGGAAAGAGTCCTAAAACACGGAAATGAGTCAGCATTTAACAACGTCCGATTCCCTTGTGTGGAAGTCAATGGTTTTTCTGAATGTGTTTTTGTTTTTTAAGCCTGAAATAAGGTCTGTGGTTAACACAACGTTTTGTTCGATGACATACAATACATCAGTTATACCCCACTGGTGAATTTTAACATGGCAGTTGCGAACAAGTGTCTAAATAAGACGACTAAACATCATCACGCCCAACATTTGCCGCCTTTAGCTTAGCGCTCGTGAGGTGAAGTCATGTGACCGTGCTGTAGTTCCTGTATAGCCCAACATTAGCCACCTTTTAGCTTAGCGGTTGCTACGTGAAGTCATGTGACCGTGCTGAAGTTCCTGTATACCCCAACATTAGCCACCTTTTAGCTTAGCGGTTGCTACGTGAAGTCATGTGACCGTGCTGTAGTTCCTGTATAGTCCAACATTAGCCACCTTTAGCTTAGCGGTGAAGTCATGTGACCGTGCTGTAGTTCCTGTATAGTCCAACATTAGCCACCTTTAGCTTAGCGGTGAAGTCATGTGACCGTGATGTAGTTCCTTAAAGAGATTCTAGCAGATTCTCCTGTTGAACAAAACGTCTAAGTATCATAAACGTGTGTTAACCACAGAGGGTATTTTTTGCTTTTTATCGAAAACCAATTAAAAAATCCCGTTGGCTTTTTGTCGAGGAATCCCTGGGAATGCTAACTTCCGTGTCGTCCTGTAAAAATACTTCATCAATGCAAAACTGTATTTCATCAACAGGGAAAACAGGAAGTAATTTGAGAGTCTCAGGTAATTAAAGCCCTAAAGTGTGACGTCAAATGCTCTGTCTGGATATTGGATTTACATCAACATGAATTTGACAGCTTCATTCACTTTAATGGGGTAAAAACATCTCGTGTGTTGGTGTCGTGGATTATGGAGAAATTAAAAAGGTGTTTTTTTATTAATTATGTGGCAAAACAAATCTCCACTAATGTGTTCTCTAATTGAAAGTGGTGTTAACTTACCTCACCGTCACTCCGTTGTTTATGTTTAAGTTTTTGCACTACACTTTACAAACCTAGACATGATTGTGTGTTATTTAAATATAATAAACCATGAAATAGCTTTTTTTCTGAATTGATGAGATGCGATTTCCTCCTGGTTGTGCTTTTTTGGTGAAGAACAAACGGCACGTCTTACACCACACTTTATTTTGTATTGAACATAGAGCTGCATTTATTATATGTTGTGATTAAAGGACTTGCACATGTGCTCAACCATTGTCATTCTTCTGGTACAGTTACTTACACCACAATATAACCTGACATTTGGGCAAAGAGTGAATTAAATCTGCAAATGATATCTTTTATATGATATGTGAGGTGTATATATAGATGATAACTGTGGGGGGAAGCAATTGGGAGTCAGGACTCAAAGAGACACGGTGGAGAGCTGGAGCTTTGATAGCAAACACTGACGGTTTATTTGGAGCTTGGGCCGGAGAATTCACAAGACACGTCACGGGCCACGAGTTGACCACGCGGTAGAGCTGCCAAATCAATTCTGAAGAACTCTTCTGTAGCTCCAGGTTTGAAGTTCAGAGTGTAATAATCAACATTCTTTATCAGCGAGACTAAACAAATATGGACCCTGAATCTAACTAGAGCTGTCGTCCATAGAAAACAATGTGCGCCAGGGAACCCACGTTCCTAAAAAGAAAGGCTTCTAGATATTCCCTGAACAATAAACTACCTCATGGCGGCTTGTGCTCGGTCATAAACTGACAACAACAATGCGCCCAAGCTGCCCCTCCAGATAGCAGCAATACAAGGCAGTAGACCTATGCCATGGGAAAGGAGACCGTGAGAGGATAAAACGATGAACTGTGTCAAAGGTTGAATACCCAAGCAAATTATTCCCTAACAAGAAATAGCTAGCATTAGCCAGATTAAGCTAACTTGCTTAGCTTAGGCTTCAGTTCTCTTGATTGTTTTAAGCTGAGAAACCAACGTTATCTTCCCTAAAGTAGATTCTGATGTTAAGATAACCAATTATAACCTATTTATATTAATTAAATATGTACGAAAAGTGTATAATTGTCGCATCAAAATGGTCACAAACCTGTGTTTTTCCTCTGCAGAAAGATTAGCTAATAACAAATTAAATGAAAATACATTTTTAATCCATTTATTAAGAACATGCAGTGGCGGTTCTACGGGGTGGCACGGGGTGCCAGCTGCCAGCTCAGAAAAATGCCTTGCCACCCCAGTTGGCAGCTTTGAAAAGTTGTGGCTCATCGGGTCTGCCCCCAAAAAACAGTTTCAAGTCCTGAGAAAGTCAAATAAGACGGTGTGTAAAACTTCACTGCCCAGCCAAAAAAAAGTAACCACTTTGATTTACGTGCGTTGGTGTTCGGATCAGATATTCACAGGTTCAAACCCCACTGCAGTCAGCATGTCGTTGTGTCCCTGGGCAAGACACTCCACCCCAAATTGCTCCTGTGGGGATTGCCCACAGTATTGAGTATGTAAGTCGCTTCGGATAAAAGCATCTAACAAGTGACATGTAATGTAATGTAATGTAATAAAAGTGATTGACAGCTGATAGGAATAATATGATTGTTAATAGTATCATATTAATTCAGACAAACATAGACGAGACAGTTAATTAATGTACTTATTGCAGCAGTCTGCATAGATGTGGTACCCCTGTTGGTCTAAGAGTGAAACAAACTCATTCAGTTATTGTTCAGTTAAAAATCATTCAATGATGTCTGCCACCTTATATATTTCTATGTAAGGCTTTACTGATGTGCCACAATAATGTCACCTATGTTATTGAGTTAAAATATAAATATTGTGGCTTTCCAAGTTAACATTGATTGATATGACTGCGATTAAATCAGCATATACTTCTGCCAGGGGATGCCACCCCTCAAATTCTCCTGCCACCCTCTTGCCACCCCATGGATATTTGTCTAGATCCGCCCCTGCTTGAAGATGATTACATTTTTGTAAAAAGTCCTCCTTATCTTCTTGTAGTTTCAAAAGTCTATCATAAATCGAATCGATAGATTTATGATTCGAAAATTATAAAAGTAGGGTAGACCATCCAAACATTTCATTTGATCACACATCCCATCAGTAAAGTCTGTTCAATGATTTCATGATCAGTTTCACTTTATCCACACCATGGATGTGTTTCATCTCAGCTATTTCAAACAGAGTCACACATGATTTCATTATTGATTATTATCATGATAAGTTATGTTCTATAAAACAGTACCCACTTTCTATTTGGACAACAACAACAACAACAACAACAATTAGTCTGCAAAACAATAACTGTAATATTATACAAAGTATTTCCCAAGCAAAGACTCTAAGCTATTTACAGCAGAATAATAAATGGTGTACTTATTGATTATGATCATGACAGTAAGTAATATCATTTTAAATAAACATGTTATGATGAAATAAGTGTTATAACCATCTGGGAACTCATCGTTAGTTAATTTGGGCAACAATAACATTTAATCTGTCAGAATAATACATGTGATTATAAATGTCTCTGTTGTTTTAGAAAGTGGCCAGAATAAAATGTGTACAATAAAAGAAGCTCTGCTGCTTTCTCTCTGAAGACTCGTGCATTACAAGAGAAACAACAACATGAATCAAAATAAATATCCAACACATATTTAGAGCAAAGTTTACATATCAGTTCAGGTGAACAAGGATCCTCCTGAGCAGTGACAGCCTCCATGGCTACACAGACACAGGAAGGAGCCGGAAGAAAGTCCAACATCTACAGAACAACTCGTGAGAAGATGTTGAAGCACATCCCATCATGTTTGATTGACAGCTGATCTCTGCACAGTGAAGACATGGACAATCAGCTCTGATGGACACACGGTGAGTTCAAGAAGTAGAAGAGTTCCTCCAATGACTTCAGGCTATTTGAGTTTACAAAACTCAGCAGTGACTCCATAATAAAGACAAACTCCAGCATGTAGCGGCTGAGTGAATGTGGTCTGGACTCTGTGGAGGAGAGTCATGGTTTCAGAGACGCTGTAGAAGGACAGAATACCTGCTCTGTGATCCAGGTACACTCCTACTCTGGAGGACAGAGGACCTGAGACGGGAGTTTTGATACTGTTGTAACGAAATGAATAACTGTTTTGGATACAATCTAAGGACCAAGATTTGTCATTGTTTCCAAATAAACTTTCCCCCCCTGCTCTGCTGATATTCTTGTATGCGACTGCTACACGAACTCCTCCCCCTCTCCACTCCACCTCCCAGTAACAACGTCCAGTCAGACTCTCTCTACTCAGGACCTGACCATACCAAGTGAATCTGTCTGGGTGACTAGAATAAGACTGATGTTGTTTCATGAATGTTGCTTTTCTGTTCCCCTCAGATAATAACAGCAGTGTGTGTGCTGTGTTTGGATCCAGTGTGATCTCCTGTGAATATTTTAGGAACCCAGCTCTGGTGGTGGGCTCTGCTGCTGACAGTAAAACCTCCACCTCAGTCGGTGAGACGTTTGTCCATTCCTCTCTCAGGACATCCTGTAGTTTGTCTCTGACTGCTGACAGGGCCGCCGTCACGTCCTCAAAGTAGCTCAGAGGATGGATGTTGATGCTGGAGGAGTGTGTAGGTTCACTGAGGGCTGACAGTGAGGGGTAGCTGTGCAGAAACTGGTTGTGATCCTCTGTGTGAGACAGCAGCTTCAGCTCAGCGTCTCTCCTCTTCAGCTCAGCCATCTCCTGCTCCAGCTTCTCCTGAAGCTCTTTGACTCGACTCACTTTTCTCTTCTGCTGGGATCTGACCTGCTCCTTCACATCAGAGCTTCTTTTCTCCATGAGACGGATCAGCTCAGTGAACATCTTCTCACTGTCCTCCACTGCTTTATCAGCAGAGCCATTGACGGCCTCCACCTCCTGCTGAAGCAGCTTCACCTCCTTCTCTCCGTCCTGGATTCTCTGCTGGATGTTTTGTCGACTCCCCTCCAGCTCTCTCTGCCTCTCAGTCCTCTCTGCTGCAGCTGACACCGTGTCGTGGCCTTTGTGTTCGTCCACAGTGCAGAGAGAACAGATACACTGCTGATCAGTGCGGCAGAACAGCTTCATCACCTCGTCGTGACGAGAGCAGATGTTCTCCTGGAGCTTCTTGGAGGGCTCCACCAGCTTGTGTTTTTTAAAGACAGGCGATTCATAATGAGGCTGGAGGTGTTGGTCACAGTAAGAGGCCAGACACACGAGGCAGGACTTACAGGCTCTCAGTTTCCTCCCAGTGCAGACATCACAGGCCACATCTTCAGCTCCAGCATAGCAGAGATCAGCAGGAGCAGGTGGGGGTCCAGTCTTCTTCAGCTCCTCCACTAAAGCTGCTAACATGGTGTTTTTCAGCAGGACAGGCCTCGGTGTGAAGCTCTGCCTACACTGAGGGCAGCTGTGGATCTTCTTCTCATCCTCTCCATCCCAGAAGCCTTTAATACACTTCATGCAGTAGCTGTGTCCACAGGGAATAGTCACCGGATCCTTCAGTAGATCCAGACAGATGGGACAAGATAACATTTCACGGTCCAGCTGAACTCCTTTCTGCGCCATTTCCCCTCTCAGTAGCAGCGAGTGTGTGAGTTTCACTTCCTGAGAGCTGAAACTAGTGTGAGAGGTTATCTGAACAGCATGTGTGTGTGCAGTGAATGTGGCCTATCAGCTCTTGTTCTTTACCCACATGTTGGTTACACCCCTCCTCCTCAGTGTGGATCTGAAGGGGAGGAGCCAGGAAACACAGAGTGGAGCTGGCTGTGTCTGAGAGCAGGAAGAAGAGGGAGGGCTTATCAAACTCTGAGTCATTCCAGGAAGAGGAGCAGCGCTCAGACTCTGACCGACACAGAGCCTCAGTTACAACCTGCTCTTCATCTGAAAAGAGCTTTTAGTTGTAAAATAAGTTGGTAAACTTAGAAAATCTGAAGGGGGTTAAATACTTGTTTCCTCCACTGTAAATGTATAGCCTCAATGTCCTGAGATAGCTGATTGATTTAATAGTTGGATGTACAGTAAGTCGTTTTTTACTGTAAGTACTCGTAGTAGTTGTTGAAGTAGTAGTAGTAGTAGTATTCTGTGTTAACCCTAACCCTAACCCTGAGAGGGGGGGGGCTTTTATATAGAAATCCTTATCCTGTGCGTTCACACTAACTATGAACCTGAAACTTTACACGTCCTCTTTAATTGACACCAAAATGATGATTTGTGGTTGAAACCTTCTTTGAAATCTTTTCTTGTTACCCTCCAACAGATGTGTCTCAATGGAGAAGAAGAAACCTCAGATTCCTTAGAGTCCATGGAGGTGAGTTCCTCCGAGGAGACGTCCCCCCACAGGACCCCATCACAGAGACACCCCTTCCTAACGTGATCCAGGAGACTGAACCTCCTTCCTCACTCCCTTCACTCCCTTCCTCCCCTCCTCATCTCCTTCCCTCCTCTCCTCTCAGAGGACCCTCAGAGCTCCACAGACCCCCTCCCTCTCCTCCCTGAAGACCCAGCAAACATAGCTCTACTTCGGGGCTTGCTGGACGTCCAGACGTTTATTGTTGACACACACCTCAAGTTCCCTCCTAGCTTCTCTGGTGCTAAGATGGTATGCCGCTCCTACTGTCTTTCCGATGTTGAGCTGTAGACGCCACCTTTGAAAGTATGCTACCAGGGTGCCCATGTCGTCGTTAAGGCCATCTTCCATTGCCTTCCATGTTGGTCGTCTCAGCATGATGGCTAGATCGTCTGCATAGCCGTACTTTCTGGATGTTGTGTCAGGTAGGTCATGTACATAAATGTTGAACAGCATCGGCGAGAGAACCGACCCCTGCGGAACACCGTTCCTCAGTCTTCTGAGCCTGCTGCGTTGGCCATTGCTGGTCTGGAGGACAAAGCTGCGGTTGGTAAGCGTCTCCGTGATGAACTTAACCATATGCCGGTCTGGTATTGTCCTCAACAGCTTCAGGTGGAGTCCACGGTGCCTCCCGTTAATAATAACACTGAATATGTGAATCATAACAGTGATTGACAGCTGATAGGAATAATATGATTGTTAATAGTATCATATTAATTCAGACAAACAGTTAATTAATGTACTTATTGCAGCAGTCTGCATAGATTTGGTACCCCTGCTGGTCTAAGAGTGAGACAAACTCATTCAGTTATTGTTCAGTTAAAATTCATTCAATGATGTCTGCCACCTTATATATTTCTATGTAAGGCTTTACTGACGTGCCACAATAATGTCACCTATGTTATTGAGTTAAAATATAAATATTGTGGCTTTCCAAGTTAACATTGATTTATATGAGTGTGATTAAATCAGCATATACTTCTGCCAGGGGATGCCACCCCTCAAATTCTCCTGCCACCCTCTTGCCACCCCATGGATATTTTTCTAGATCCGTCCCTGAGAACATGGGATTGATTTTGGAATTAAGTTTTCTTCCAACTAAATGCAATCAGTATTTAAGACAGACACTGTTGGAGATATATATTGCTTTATAGTATTTAAGAATTAAACATTTATTTTCTCGCTGTTTTTGTTTCTTGATATTATTTAAGGCTTTTTTTTTACATTACATTACATTGCATTTAGCTGACGCTTTTATCCAAAGCGACTTACAATAAGTGCATTCGACCAAGAAGATACAAACTTGAAGAAAACAGAATCATATAAGTACATCAGGTTTCATAGAGCCAAAACATTTAAAGTGCTACTCAACTGGCTTTAGATAAGCCAGTCCTTTATTAGTATATAAGTGCTTTGTTAGTAATTGTATTGCTCGAAGTGGAGTCGAAAGAGATGAGTTTTCAGTCTGCGCCGGAAGGTGTGTAAGCTTTCTGCTGTCCTGATGTCAATGGGGAGCTCATTCCACCATTTTGGAGCCAGGATAGCAAACCCACATGTTTTTGCTGATGGGAACTCGCAGTGCTGGTGCAGCGAGCCGTTTGGCCGATGCAGAGCGCAGTGCACGTGCTGGGGTGTATGGTGTAACCATGTCCTTTTCTTTTGAAGGCATCTTTGGGCACCTGGTGTAATCGTATATATTGGACACAGGTGGTGGTGGAAGTAGAGCATTAATAGGCATATGTTTGGTTTAACATGGTGATTCAAACAGGATTAAACAAATAAAGCCACGAAAGAAAGGCTTCAGGAAAGGAAGAGGAAACCGTACATTGTGATATGAAATAAATGGAACAAAGCGACTCCTGCCTGGATTGTTTCTTTATTATTTTGGCCGCTACAGACACATTTATAACAGGGTCTGAACCTGGTTTGTTTCATACTTTATTTTACTAAAGAGGAATATCCTTTACTCCTTCACAACTTTTGGTTTGAAGTCATGTTTGACCGCCTCGGTGAGTTCCTCTGCGTACTCAGGGTAACGGCCAGTCATCTGCAGAGAGAAGGACAGTCTGAGATTAACAGTCATCCAGGAGAATAGTAATATTAATACGATGACAAAAGTCATAGTATAGTATGTAGAAAAATAAAAAAACATTGTATAGTATGTAAAAATAAAAAGTCGTAGTGTAGTACTGTATGTTGAAAAACAGACGTAGTATTGTAAGTAAAAAAGAAAAGTCATAGTATAGTAAGTAAAACAATATTTTTAGAAAATCCATAGAATGGTTTGTTGAATAATAAAAAAAAGTCATATAATGTCAACAATATGATGAAAAAAGTCATGAAATATGAAGACATCGATAATATAGATTGGTGAAAATGTCATTGTATTGTATGTAGTAATAGTATGTAGAAGAACATAATTTTATATCTAAAATATCATGAAAAAAGTCACAATATAGTATTTTAAATATCTTTTCAAAATTAGTCATAGTGTAGTATGTCGAAGAATATTTTGTCATAGTATTGTAAGTCGAAAAAAAACATGTCGTACTATTTTGAAAATATTAAGGAAAAAGTCAGAGTATAGATTTTGTTTTAATATGAACAAATTAATTGTATAGCATCCCGACAATTATGAGAACATTTCATTCATCATTAAAAACTCTAGGTATAGTTTGTTAAAAATATCATGAAAAAACACATAGTATATTAAGTCCAAAAAGGAATATAGTATGTTAAAAGAAAATTCTAAAAGTCATATTATATGTCAACAATATACAAAATATTCATAGGCATAAAAAAGCTAAACATGTGTCACAAAGGGAGCTGTTTCCACAATTGTTATATGTACCTTGAAGCTCCATTTATCACTGATTTGTCTGTTCAGGTTCAGATCCATCTCCACCACCAGCAGCCCGTCTCTGGTCCTGGAGAGACCCGGAGAGCGGCTGCCGTCTGGGGCCGACACGTAGCTGGAGCCGTAGAAGTGCCCGAAGTCATGGTGGGCTGCAAACATCAGGAGAGAATCTGTTACTCCAACTGGGACTGAAACAATTCAGGGTTTTTTCTAGAAAAATATAATATGAGGGCAATACTGTGGCGCTGATCTTGTAAGATATATCAAAGAACAGGACGGAAGAACCCCAGGGTTAACGAAAGAAACCCCTCGGTTAACGAAAGAAACCCCACGGTTAACGAAAGAAACCCCTCGGTTAACAGAAGAAACCCCACGGTTAACGAAAAAGCCCCACGGTTAACGGAAAAACAACCTCGGTTAACGAAAGAATCCCACGGTTAATGGAAAAAAAACCTCGGTTAACGAAAGAACCCCGCGGTTAACGGAAGAAACCCCACGGTTA
>CALSBW010025211.1:26155-44028 GCA_943590975.1 Lindbergichthys nudifrons | reverse complement strand
GTGAGACTGTTTTTTATGCAAATGTTTTGAATAGTATGTTTTTATGATTGTGACGTAGTGAGACTTGGATTAAAGTGCACAAGTTGTGTGAGAGTTTGTAAACAATTCTTTTTAAACATAGATTTGCTATTCTACGCAAACGCAAACCCCCATTTATCTCAATCAGAAACCATTTTCTCTGTTTACGGACTCTTCGTTCATCGTGAAGGCATGCCAAAAACACTGCCTTTTCTGCAGGACATAAAGGTAACACAGGGTGTGTCATCAATATATAAATGATCATTTTTGTGGGTGAAGGCTTTCTCTGAGCAGAGTCCAGTTTTAAATATAACCTCTGAATCATCCTCTGACTGACAGAAAGGGACAACTTCCATTAACCCCCCCTCTCTATCTGTCAGTATCAATGTCATGCTTTCTGTAAACTGACTGTGATAATGCTCAGCAGATAAATATAGCATAGTGGACCTAACTTTTAATTATCCAATTATCCACCGTATACTCATAGATGTGGTGAGTATTTTCTCCATAGTCTCTCCCACCTTCTGTCAATCATCTGGTAGCATCTCTTCAGCCAGCCGATGCCGGGCATCTTGTTTCGAGGCGTCGCTCCGTTCATGTAGATGATCAGATAATCTTCAGCCACCAGCATCTCCAGACTGCTCACCACGTACCTGCAGGAGGAGGACAGCTGTCAGGGGTTTCTGTGCAAACAGGAAAACACTGCATTAACCCGAAAAACAGTAATATGAAAGTGTACGGCATCATGGAGGGACTATGAGGCAAAAGGCACCTCAAAAACAGCAATATTTGACACACACACCTCCATATAATATTTGTATATAGTGCTTTATTCTTATTTATCCCACTTTTCATCTTTTTTTGCCACTCTTTCTTAGCTTGCATTTTTTTTACACACAGCTTATGTGTATAGTTATATATTTAATATTGTCATGCCTATGTTGTAGTTTAATTCCGATTAGGTCTTGATTACGCTTTAAATATTTCGGTTTTACGTAAAATAATAATTGTATTCATACATTTCCGACCATCTTTTATCCGTAACCACCAACTCTAATTTTCATTTTATATGAATAATGCTTTTATTGCAACCAGTGCTTTTATTATTTCTTTGCTGACCCTTTGTTAACTTAAAAATGAAACTAACCCTGGATCCTATTTCTGATTTCTTGAGATGCCTGGCTGTACTTCAACTAAACCCTGTGTGATTATTATTAAAACCTGTATTTTAATATTAAGTTTGACTCACAGGAAGAGGTTCTCCATGATGTAGTGATAGTCGGAGCAGCTGCTGTCCGGCAGGTAACAGGCGGAGAAAACGATGATGGCGTTCAGACCCTCCCCGTAATAACCTGAGGAGAGAGGTTCAGAGGAAACATGGGATAATACTTCTCTGGACATGGCTTGATATAAAATCAGATACAATAGATAGGATTCAATTATATTCAATGAGAACAGATAAGATAATACCTTTATTTATCTCATATTGGGAACATTTTAAGGTAGCACAAGACGTAAAAAAGCACAAAAAAGTGATGAAAATATGCAAACATGCATTTTTCTCTACTGTTGATATGTATTTATTCTTTATGTTAATTCATGTTTATTTTTTATTTTACTAAGATTTTAACTAATGTGTCATGCCTTTCTGCTGCTGTGACGAAAAATGTTCGCCCAAAAATGTGGGATTAATTAATTAATTATATCCAGTCTGATCTTAAGAGTATAAAAAACATATTTGCCTCTGAATTGAAGCAGAGTAGAAGTATATAGGAGCTTAAGTAAGTAAAGTAAAATAACTTTAATTATTTACAAAAGTCAAGCCTCTTCCTGTTAACCTCTGGCTGACTGACCTCCATGAGAGATGACCCTGAGGTAGGGTCTGACATGGAGGTGACCCTGAGGTAGGGGCTGACTGACCTCCATGAGAGATGACCCTGAGGTAGGGGCTGACTGACCTCCGTGAGAGATGACCCTGAGGTAGGGTCTGATGATCTGCATGTCGATGCGGTGCTCCTGCTCCCCGATGACCACGGTCCTCCACAGTCTCCCGCTGTTCCCCTCGTCCGCCTGCAGGGGGCCGGAGGCGGGGGCCGCTTTAGCCGAGGCCACCGGGGCGTCGTCTGGAGGGAAACACAACAGAATACCATGAAGATGCATCTCTTTTATCCGCTCATAGTACACGTAGAAGGAATTCAGAATGGTGTACAAAGCTGAATCCAGAAACACAGTGAGAGGAAAGAAAGTTTAAAAAACCAAAGGAGCAAAAAATTAAAAAAGTACGATTAAAAATAACAAACATCACATATTTTGGGAGTTTACGGACATACCCTCAGAAAGCAAAATCACACATTTAAAGTGGACCTATCATGCTATATTTGAATAATATAGTGTAGGACCATACCTATATAAGGCATATTTATACTTTTTTTTTCAAAATACCAAACAGATCATGCATTTTAGCCATGCCTCATTTCGCTCAATTTGAAATATTTTAGCTCTGTTTTTGCAAGGGCTGATTCTGTGAGAACAGCACCATCTACAGGCCTGGCATATGTACTACAGCGTCTCCAGCGCTTTCGAACGGCAATGGCCGTGGCTGTCTCCTCCTGATTGGTGGAGTTGGCCCAATAGCCGTAGCGCCACCGTCCTGACGTCAGGACAGTGTTCAAATCTGGATCAGTTTTTATCAGATCCGTTGCAGCCCCTTTTTCAGAGATTTGGGTATGGAGGAAAATAGAGAGGGTTGTGTTTTCTGACACTTGGTGAGTTCCCTGGAACACCGGGGACACATATTCATGTAGAAAAGACGTACCAAAGTGCATTTTGCATGATAGGTCCCCTTTAAGTGAAAATTTCTGAAGAAATGGGGAAAAAAGCTTACATTTTTTTAATGCATTGTCTTCCATTTCATTGCAGTGTGACTATTTTGTATTCAACTTCCAACCAGAGCATGGATACCAAATTATTTATTTTGTTCCTTCTTAAAGTTTTTGTCTAATTGGGATTTTCATCAAAGAAGTGTGATCAGAAAATAAATCTATTTCAAAGTTCAGCTGCGTGAAATAATGTTCTGATTCTGCAGGCTTCAGTGCACAGACTCATTTAACACAATACAAACTCTATAATAAATACGTTTAATTCAGATTTAGCTGCACAGCTCTTCCATTTTCTTGTATTTCTTTTTGTACATCATTGCAGTAAACCCAATTCTGGTTCTGTTTCTGAATAAACAATCAGCCTACTGCATTCAAATTAAGATCCTAAAAAAACTAAAAGTCAGAGTTCAAGGGGTAACACAGTCATGCATGTTTTGTTCTTATTTTTTTAATTCTGAATCTGAATAATGAACCTTTTGTATTTGAAGTTTAAGATCCAAACTAAAGTGAACACATATCATTTTTAAACTAGTTCCTATAGGTCCGTGTCATGCTTCAATAAAAAGGATGATGAAGGGGGTTCAAAGTCATGCATGTTTTGTTTTGTTGTTGTTTGTTAACCCCTTACCCTCCCACTCCAGCTCGTTGCCGTTGGTGATGAACTCCAGAGAGTCCGTCTCGTCCGGCGTGTCCATGTCGTCCACGTTGATGTCCAGGTCGTCCGGCGTGTCCAGGAAGTCGTCCGACAGCAGAGAGCCTTCGCTGCGGTCCAGAGACAGATTCATCTCCGGGGCAATCAGCGTCCGCCGTTTACGGGACGAAGAAACGCCGCCTCCTCCTCCTCCTCCTCCTCCTCCTCCTCCTCCTCCAGGGGGAGAAACATCCAGGGAGAGAGCTGCAGGGAGACCAGAAGAGGAAATGTGAGTTATCTCAAGAAATACATGTAATTAGACTTTCCAAACTGTTCTGACGAGAAGACCAGGAAAAATTATAAGGACATGTGAGTTATCTCAAGAAACTGTTCTGTTTAACCACAAAGCTTTGTGCTTTTCTGATTATGACCTGGAATGAGGGAGATAGTATTGTTTTTATTTGAAAATGTTCTATGTGTTTGGTTTGGGAAGCACTTGATATATATAGCATGACAAATGCTATATAAATACACTTTAATTTAATGTTTAAACTAGTAGCATTGATTGACAGAATCTAGATCAGAGGTGTCAAACTCAAATACACAGTGGGCCAAAATTAAAAAATGGGTACTAGTCGAGGGCCGGACTGGTTCAATGTTTATTGCAGAACGTATTGAAATGAACTTATTGCACATATTAAACCTGGAACTAACAAAGCTTAAATTATTGCCTATAAAAACAACATTAAACATGAAATAATCAGTTGCATTCATTTCTCATGGCTCTATCTGCAGCTTTTCCAGAGTCATTTCTTATGATTACATTTTTCCACAGGCCAACAACAGCTTCAAGAAAACTATTTCCCTCAAAGAGAAAACCAAACATGCCCTGTTGTCATGAGAGAGAAAGTGCAGAAGGAAACATCCATGTAAACTCAGTGTGCTGCTCTGTGATGCTAGCTCAAGCAGATACTTGGCATCTCATCTTGGGTGCAAGGTCATCAATGTTTGGGGTCAGGCTCTGAGCTGAGGAGACCCTCAGGATGGAGTGAAGGTGTGCGTGCAATATACCGGCGGGCCAGATCTAATAGTAATTAGAAATTATCCTGCGGGCCGAAAATAAATCCACCAAGGGCCGGATTTGGCCCCCGGGCCTTGAGTTTGACACATGTGATCTAGGTGAACTAACTCATGTTATGCACTTTCTGTAAATACCATTTTGAGGTATTTTTACATTGTATTTTCATTTTCTGCTACTTTAAATGTATGTTTTTTTTTT
Source organism: Lindbergichthys nudifrons (assembly GCA_943590975.1). Lineage (NCBI taxonomy): Eukaryota > Metazoa > Chordata > Actinopteri > Perciformes > Nototheniidae > Lindbergichthys > Lindbergichthys nudifrons. Next base: position 39,221 of record CALSBW010025211.1, on the reverse strand, counting down.
TAACATTTATTTAACAAATGTAGTTACTATAAAGATTAATAAAATATCCTGTATTTGATAGGTTAAGATATTTGTATGTATGTATTGGGGAAATGTACCTGCTACCTGGCAGTATACATAATCAAAAAAAAAAATGTAACTCCTATTTTACCATGATTTTAACAATAAAAGATAAACAACTTATAATATTTCATATATTTTACAAAACTGTTCAAGTAAGAGGACAAGCCAATTGTTTTGCAGCATTCAAGCTAAATCATTTTCAGATGATTTGGGTATTTAATTAAATGTTGTTTACGTATGACCTGTCAACAAGTGGGCTTTTTCAATTGAGTGGCCTTTTTTGCTGGCTGGTGACTTTTTCAAAATCAATATTTTCAGCTTTCTAAGTAGCGTATACCAAGTTTCTCCCTTGGGTATCTCATTACATTACATGTCATTTGTTAGATGCTTTTATCCAAAGCGACTAACATACATTCAGTACTGTGGACAATCCCCACAGGAGCAATTTGGGGTGAAGTGTCTCAGGGACACAACGACATGCTGACTGCAGTGGGACTCAAACTTGCTACCCCCTGATATGAAGTCCAGCACACTATCCACTGCGCCACAGCCTCCCTCATCTCGACTCAAACTTGCTATCCCCTGATACGAAGTCCAGCACACTACCCCCTGAGCCACAGCCTCCCTCATCTCGACTCAAACTTGCTACCCCCTGATACGAAGTCCAGCACACTACCCCCTGAGCCACAGCCTCCCTCATCTTTCTTCTTCCACTGTGAAGTTATTGACAGTTCATCTCCACTGCTCATAAATCAGGGTTATAATGTCTTCCTCTTACTGACCCTCCTCTCCTCAGTGTTCTACTCACAGCTTCTGTCGTCTGTGAGACCGCAGGACGGGTCCATGTCTCCGTACTCTGGGAGGGGTCTGTAGGGAAAACACACACAGCTGAGCAACCAATACTGAGCCTTCGAGGATAACATTTAAAGCAAAGTATAGCTTTTTGAGTAAAATACAAAAATATAGAGCAAAGTGAAGATGCTGCAGACAGCCGAGGATTAGCAGGACAACCATGACTCTTAAAACCAGCTTTGACACAATTTATATCCCATTTTCTGATATTTGTTTTACAGGATGCATCAATCACTAAAGCCTCTTTTAAACTGCAGACATTTCCCAATGGTATAGCAACATTTTGAGGACATTTAACCCCCAAAAAGGCCCTGGTTGTGGGATGTCTGTCACCTTTGTTCAATGTCATGATGCTTTTTCATGCGTCAGTTTCCCTTATTTACCCAGCTCTTTTGACCTATGGAAACACGTGCAACCATCGGCTAAAAGTCACCTTATAATCCACTGAATAATCAGTAACGTCACGATGGAAACACAGCTTTACTATCTACCACAACAAAATGTAACCTTGTGATTAAGTTGATGTTAATGGACCAGTGAAGGTGTGGGGGGGGTACTGATCTGGATGAGCAAGAGGAGGAGGAGTTGATAATGAACGTGTCTCTGGGGAGAGATGAAGATTACAGGGCTGCCAGGTGAGGCGTGAGGAGGAGGAGGAATAAGATATACAAGTCTTTTTTACATATATTTTTGGAGTATTATGTATTCTGATGATATACTCTGTAATTGAACCTGCCTTGCAATCAGATTTAATCTACCAATAAATCAGTTATTATTATAGAGTTGACCTCCGCTTATCATCATTATTCATTGTATTATTTCTTATTATTTAAATGATTTTTAATTCTCATTATTTTATTTTTAAAATAAATGTATTTTTAATATTTATTATTTTACTATTTCTTTAACATTTAATCTATTTTAAAATGGTATATATATTTTTTTTATATATTTGAATTTATTTCTATATATTTCTTGCTTTTTTCCTCTATTAAAAAAAGTGAATTTAAAACTTGATTTGTTATGGCATGCTCGTTTATTTTGTTTTATTTACTGTATGAATAAAGGGTTGTTTTTGAACAATTTGGACAAAATAAACCAGTAAAAATAATATATTATTCTTTTATCAACCATTGTTCAATGAGTACTCTACTCATTGAACAATGGTTGATTCGTAGTTTAAAGGGGACCTATTATGCAAAATACACTTTGTGGGAACTCACGCAGCGTCAGAAAATAAAACCCTCTCTCTTTTCCTCTGTACCCAAATGTCTAAAAACGGGGCTACAACGGAGCTGATCCAGATTTGCGTCCGATATGACGTAATATCTGAAATGTGGACCCACGGCCCTATCAGAGACGTTGCTATCAGAAACAATGCCCGACTGTTTTGGTCGTAATATGGTCGGTGTTTACATTAGCATCGCTAACACTCAGAGCTAACCTGTACTGGAGAGCATGTGTGTGAAGAAGCAGGAAATAAAAAGGAACTCACCTTGTGGTATAACCGGCAAGAGAGAAAGCCTTTGAGCTCCATACTGTTTCAGAAACAATCCTTGATAATCCATGATATGGCGTTTCATCACGGCAGTATTTAGTTTAGACGGTAGCTGCCGGGTCCCGCATGAGCTCAGACCCCTGCTTTTTTATTTTTTATCAATTTTTTTTCTTTTAAAGCTTTATACCCCAAATCAGCACTTTTGAAACAGGAAGTGAACTAGAGGGATATGAGGCATGGCTAGAATGGGTGATCTGTTTGGTATTTTGAGCAAAACACTTCATAGACATGTTTTTTATATATTTGTATATATCTGAGACCTATGCTATTGCCTAAAAATAGCATGATAGGTCCACTTTAAGTACTAGTACCTTTGATGCTAATACATTTACTTTAGAGAAAGGTAAGACGTGTCTCTGCAGCTCTTCTTCCTGCTTGTTATTCCCTCCTCACAAGAGTCAAACTCCTGCTCTGCATATGTTTGCATTAAACAAAGCACACGAGGACAGAAGTATATTTTGCATAGCAGAGCCAGGTTAGTTTAGGATTACCAGCGCAGTCTTTCTGCAGAAAAGGGTCTTATCTGCGTCGCTCTGTGCTCTCCTCCTGAGACAAAACCTCTGGCTTCCTCCCAGAGAAACAGACACTGATGATGGATGCTTTCTCTCTTTCCCCCCCCCCGAGGACCCTTGCAGTGATTACTATCCTAACGCCTCCTTCGTCACACCAATAAACAGATTTATGGGGATTTCTTCCTTTAAACAAAAGCGAGATAATCTCTTTTGTGCCTCCAACAATCGATGATGCTTACCTTCTGGAAATAGCACGAGGCTTCTGTTTTTCAGAGAGCTTTGTATAAAACCTCACACACCTTTAAATCTGGTTTGCTAACTCATTCCCTCTCAGCTGATGGTGTGCAGCTGAGCATCCCACAGAGGCTGCTTTATTGATAATCCTTTTGTTCCTCCGTCTTTAAACAAAACCTGCCACCATTTTCCTGGCGATGCTGTGTTGTTGATCTGACTGCTGGTGCGTCATGTGACCAAACTGCACCTGCTGCCTGCTTCCTGACTCCCCATCGGAGGGGGGGAGGAAGAGGAGGAGGAGGATGACGAAGAGGAGGGGAGTGTCATACAGGGTTCATACACTTTTTCACCTTCTCCATGACCTTTACCTAATTTTCCATGACCAAAACAATGACTCTTTCTCAGCGTACCACTGAAAATGGTTTATTTTAACATGGAACAGGAAAATAAGGTCTGCATATGAAACATGTTGTGCCTATCTCAAACAAATCAAATAGTAGGCTTACTAGCTTCTACACTAAAATCTCTCACCAGCAAAATACCTCATCAGTTAAATTACATTTTATGTTTCATTACTGTTAAGGAATAATTATTCTAGATATCTAACCTTTTGCTCTGTGACGTTTTATGATCTACTCTGACGTCTGTTATCTCCTTTAAGGAAAGGCCTTGGTGCCATATGTGTTGTTGTCACCAGTTTATGACCGGTCAACTTGTCTGGCACGAATGGTAATTGTTGTGAGAACGCTGAGGCACTTCTTTATCGGTGTTTGTGGACTCTAAGATGTGAAATCTTTGAGGCCATGAGTGTCGGACGCAGGTGGCTCAGTGTTCCCAGCTGTTTAGTCTACTCCTTCAGAGATGTTGATTACTCTCTGTGAACCAGTTAAAAGGTCTAGCATAGAGAGAGGCTCTTCAGAATTGACGTGGCAACTCTACCGTGAAGTCAGAACCTCTGACTCTTTGACTTGTGATGTGAATCCTCCGGCCGAATACTCTGAATAACTCCAACTCTCACCGTGTCTCCTTCCTGAGTCGGTGACTCCATGCATTGCTACACAGAAGTTTCCCCCACAATTACTATACGATACAGTATTTATTATCATTATAGAATTACTATTACAGCGATTAGATCAAATATAAATTATATTTGATGCAACTTTAGTTACATTTCCATGACTTTTCCAAAACTTTGGGAAAAATATAGTTTTCCATGACTTTTCCAGCGCCTGGAATTAGCATTTTGAATTCCCATGACTTTTCCAGGTTTTGAATGACCGTAAAACCCCAGGTCATAACACTTCTCCCCTGCTCTCTTTCTGCCCATCAAGCTCTGACGTGTGGAGAACCAAATTCCCACACTTCCTAAATCCTTCTGTAGCCAGCTCCGTGACGTGCTGATTATAACGCTGAGTCCAATATGTATGCACTTGTTCGAAAGAAATCCCTAATCTATATTTTAACCTGAAATAAACCTTCAAATTATAAAAAAAAATGTTTTTTTATTTACTAGGAAATATAAAATGGACTGTCATGCATCCCTTTAACATATTGCATGACAGTAAAGACACAACAAATCAAATGTCTGTTAACACTATAGCACATTGTGGACATAGAAAGATGTGCCTTTATCACAAATGGAATAAGATTGAACCTCGTTATAAGATAACAGAAGATTTCAATCCTGAGACCAAAAAAACTAAACAGTTTGCCTTCCTAATCTAACTCATTATGATGATTGTATTATTATTATTATTATTTGTATATCTTATCTCGTTTTCTTTTAGAGTTTCTTAATCATTTCTTAATTTAGTTTTTTTTTAAATGTTGAATTTGGCAAGTATCTTTCTTTCTCTGATTCTCTTTTTTTGTTTTAACATGTCCCACACTGGGCTCAAACGTTTCCCATTTTATCACAATAACCTTCATAAAACTAATACACTACTATCATAAAGAAATTACGATTTACAACATATAAAATGTTAATTTAAGATGCAAAACGACATACTAACACCAACATCCCTGCCTCTAAATGCATGCAGACTAAACAGCAGGGTGCATTTGGCCCAAAGGCTACATAAAGAAACCCTGGTGACTAATCTACAATTAACTCTAAATAATGATCTTTTCATACATAATAAAAAATGTGCTGCATATTAATCAACAAACACATGCACAAGAAGATGCCACATGGCTAAAGGCACACACACAGATCTAAGAGATGCCTTAACACCAGCAACAGACAACTGCACGTGACATCCATAAAACTGATGTTTATCGGTATAAATGAAAGAATCTGACCTGGGGAAGTCTTCATCCTGCCACTCGTCCTTCACCTCCAAGTTCTCCATTCGTAGAGTCGCCTCTGTGGTGCCCATCCCTCAGAGAGGAGAGCCTGGAGGGGGGGGGGAAGCTCATTAATGAAAACCATTTACAGTTCAAAGAAAAGAGGAGAACTGTCTGATAAATAAGTGCACTAACTATCCCGTCATGTCTGCAGGAACACGTGTCGGATTAGAAGTTGCCATTGTTGTTATCAAAGTTTCATTATAATTGCTCTTCGGTCACATGGTTTTGATCCCCCTGCCCAGAGGAGTGCATGTGAGAGGCATGTGACTCGGACAGACCCCCCCCCCCCCCCCTACCGAGCTCTCCTCAAAGTCAGATATCATGAAAAGATTTATCCAGGGGGTGGAAGAGAGGGACGACATGCACCCCTAATCCCCCCCCCTCCTCCCCCGTAATCCTGCTGCCGGTTTGATCTCTCACAGAAAAACTTCTCTTCAGATCTGATATTCTTTCATGTGTGCTCTAGAGTTTGAAGAGAATTCACATATTGAGAGGAGACCAAAAAATACGAAAAAGTCCTACATTTGAAGTCCTGTAGTGTGTCATATAGGTTTGTGTGCATGTAAGTGGTCTACACAGATCTCACATCATTCAAACAATCCCTCAAAACTCACCTTTTCACTCTTGCCTTCAACTCAATCCACTCACCCCTCGCCCTTATTCCACCTATTATAGCTCTTTTTACTTTTGTTGTTTGAGCACCAGGAAAAGCGCTATATAAATCAAATGTATTATTATTATTATTATTATTATTACCAAGGCTAAAATCCCTGTGTTCGCTCCAGAGGGAGTTTCTCTCCTGAAACGCCTCCATTGGACTCCTTTGTTTACTTCTGAAACATAATGACATCACTATGAAACACTCACACTTCAATTGGCTGTTCCTCCAACACATGGTACGTGATAGGCTAAGGGGCGGGACATCTCTAAGCGGTTGACCAATCATTAATCGGAAACTTGATCTTAAAAGGTAGGGTAGGTAAGAATGGAGAAACCATGTGCGCTAGAATTTGAAAGTACGTAGCCGAAAAAAATCTGCCCCTTCCTTCAGACTTCCTTACAGAGCCCCTCCTCCAACACACACGAACGCGCACATGACCAATGAGGGCACGAGATAAGTTTGTGCACGAGATGGAAGGCTGACAGGCAGGTAGGCCATCCAGTTATTTTAGCCGGGCCGGCTCAGATGATTGGTCGTGCTTCTTACAGCGCCACGGCTTCCACAGATGAACTGTTTTAATGTATTTATTGTCAAAGCATTTCATGTATTCATTGCTATCGGGATGTTAAGAGCATTCCATGGAATATAACAAAAAGTGTTTCTGAAGTGAATTACCTACCCCACCTTTAAGTAAGCGGCAGCAGACAGCAAAGTACAAACGCTGATTTTAAACATGAATCTATTTTATTCTGTGTTTTTTAATGATTTTAAAACCAGCTTGTTTGCTTTTGAGAAGGGAACATGTTTGGGTCATTTGGCTTCCAGAAAAAATCCTTCGAAACTATTAACAATATTTTCAACCATAGACTGTATATATAAACACACAGATAAAAGCCTTCTTATATTTTTGTTTTGATTGAGAGCCCCCTAGTGGCAGAAAAACACCTATTGTGCTTTAAGATTTCTACAAAATGCTGTATGGAGAAATTGACCTTCACTTGAAGATCTGTTAAATACATTTCATCAAAATACAAACAAGTGTTTTGCTGAAAGAAATCAATGTTGTTATTATTATTTTGCCACCATGTGAACAACAATTTGTACCAGATCTTATTTAGTAGTTGCTTCTGGGTTTTTGTGACATTGCTCTTATTTTCATGTGACAACCTACTATAGATAATCCTTAATCAATCCCACAACAGGGACATTTGCATAGTATTAATTAATTAAACCTGTAACGTATCATTTGTGGCCGAAGAATACATTTTGTGCTCTAAGATTTCTACAAAATGCTGCAAGGAGAAATTGAGCTTTCACCCTTTACATATATGATTGATCCTGCATGAGTTATGTGCTGAAAAAACATATTCATACAAAATGCATTGCCTCATGATGTGCAACCCAGTGCCATTTCCCTGAGTAAAAATGGCAGCACAGTCTTTCTGGGTCATCCCAAATGTAACAGCCTATGAAAGGGGAAACACCCTGAATATATGTGATGTCTTAATGCATGCATGCAGTCATTCTAATGTGCATTATGAAGAATAAAGATGCCTGGATGATATACTCACATGAGCGGTGTTAGAAACCTCTCTCTGGTCAGTGTGTTCTCCCCTCTCTTCGGTCCCAGATGCAAAGATTCAGGCTGAAATTCCTCCTGTCTCTCACTCATTCACATGCACACGTGCACGCTCATGCACACAGACACAGTGTCCTCGCTGTCAGACGCTCTCCAGCAGCAGGTGTCTGCAGACAGGGGGCACCTCTGTGATGCTGCACCCCAACCCCCCCCCTCTTCAACCAGCCTCTGGCCACCGTTGATGGGGAAAAGACTGGCTGTGTACCGACGTACCGACACACACAATTCCTTCAAATAAAATGCCTCTGCTCTGGCATCTCTATCTTCCTCTTTTCTCTGCAAATACCCCCTTCTTTTCCCACTCCTAAATATCTCTTCTTTGCAGGAATAACGTGCACAAATCTCTGTTGCTGATTTTTTTCAGTGGTCCTCTACTGTATGTGGCTTCTGTTCCCCAGCAACAGCATCTCTCTCTCTCTCCATCCATTGCTTTCCGTTTACCCCAACTCCCCCTCTCCCCACATGTTAAATATTCAGTCCCTTACTTCACTTTCAACCAACCAATCATATCCCTGCAAAGTATGCTGCTGGCTGCACACATAACAAGCCTCTTTATATATAATTTTGCCCCTAGTAGTAGTTTAAATCATGGTATTCATAAAGGTTAATGTCTATATCTGACATCTGCATCCTTATTTAGAGTCAAATCATAATTGCCCATAATTTCACGCAGTTTGTGAATACAGTGTTTGAATAGTTCTGCTTTCGGCGTGTAGTTACCTTTACATTCGCTTATATCTTAATGTCTTCATAAATGCAAGCGTGATTCACAGGGACAGGCGACATTCATCAGAAACAGCAGGTGGATATTGAGCTGCGAGCAGAGCAAGAGGATTCCCTTCCACTTACTTCCGGTTTCATGAACCCGTTCTTGAAGACTGTATTTTGAAAGGCAGTTGTCCTTTTTTAAACAATAAGTCCGTATTCCTTCGTAGTTTGTACTTATGTCATGTTCTGTCCTCCATACCTGTGTGCTCGTTGTGTGCATAAAGGTACAAATTCAATAAAATAAAATCACAACAAGACCTATACCTGGGCGTTCATTGTTTAAAAACACATTGGTGGTCCAGAGGTTTATCCATTGACTTTTCATTCAAGGTTCAACACCCAGGAGAGGGACATATTTTGTCTTCTGCTATACAGATGGACGGTAAATCTGGAAAAATTGTCACCCATGTAAATGTGTAGAAAAATGTCTTAGTTAGCACAGCAATGACAAAAACATTGACTGAAGCTTTTACAAAACATGTCCATGATTTAACTTGTTAATCAGAAATATGTTATAGGTCCAACAAACAGGTACATGTCAGTTTTTTGTGATTTATTTGAAATGAAATGAGAAAAAACACGGACGCTATGGAAAAAATAATCAGATGCAGTTCACCACCAGACCTCAAGGGGGCGATAGTCACTTACAGAGCATGAATACACACACAGGGAAATTAGCGGGGACGGAAGTTGTGTCGGTTTATTTCGCTAGCTACTCACCTAGCATTAACAATAGCTTTTTAATATCGTTATATTCTAGTCATTATTCTCTCTGTACCTTTCACCGATAGTAGAAACGTTCAAGGTTATACAACACATCTTATAAATTCGTTGATGGCCTGTTTGCGGCTCGGTGTAGCTTTGTTTAGAAATGACAACATTAGCGTTAGCATTTAGCTAGGAGCGGATTCGTTTGGACAGTACCGATACACTGTATGAACACATGTGAATGAATGAAAAGTGATAACGTTAGACAGCTTGTGAGAAGCGTTTATTAACAAGATATTAAGCCATGGCCGGGGCTGATGTCCGGGATATCCTGGAGTTGGCTGGAGGAGACAATGACGGTCCCATCAGCAAGAAAGATATCATCAACTCAGACAAGGTGAGAGAAGATAACCATAATGATTCCTGACTGTCTAATGTTATTTTACTCAATATTCTACGAGTTGTACAGGCTGTGGGAATTTTAAAATACAACCATGCCATTCCCATAGCACTACATTTCGAAGTGCATGTTGTTATTCTGTAACCAAAGTTTTCTTCAAGGTAAATAAACATTTTCTCCATCACTTGTCTCAGAAAAAAAGCAAGAAGTCAACAGAAACGCTGACCTTCAAGAGACCAGAGGGGATGCACCGAGAGGTCTACGCTCTGCTCTATTCAGACAAAAAGTATGGGTTTATTTTGATTTTGTCTAAAACCAATGCACTGAATTGGTTGAAGTGTGTGTCATTAATGCCTTAAAAAGTTACTATGTTGCATGATAATCTTTCTCTCTACCTTGGGTAATAATTGTTCATCCTACATCATTTGAGGATAGAAGAAAACTGTAATTGTTTCCTTCATTTCCTTGTGTGTAAACCAGAAATGAATGACAACCCAGTATGTGTTCACCCACTCAAAAACAGTGTAAGGGTTCATGTTAAGGCCTCACTATAAGGGTGCTTCCACTTTGTTTTATACAATGCCCACCCAAGGAGTTTTCAAGGCTGAAGACTTATACTATTAACCCCTGGCTTTTTAACAGCTCTCTGACCTTGCACACTGCAAATGTATTTAGTTTTTATATTTATTGTCACTTGTATGAGCGGAATATCTTTATTTAATATCATTCTACAACAAAGGTTTGCTCAATAACATACAAATACACCCTCTTTAATCTTCCATTTACTTTATGCATTACCAATAAACACTTCTCTGCAGTCTGGTGGTAAGGCAGCAGATTCTTTACCACTTGGTAGACATCAGCAGGGTCAACAGGCTGTTTCTGGGATGGCTATTGTCCTTTTAATATCCTATGGGCAGTTTTAAAACTCGCTTCATAGCCCTCTTGCCCTGTGTCTTTCACAAACCATGATATTTTGTAATATTTACAGTCAGGGATCAGGAGGCTTTTGTTCCTTCGAAATAAGTTGATTTCTGCTTTCCTTAAGAAATACAGCTGGTTCTTACCCTTGGAATTAAGCCTCGGTACCTTTCCAACTTCACTGGAAATACCCTTGCTCTAACAAAGACTTTCTTCCTTCTAATCTCCAGAGATGCCCCCCCTTTGCTGCCCAGCGACACCACGCAGGGCTACAGGACAGTGAAAGCCAAGCTGGGCTGTAAGAAGGTTCGTCCCTGGAAGTGGATGCCCTTCTCCAACCCAGCTCGCAGGGACGGGGCCATCTTCAACCACTGGAGACGTGTGGCAGAGGAGGGCAAGGACTACCCCTTCGCCCGCTTCAACAAGGTGGGGATGATGACACCGTCCTTATTCAATATCAGAATACCTTTATTCGTCCAGAGGGGAAATTTGCATTTGTTACATCAAGAAAAGAGCCAAAGACAGCTAAATATTATAAGACCTATCTTTGTACATTGGCTTTTGTCTCTACTTGAAATGTGTGTGATGTGTTCTGTTCTTATGTTTGTTCCTTTCAGGACTCCTCGTGGTCTGTGTTTTGTTTTTATGTTAACCTTACATTTCTGCCTCATGTGGTTTTTGTATTCATGTTTCTGTGGTCTTCATTTTAACTTTTGTTCTTTCTTGTGAAGCACTTTGTGAATTCTATTTCTGTGAAAAGTGCTATAATAAATACATTTATTATTATTATTATAATATTGACCAAGAAGCATGCATAAAAAAAAAAAAAATATATATATATAATGCACATAATTGGTATTGCACAACAAGTAAGTAAGTAAAAGCGCTTTTCCCAGACATAGTCACAAAGTGCTTGACAAAGCATTAAAACATACGAATCATAAAAGCTGAAATGACCACACAAGCCACTTGTTAAGATAAGAAGTGCTAAAAACACAATACATTGTGAAAAACACAATAAAAACATAGACTAACATAGAATAAAAGCACAAGGGGTGTTATAGTATAGTCTTTGTTGTTGTTATATGTGTGGGGGTCTTCCTTTCTTCATGATGGTTATACAGTCTGACCGCTGCAGGAAGGAAGGAATACAAACACAAAGGACTTTTACTGCTACCCTTTTTCTGTCATCTCCTCCTTTTCAGAGGCCTGTACTACGAAGCCGGTTCAACATAACCTGGATATGTTTGAGTTAGCCGGTTGGCCCGAGACACGAGTGGATCTGACTTTAATTACATTTGACTCGAGTGTTTCGTCAACTTAATGTGTTGCTTAAAATAATACTTCTGCTTACAGTATGTGACACTGAGTGTTGCACGGCCAGATACGGCTCAAGAAGCTGACTCAGATAAGGAAATATATGATACATTATGATGTGATATGATGTGAATGATAATGGGACACATCGACGTCTGCACTCACAGTGCCGCGGACTGTACTTAATGTTACTCTGATCCGGTTACTTATGTCGTGGCAGATATTTAATTAAGCTTTCTTAACGCTAATGTTATAATAGTCAGATTGCTCTGAAGATGGGAGGGGATATTCTATTCATTTTCACGTTCACACAGTCAGTTGATTTTTGTCGGCCGTCTTTCCTGCAACGGCAGTTTTTCTGTATTTCCTCTATCCTGTAATATGACTTGATTGCTTTAAACTCCGCACACTGAGCTCTGATTGGTCAGCAGGCGGTGCTTTCACTGAGTTGATCTCTTAGCCTGCAACCTAACCTGCTCCGAGGCAGGTTAGCCGCTCAGCATAAGTTACCATGGAGATCTAGCCCGCTAAAAAGAGAACCAGCGTCATAGGACCGGAAAGCCCGAGATTTCCCTGCAGTCAGCCGGCTAAGCGAAAATCGGCTTCGTAGTACAGGCCTCTGGTCTTAATATTCATTTACTTTTTCACTCAGTCATGATTTCCTGTATTCATTGTGTTCTCCTGTCTGCTTTTATAGACGGTGCAGGTGCCAGTGTACTCGGAGCAGGAGTATCAGGTGCATCTCCATGACGACGGCTGGACTAAAGCAGAGACGGATCACCTGTTTGACCTGAGCAAGCGCTTCGACCTGCGCTTCGTAGTTGTCCAAGATCGTTACGACCACCAGCAATACAGAGTAATAATAATAATAATAATCAGAATCAGAATCAGAATCAGGTTTATTACCAAGTAGGTTGACACGTACGAGGAATTTGACTTGGTGTTGTGGTGCATGCATAAAAGTAAAAAAAAACAGATGGAGAACTATTTTAAGAACACTATAATAATCTACATCAACATGTGTCCCCTCTTCTTCATGTCTCTTCTACATCAACATGTGTCCCCTCTTCTTCATGTCTCTTCT
>CALSBW010025211.1:11059-21155 GCA_943590975.1 Lindbergichthys nudifrons | reverse complement strand
ACGTGTGTGTGTGTGTGTGTGTGTGTGTGTGTGTGTGTGTGTGTGTTTCAGATGAAGCTGCCAAGCTCGGTAGGCCAGAAGAAGATCAAGGCCATCGAGCAGATCCTGCAGGAGCAAGGAGTCGGTGAGTGTAAATAAACATTAATATTCTACTTACGTTTGCAACTTTGTTGGTCTCAGTGTTTTGGTGCAGAAGGGGAACATTTATTTTTATTTTGAGTTAGGCAACTATTGATCAGAGTCAGATCAACCAAAGAATAATGGGCAGCTAATTTGATTATCGAATAATCGTTACATTTAAAAATATCAGAAAATTGGGTTTTCAGCCCTTTTTGAATACAAAGATGTTTTAGTTTTCATCTGATTCACATCATATCTCTCAGTATGTATTTTAATGTGTTGTTGGATTGGCATAACAAGACATTTAAAAGACATCACCGTGGACTGAAAAAACATGGAGATGGATCTGATTTTGACCATAAACCGACCTTCCATAGTTCAATCTATGAATAGGGAAAATTACAATATATTTATCAATAGTACAAATATTTCTTTGCTGCTGCCTTTTTTTCCAATAACAACCACTTTAAGCAACATTCTGACATTTAAAGAAAGCATTTGTAAAAGTAGAAAGGAGAACAGCATAGTATTAAAAGCAGTCGGCTTACACTTAAATGAAACTATACACGTTCACACCATCAGAGCTGCACGCTGTGTCAGAAGCTCTGTAACCAACAGTTTGGGACACGTTTGTCTTCTGTTTTTTTAAACTTATTAGTTATTTTCTCACATTCCCCTTTACATCCATTAGTACTCCAATTTAGATACACAGTTTATCTAACAAGGGGTCACAAGTTCAACACGTAGAAGGTCTCAAATCCAAGAAATTCAACATGAGAAGATGAAAAACAAAACGTATAGAAATCAAATAAATAACACAGGTATAACAAAAATCTAATAAAAGATGGTATGGGTTATATATAAGGTCATCCTACATATTACAATAATACAGTCCAATATAGTTTTGTGGTGTTTTAACTGCTTTTAATTTCCTTTTCATTCCTCCTTGCTGTCTGTGGATCAGATCTGAACCCCATGCCCACGGAGGAGATGGTCCAGATGTTCAACGAGCTGCGCAGCGACCTGGTTCTGCTGTACGAGCTGAAGCAGGCTCACAGCAACTGTGAGTACGAGCAGCAGATGCTGCGGCACCGCTACGAGGCGCTGCTGAAGGCCGGCGGAGGAGGAGGGGGAGGCTTTGGAGGGTCTTTAGGATCTTTGGGGTCTTTTGGGTCTTTAGGAGCTCTACCAGCCTCCCTAACACAGGGGGGAGAACTCAGCGCCTCAAACAGCACCACAGCATCCACCCCAGGGGGCGAGGCTCCGTCCTGGCCGTGTACCGACGACATCAAGCTGGAGGCCAAGGAGCAGATCATCGATGTTGTCGGAGCACCGCTTACCCCCAACTCAGTAAGTCTGCACTGCACACAGCACGACTCTGAACCAGCAACGAAACAGGCTGAAGATTTCTGTTTACAAGAGATGTTTGTGTTAATCTGGACCAAGCCACAATATGATGTCAAGTATTAAGCGTCCAGTTACAAGTAATACATTGTTGACTCAACTTATTGTGTTGTCATAGCTGGCCAAAAAACATTCTGTATGAACTCTTTCCTTAAGGCAATGGCCACTCATATTGTGTGACTTTTCTTACAGTTTTTCATTGTGAATTATGATTTACAAGAGATGTTTGTGTTTATCTGGACCAAGTCACAGTATGATGTCAAGTCTTAAGCGTGCAGTTACAAGTAATACATTTTGGACTGAACTTAAAGGAGTGTTAATGTAGTTTAGTTGACATCAAAAATGATTCTGTCCTAAAACTTAATATTGTATCGCAGTTAAGGCAATGGGCATTACATATCTTACAGTGTGTAGGATTATTTCATTGTGAATTATGATTTAAAAACACTCACAATAAGTTGATTTTGGTGAGTTTTTATTATTAGCATAAGTGTGAACATCCACAATTTAGTGACTTAAAATAGCGGACCAGCTTGCTATCGTAGCAGAGAAGCAACAAATGTGATACTTACCGAAAAAAGACGGATTTAATGATTTTTGATGTCCGTATTTAAGAGGTTTGTTTTTCACTAAAAAGAACGTGTCCTTTCTGTGATGATATGAAACATTTTTCTCTTATCTATATGTAAGCCTAAGGGATTATCTGGACTCGCAACAGTTTTTACCAGGGATAACGTGAAATGAAATCCTTACCGTTGCTATTTTAAACATGGTGATACTTAGAATTCTTTAAACCACATGTATTGTTTGATACCCAGCTCGCCCGGCAGTTTAGCAAACACTTTTCTACTAATGGGCCACATTGATATTAAACTGTTAGAAAGCAGAACTAGGAGGAAACCCCCCCGTCAGACCCTGATGAGATTGTTCTCTCTGTCACATTGCAGCGCAAACGGAGAGAGTCGGCGTCCAGCTCGTCTTCAGTGAAGAAGGTGAAGAAGCCTTGATGAGCAGCAGCTGGGACAGGGTGCAGGACGTGAGTTACTCTGATCACAGTGGTGACAAGTGGAAAGGTTGGACATCAGGGACACAGGGGGAGCTCGCACCACTGACTCTACACACACAACTTTTCACCGACCAGCGATATATACTCTCCATCTGCCTCGCATCTTTGTGACAAAGGCAACAACTGAGTGACATTTCATTCCATTACTGCGCGTCTCCCTGGCTCCGCTTCAGATGAGGCAACATCAACTGTAAATTGCCAGGCCGAGCTAATCGGGACGCGGGGAAGAAGCTGGGAATGACGGGGTAATTGAAATGAATTGGAATGAAAGAAGAGACTCTGGGAGTGGGAGGACCTCGAGCCGCATCGGACCCATCTGAGGCTTTTTTTTTTTTGGAGCCTAATCATGTCGTAGTGTTTACTGGAAATGTGTTTTTGTGTTAGCCTTTAGTACCTTCCCAGAGTGCACCTCTCTCTCTCTGGAGGGTTCCATATGCAGCCCGTGGAGCGAGTGTGTTTGTCCTCAGGTGACCTTGAAGATGCTTCAGTCAATGATTCAATAAACCTCATTGTTTTTTTTTTCCTCCCTGCGTGTTAAGCATGTTTATGCCGCACTGATCCCTTCACAGTGTCCGTCGCTCTCAGACGATTCTAACTCGGAGGTAATTAGTGTTGAATACACATTTGCCGGGGAAATTGTAGGATCACGACATTCCTACCTTACCTGTCATCTAAGTTAAGTGACAACTAATGACTTCATTAATATGATAATTAAGCAGTGATCATTCTCAGGCCCGCACAGCCTCTGAAACTTCATTAGGTTCCCTCCTCATAATATTGCTAATTGCATGTCAATTATGTCGTTTAGCCTACTTAGACATTAATTTCTATGCAAATGTAGAATACGTTTGCCCAGAAGAGAGGGGACTAGGCATATAGTGTGTGTATTAAAAGGGCCCGATCATGCTCATTATCAGGTTCATTTATGTATTAAGTGTCTCTACTTCATGTCTCCATGCTTTAATGTTCAAAAAGCTCTTTATTTTTCTCATACTGCCTGTGCTGCAGCACCTCTTTTCACCCTCTGTCTGAAACCAGAGCCCAGTCTGCTCTGATTGGTTAGCTGGCCGGCTCTGTTGAGATTGGTCAACCGCTTAGAGATGTCCCGCCCCTTAGCCTATCACGTACAATGTGTTTGAGCGCTATCGATAGATTTATGATCGATAGATTTATGATTAGAACATTATAAAAGTAGGGTAGACATGTGGAGATTATCCGGCTGAACAAAACGTGACCCGTCTTTTCAATGTGTCTCAACCACAGACCTTATTTCCAGCTATTTTCCAAAATCCTATGGAGAAATTCGATTGCTTTTTTGTCGAAGGAACCGGAAGGAGTTTACTTCCGGGTTTTAGGACGCGTCACTGTGGCTCTCTATAGAAGTGCAAGTGTTTAATAGTGATGTCACTATGTTACAGAAGTAAACAAAGGAGTCCAATGGAGGTGGAGGGAAACTCCATCTGGAGGGAACACAGGTATTTTAGCCTTTGCAGACCATTTACATGCACTAAAGCCTGGATCACACACTACAGGAAAGGGAAAACCCCAATAAGCATAATAGGCCCTCTTTAACATTTCTTTAATTATGAATACTTGGTAAAAATGTATTTCAGATACTTAAATCTGCTTTACTTCAAATTGCAGTCTGACATTTTCCTTAGGGGCTTTTGCTCCTCATTCAATCACTATTTTACAACCATTCAATTTCCACATGTGAAGGTTTCTGAATTTGATAAGGGAAGGTTTAAATGTATAATCTACATTTAAAATCCATGTGTTTATTTATTAAAATAATTAAATAATAGAAGTCTTTATTCTTTCCAACTTTAGATGCCTTTCCTTTTAAAAGACTCTTAATACAGTGCCACGGTGACGCGTCCTAAAACCCGGAAGTAAGTTAGCATTTTACCTCTTCTGGTTCCTTCGACAAAAAGCAATGGGATCTCTCCATAGGGTTTGGGGAAATATCTGGAATAAGGTCTGTGGTTGAGACACATTTAAAGGGGACCTATCATGCAAAATGCACTTTTGCATGTCTTTTCTACATGAATATGTGTCCCCGGTGTTCCAGGGAACTCACCAAGTGTCAGAAAACACAACCCTCTCTATTTTCCTCCATACCCAAATCTCTAAAAAAGGGGCTGCAACGGATCTGATAAAAACTGATCCAGATTTGAACACTGTCCTGACGTCAGGACGGTGGCGCTACGGCTATTGGGCCAACTCCACCAATCAGGAGGAGACAGCCACGGCCATTGCCGTTCGAAAGCGCTGGAGACGCTGTAGTACATATGCCAGGTCTGTAGGTGGTGCTGTTCTCACAGAATCAGCCCTTGCAAAAACAGAGCTAGAAAATGTCAAATTGAGCGAAATGAGGCATGGCTAAAATGCATGATCTGTTTGGTATTTTGAAAAGAAAAAAGTATAAATATGCCTTATATAGGTATGGTCCTACACTATATTATTCAAATATAGCATGATAGGTCCACTTTAAGAGACGGATCACGTTTTGTTCTACGACATTAAATCCATCAGCAGTGACCCCACTGGTGATTTCTGAAGAGTGTACGTGTCTGAAAAACGATGGTTGTTACCAAGTGGCTGAATAGGACTACAGAAGTCGTGGAGGCCGTTGTACGTCATTACGCCGAACACGTAAACACTCCTCTAAGTTAGTTCGCCCTGTTCTGCTTGAAAGCAAGTACCTGCCTCCTGCAAACTGTTCAAGCAAACGCTTCAACTCGTACCATTTAGAATCTGTATGTTTGAATATGGATCTGAAGTTGGCGTGACGTTGAAGCAGCGACCCGGCTGTAGTTCGTTTATAGCATAACGTTAGCAGTTAGCTTCTGGCGACTAGATTTACGATTTAGAACATTATAAAAGTAGGGTAGACATGTGGAGATTATCCGGCTGAACAAAACGTGATCCGTCTCTTCAATGTGTCTCAACCACAGACCTGATTTCCAGATATTTTCCTAAATCCTATGGAGAGGTTGCATTGCGTTTTTGTCGAAGGAACCGGAAGGAGTTTACTTCCGGGTTTTAGGACCCGTCACTGCGGCACTCTATTGAACGCTAAAATCAAAACATCTTTACGTCATGACAATAGCTCAACAGCCAGATTTACACCACTCGATTATTTAGCTGGAAACGAGACTATAAACGTCCAGTTGCAAGTAATAAATCATCACCTTTTATTAACGTCTTCATGTGACTCTTCTCATCGTTTGATGCCTTTCCCTTTTTAAAGACTCTTTATTGAACACCAGAATCAAAACATGGTCTTTAACGTCTCTAAAAGCTCTTTTTAAGGTTGCAGGAGTAAAGCCATCCGCGCACTGTGAGCCGTTTGATTGAGAGCGAGCACAGAGGGGAAGAGTGAGAGGAGGCAAGTAAACATGGGTGCAATGGATTCTCTGTCTATATTTCATGTTGAAAATTGGCTCATAAATCCAGTGGTTTGATCTATGGAACCCGTCGTTGCTTGAAAAAACCTCCGTAAATGTGTAATTTCTCCCTTGACAGAACACAGGCGAAAGGCTATCTTTCTTTTGCTTCCTCCTCCCCCTTTCTCTCTGTCTCTCATTCACACTCCCTCTCTCCACTGTTGGATTAATGCTCTCCTCTCTTCTCCCCTTTCATGCTCCTCTGATATCTTCTTTTCATCACTGCTCATCCATTTATCAACACCGTGGGCTTCCTCTACCGCTCTGTCTCTCATAACTGCAACCCGTCTTCAAGTCATACGGCAGGTATCCGGCTTCAAGAAAGTGGAGGTTATTAATAAATACTAGTCTAAATTGAAAGTAGGTGGGCAGGGATGCATCAGCAGCCATGTGTGGATGATGAAGACCCCCCCCCCCCAGCAGCTCCATCCAGTGTACGTTCTGCAACACTGATGTGAAAAGCATGAGGCAGAGTGTCTTATAATGTGCTTGTGATGGCATTGAGATGGGATCTCTTTATCAAGGCCGGGCCGAGGCTTTAATCACGGCCTAAGAGGTGCGCTGGCTGTTTATCATAATTGAACTGTATCCGGGCTAATCGCTGGCATACGTCACTGTCGAGGGGTCGCTGGCGGAGGTGATTGAACACACAGTTAAGAGAAAAGATGTGTACCGAGGGACATAAGGCAGGAAGAGGCAGGTAATAGCAGATGTGATAGAAGCCTGTTCAAATACATCACGGCCCGGAGGTAATCGCTGATGTGACAATGATTAGATTGCCGATGCCTCCTTGCTGTGGCACACTGCTTTATACCCATCATGTCACATACAATCACTGATAACTACAAGGGGAAGAGGCAGGAATGGAGCAATAGGAGAGTGAAGACGGGGTAATCTCCCTCCTAAACTCAGGACTGGGCTCTTACAATATGTCCAACACAGACCTTCACCTCCGTGCCCCTCTCTCATCTCCATGTTCCTCACTTTGACTTTCACCTCCTCCTGTTGAGGTCACCTTGAGGGAGAACACTTTTAATCATTGCTGCACATCACATTCACCTCTGGGAGCCCCGACAAAAGGGGGACGGAGTTGGGGAAATGATGGTGGCCCACAGGGCTGGACAGTTGAAGTCATTTCCTACTGGATCTTTTTTTATTTTTCCTGCAGACGGTGGAAGGCCTGCTGCAACACAAACCCAATCTCTGGCGCTAAGCAGTGCTTACAGCGAGGCATTAACCCCACTGTCCACTCTCTGCATTAAACCCCGGGAGGCAGGAGGGGAGAGTGGAGCGGACGACTACATCTAGACTTCATGTTCCCGGGAACTCAGGAACATCTCCGGTCACGTCTTTCAAGGTGTCCTACCTCGAATAAAACATCATGGTTTTTTTGTAGCATTTTTTTTCGACATGACTTTTCTGTCATTTTTAACGACATACTGGTTTTCATACTGGTTTCTGCACACGTGCCTTATTTCGACATAAAATACCATGTTTTTATTTTCCTTTTTTCAACATGCTATATAATGACTTTCTTGTCAGTCTTAGCGACATACCACGCCTGCTTTCTACACACCATACCGTGGCTTATTTTGACATAAAATACCATGTTTTCTTGTGCATTCTTTGCATTTCTTCAACATGCTATACCATGACTTTTCTGTCCTTTTTTTCAACGTGCTATATTATGACTTTTCTGTCATTTTGAACGACATGGGGATGAAATAGGAAAAATGGATAATGACTAATGACAAAACCAGGTGGATGAAAGATTTCTTCTTTCCACATCCTGCAGATACGGAGCAGCCTTCATTTGGGATTGTGTGTGTTTTAGTCTTCACCAACACTTTTCAAAACCAATATTTGTATGTCTCTCTAGCTGCTAAATGCTGCGTTATGTTGACCAGCTAGTCGCTCTCTGCTGTTCGTACTCAGCAGCTCTTATCCAATGGGTTATCACAGTTTTTACACCAATGGCTGCCTGCTTGGGATGCCAGGAGGGTGATGATTCTCTAGGTGATATCTAGTCACACTAACTTCACCCCTTGCTTTGTGGACTGCAGTTTTGTAACCTTGAGTTGGACTTTTTCACTTTTCCATATCGTTTTTTTCGTTCTTTGCAATCTTAGTTTTTGTCCGTCTCCTACTATTTTTTTTGTTTTTGTAACCAAATATGACTCAAGAAGCGCGAGCATAATTACAACCGATTGCTGACATTTTTACGTTACAATGAGCTTCACAAACGTAATCAAATAAGAAGAGTAATTTTCTCATAGACAATCAGATTTTTGCAACCAATGGAATTGCGTCCTGAAGCGTACACATTTAAGGTACTTCTGAATTGGCTTGATTTATGAGACCTAGAGGTTGTTACTCTTGCTTTCACATTACACACTATGATGTAAACATGAATAAATGGATGTGTAGTGCAGCTTTAACAAAACCATAGTCAGTCAACTTTATTGTCAATCTTTCAGTTTGTGTGTACAGACAGAGAGATCGAAATACCGCTTCCCACAATCCTGAATACACAAATATATAACAATATGTATATCCTATATATACACAATCAACAGACACATTATACATATGCACACATTAAGACATGAGTAAACGCACAACACTCAATACATACAAAATAACAGTCACTTCAATATCTTTGGGATATTTGATGTATAGTGAAACATGTCCTTATTAAGTTGTGGACAAAACACGGTGTCCCTGTTTGGTCCTCAGCGCGTGTGTGTATCCATGCATTTGGACTTTTATTTTATTGTCTATCGAGGGCACGGAGAGCGGTGTGTTCAGGTCAGAGCTGTGATTGCATGCTGACTATAAAGGAGACAGGTTGGACAGCTCCTCTCTGTTCCCCCCGTCAGAAACAACCCGCTCTGATTCGATTGGTCGCTGAGAGACAGAGCGGCCTGTGAACAACATGTGACACCAGAGTTACCTCGGCTCACTGTCCCTCTCCTCACCTGCAGCAGCACGATCCTAACAAAGAACGGAAAAAAATCCAATTTGCCATGCGGATCCGCAGCTGTCACGGCGGGGGGAATTAAACATTACCCATAACTCACTGGGGGTGTGGAGCAGGTCAGCGGATGGTAACATCACTCTGGGGTGCAATAACAAAGGATTTTAACCTCTGACTCCTTTAACTATACGGCTGCCGGCTCCTCAGCTTTCACCAGCTGCTTAACAACCTCTGTTGGACGACCGTGGTGGAAAGAAAGTACATTTACTCAAAATGCTGTATTTTTAGATTTTGCTATTTTAGACGCCACTTTAATTCAGAGGTAAATCGTGTACTTTTACTTCACCACATTTATTGAATACCTTTAGTTACTTTGCAGATTTAGATAAATGATAAACAATATGATCAACACTTAAATAAGATTTTAGTTACACGTGGATTAAACTCACAATCTACCCAGCAGTAAGTAAATACAATTAATTCCACCTTAACCAGCTTTGATAACACTTCAATGCATCCATGATTAAAAATGACAATATATTATTCTGAAATGGACCAATCTGCATAACGAGTACTTTTACTTTTTGGCGGTTACGGTTACTTCAAGTATATTTAATGCTGATACTTTTGTACTTTTACTTTGGTAACATTTTGAATACTTTTACTTAAGTACACGCTCTGAGTACTTCGTCCTCCTCTGGTTGACGACTCAACTTCCCGGTACACTGAAAACAAACTGAAACATTGACTTTAATGAATTGTATTATGTCAACACATTTCACATAACTCTATTGGGGTTAGTTGAAAGCAATAATACGAAGACATGAGGAAATGTCAGCATAAATGAAATGTTTCCCACCCCTATTATTTAATAGTTTAACATTTGTTTTCTTGTTGTTTTTGTGTATAGTAAATGTTCTATTATTTAGTTAGTTAAAGTAATGTTTCTAGTATCAGTACTTTACTCCACGACGACTTTTTACTTTCTACTTCTTACATTTTGAACACAAACACCTGAACTTTCTACTTCTTACATGTTGAACACAAATACCTGTACTTTCTACTTCTTACATGTTGAAC
>CALSBW010025209.1:0-18670 GCA_943590975.1 Lindbergichthys nudifrons | reverse complement strand
TTTATTTATGTCTGTATGACGTTGTTGTGAGTGTGGACGGAGCAGCTACAGGTTAGTTTAGCCTGATGGATTCGATTCCATTCAAACACGCATTTTAAAAGCTTTTCGCCTGCCGTCTTGTCTGCAGACTTGTCAAAGCATTAATTCATGTTTTTTACTAACCGGTATCAGTATGTAGTTACTTCGACGTCACTTTGAAACGTGTATTACAATTAAATCACGGTCAATATGTTCATTTTGTTGTAGTTGGTATCTCCCATAGGATTTACATGGAGATACGCCCCGCCCCCTCTCCAGCGCGTCTTGTTTGAATGACAGGAGCAAACACAGCTGACAGCCTCGGTGAAACTCGAGCGATTAGAGCGATGCGAATATTGGGTAGTCTACCATAGTATTTACATGGAGATAAGCCCCTTAAAAACCATGAATTAATAAAGCATGAATTCATGTTTTTTTCGCATCGCTCTAATCACTCGAGTTTCACCGCAGCTGTCAGTGTTTACTCCTGTCATTCAAACAAGACGTGCTGGAGAGGGGGCGGATCGATCAGGCTAAACTAACCTGTAGCTGCTCCGTCCACACTCACAACAGCGTCATACAGACATAAATAAAGCAGCGACTGTATTCACCATGACATAGACAGTCTGTGGTTTGTACTTGTTTAACTTTTTCTGAACAGATATGAGGAGCTGTGAGCTCTGAGTGTGTGCTAACAGCTAACGGTTGATGTGTTGGTGGGACATGTTGCGCTGTCGGGTGCTGACCAATCAGCGTCATTTCTTGACTGGCAGCAAAAACAACCAATCACAGCAGTGCTTCTCTGGCTGGCTCTGTCCAATCACAAACAAGAAGTGTTCTCCCTAAAGGAATACCCTTTCCGTCCAATGTGAAATGCTGTGGTGTTTTCTGAAATGCTGTGGTGTTTTCTGAAATGCTGTTGTGTTTTGTGAAATGCTGTTGTGTTTTGTGAAATGCTGTTGTGTTTTGTGAAATGCTGCGGCGTTTTGTGAAATGCTGTTGTGTTTTGTGAAATGCTGTGGTGTTTTCTGAAATGCTGTTGTGTTTTGTGAAATGCTGTTGTGTTTTCTGAAATGCTGCGGCGTTTTCTGAAATGCTGTTGTGTTTTGTGAAATGCTGTGGTGTTTTCTGAAATGCTGTTGTGTTTTGTGAAACTGCTGTTGTGTTTTCTGAAATGCTGTTGTGTTTTGTGAAATGCTGTTGTGTTTTGTGAAATGCTGTTGTGTTTTGTGAAATGCTGTTGTGTTTTCTGAAATGCTGTTGTGTTTTGTGAAATGCTGCGGCGTTTTGTGAAATGCTGTTGTGTTTTGTGAAATGCTGTTGTGTTTTGTGAAATGCTGTTGCGTTTTGTGAAATGCTGTTGTGTTTTGTGAAATGCTGTTGCGTTTTCTGAAATGCTGTAGCGTTTTCTGAAATGCTGCAGCGTTTTCTGAAATGCTGCAGCGTTTTGTGAAATGCTGTTGTGTTTTGTGAAATGCTGTGGTGTCTTGCACTTCGGGGCCACCGTACATAACCTTCCTCAGTCAGTGTGTCAGTGTGTTTGTACCGGGGACAGGAGACACCCCCTTGATGAGAAACTGTAAGAAATGATCGGGGAATCCCTCCGGAGTGGAGTCATGACGACTGGATCTGAATTATTTGTTTGTATTTGGTGTTTGTGTTCCAGCTGTCGATCAGCAACTATATATCCATAATCCACCAGTTAAAGGAAATACAATGTGTTGTGTTATATTAGCTGTACAATTGACCACATATGGTGTTCTTAGTTTCCATACCTCCTGTGTTTTACGAGCGACTTATCAAGTCTTGGCAAACGGCATAAAACACGATTAAACGTGATAGTATATAAAACCATGCTCGTATCTACAACCTATAGAAATGCAAAACGGCGTCAGTTTAGACGTAATTCTGTCCTCCTGCTTACTGCATCATTTATGAGAAAACCTTTCATAACATTAACACAACATATTCAAGGTGGTTTTAAATAACATATCCGTATTTATTTATTTCTCCAAGTTATGTTTTTGTGTGCACTGAGGAGTCTCAAACAGGCGTTTGTTTAATCATTTTAAGATTGGCTTTAATCAATGTTTGAAAATGAATTCTTCATATATGATAAATGAGAGGTAACATTTTATTTATGGTATTATTTCCACATATTTCTCTCCATTCTTCCTTCTGCCAACGGTGTCGCAGTTTCTCGTCTCTCCCGTTGTTGTGCTTAGTGCGTACGCATGGGTTAGAGTTTGCGTGGAGGACCGCACATTTTCCCGTCAAGTTAGTATTTTATAAATCGCAAACATTGCGTAGAAACTGGCGTACGCCATTTTTTGAGCATATATCCCTTTATAAATGAGGCCCCTGATCCTTTACAACAAACACTATATGCTCTTTTTAGTTTTTAGTAATATTGTGAACCTGCTAGTAATCCAAAAATGTTTAGAAATGTAACAGTAATCTGATTATCTCTTTTTTTATGTAACTGTAAGGGAAGCAGTTACCTTTTTTTGTACGCTGATTACGTAATCCCGTTAAATGTAATCAAGTATTCTCCAAGCCTGATTATTTCATACAAAATGGTTCGGCAAAATCAGACTAAAAGCAGAGAGTGTGGCTTGACCTGGCTTTCTACCTCACAAACTTTGAATATGTGTCGCATGAAGACTTATTAAGTAATAACATATGACGCCTTAATGAAAGATACTGATCAAAGACTGGAGGCAGGTTAATTAGAGCACACATCAAAGACTCTGGTTCTCAGGAGTGGAGCTTCACATGCTTGCTACCACATGGTGGGTCTCCAAGCGAATCACAAACATCAACCTTATCTCAGCTGCTTTTAACTCGACCCCCTCAATGTTCACTTTAGCTTCCTGCGGAGCAAAAGGTGCTTATAAAAGCGCCAATGTTTATCACGGTGGAAAAGCAAAACATCACACTGTGTTCAGTCTCCATTGCCCTGATTTGATGGAATTCCAAGATTTTCACCATTGACATTACAGGGAAAACATAGTGATCTACTTTTGCCCAAATACATCCCAATACACTGATATTTTAAACAAAAATACCCTGTGTGCGTTCTGCTTCAGTAATCAATCTAATGAAAACAAGGCACCTCTTCTCCCCACGTGGTTGCCACAAGACTTTATGTAAACTCCATTAAAACAGCAGCAAAATGTAATTAGTGTTAGGCATCACTAAGCATCAGCTCGCAGTAATTTGCTCCTTTTCTCTTTATTTATTTCCCTCCCTCTTCCCACCCAAAACTTTAGACACCGAGGGATGACATTTCCCAAGTTTCGGGTATGTGCATACAGGGGATTACACAGGAAATGCAAAGCTACATAGCATTAACCTGTTAAGCCCTGAGCCTGTTTTCCAGGTCTCAGGCTCGAAAATGACATTCCCAGAACAAATGACCATAACTTCACTTCTAAAAGGGTAAATTAATCATCTTTTTTCTCAAAGCAATGATAGACCTGTGAGTTGAATGTAGAAGAGTCAGAATCAATATAGATTTTTTTTATTTCAAAGTAAATTCAGATTGAACATGTAAATTATAGTGTCTGTCCAAAGAAAAAACATTACTGATAGTGAAAACCACCCTTGAATGATGGGATAGTAGACTAAAAGCTTTAGGAATCCAAACTATAACAATAAGTACCCTGTATCAAGATTGATGCAAAACAAGTGACATTTGACCTTTTTAGAGAGGTTTAGCTAAATAAACCCACTTCTGGAGTAATTTGGGTGATTTGACCTATCTCTGGCCCCCCTTGGTCGATTTTGATGATTGACATCTCCTTTTAACCGTTAGAGCCAATATAATCGAGGGGAAGTTCCACATGCACACACATGTTACCAAATAAGGAGTGAGAGAAGCTATCATTAGTAGCTAATATGAAAAGTCAGTTTTTTACATAAAAATTGAATTATGGATTATCAAAAAAAAAAATCAAATTGTCAGACACATTGGATTAACCTATGGATTAACCTTCAGCCGCGTTCTTCTCGTTTTAATGCCATTAGACACAACTTTTGATCAGAATACCACCTCAAGGTAAGCATATCTCCGTTTTTTGCTATCTAAAGCTACGTCGTGTGTTTTGCTTCCCCTGTCGCGAGTTCTGATCGCTCAGTGATGATATGTGTATGGAATCTGTGGAATCTCAGCTTGCTAACAAAGCTTGTTTGTGCAGATCCGATAAGTAATAAAGTATTTATACCTAGAGTTCTGTGCTAAGTGCGTTAGCATTTTTTCGCTCAGGGCTCATTTAGACGCTTCTTGTGAGACTTGTTTCGGTACAAATGGTTCATATCGTCAGTTAGCTGAGTTTCTTCCCGTTAAGTGAGTATGACACATTCATAGTTTATTCAATTTTAAGAAGCCCTGAGACACAGTTTCGTGAAAAAAACGGGCTGAAAAAAGCCCGTAGCCCCCGCTGGCGGGGTCTATGGGGCTAGGCGTGGGTTTCAATATGTTGTGCTTAAACACTCCTCCCTGGTGTTTTTGAGACCAGCATTAAAGAAATAATATATGCACCCCCTTATGCTACTGCGATTTATTATATCGCAGCTCTCTCTGCTTATGAACAATTTAATTAATGTATATAATATTCAGCCGGCAGTCATCAATATAAAAAGCATGAATTAATCTTGCTGTCTTTCACATTGACTGATTGCCTTGTCTTCCGTAGACTAAGTGAATTAATTATGTAGTCTCATGTCCGCTTAAGCACCTGAGAGTAGAAAAGGAATTAAGAAAACTGATAAAGATGCGTTGTACAGTCCATTAGAGAAAAATCAGTCCCCATGATTTTAAATTCTATGATTAATATGCATGCTGATGAACACAGGAATATTTAAAGAATAGGGGCTTCCATTTTAGGACCTCTGGCGTGCACTATACCATGAATATCAACTACCGATGATCAAACGTTTAGTTGGAAAGACCAGGCTGGTGTTGGTTTTTTGGCTTATGCGTTCATGCATCCCCGCACTCTTTGAAATTCATGACTGTGTTAAGGCCCCTGGATTTAATTAAACCAATTCAGGCGCGGTGGCAAACTGGATTGGTTAATGCAGCGCTGTGGAACAATGAGAGGCACACTGGGAGGTCATAGCAGCAGGAGACCTGTGCTGCTGGAGCACTGATAAAAGCACGGCTGATGGAGCTGTGGCACAGTGAGGAGATGAGAGGAAATGGCACAAAATGTTGCCATGGAAGGTAGATTGCAAAAGGTGCAATATTTGCATATCAAAGTAACTTTGTATCGCCATATATATTTATCACTGTCATTACAGCATTAGGGCACATGACAGTAAGAATCAATCGTCTCATGTCTCTCACAACAGTCTGTGCATCTTAAAATGAAAGGTGGTTTTATTATTTTGAAGTTTGTCTTTTTGCCTTTTTTAAAGCTTATGGGATTCATATCCACACATTGACAGCAATGCTCAAGTACCATTAAGATTGCTTTTGCTATTTTAACTAAAGTGAGGGAACTCACTTGGTTAATGTGATCATCTTGGCACTTACACAAATTCATGACTTTCAATCCCTTAAACTCAATTTTTTAAATATATATAAGTACACAATATGACTTAATGTACAGCAAGTTTTCTCTGTTGACTCTGTTGAATATTCTGAGTTGGCTCTTGATGTTTGGAAATAAGTGTTTAATATGCATATCATAGCTCTTCACATGTTATCTTTTTAACCTAACCTACAACACCTCAAAGCTTGTCGTTATTCAACGTGCCACTTTGGAAAATACACTTAATAATGACTTTATTATACTGTAATTACTGTTGCAAGGCAGGCTAACGATTGAAGTGTTTACACACCTTAATCCGTTGAATCTGTTGCTTACACTTTTGCTCATGTTTTTGATTTTGGAAAAGCTAGAAAAAAAGTCCCCACAATCCAAACTCAGTATGATATATCTCTATTATTATAACCCAGTGCAAACTACTTACTTCCATATGTTCCACATGTTTGGAGAAATCCAAAGCTCCGCATGCCTGCTGTTCCTAGTCATGATATGCTAGCCGTAGTCAATCGCTGTGGGGTTTACCAAACCATCAATTACAATCAAACAGAAAATAGCATGATTTGGGTGAAGGAACAAACTGTGACAATTTCAGAAACCACACCTGCAAAATAATAGTCTGATGATGAAAAAGCTTGAGTGGTATGTGCTTTTATAATGATCGTTTTGAAAGTTAATAAGAAATCTGAAATATTTTTCTTTTTAGAGAAGGGACTACGCTTGTTACCCAGAAGCCAGCAGCAGTGTAAAGTGAAAGTAAAGTCAGGTAATAGTCTGTTAGCGTTTCAGGCTTGATGGTGTCTGAAATGCTGTGGTATCTGCCATCAGCAGCCAATCATGCTGTGTCTGTGGTTATTGCCTTTGCCGTTAACAGCCAGGCACTAAAAGTAGTGTACCCGTGAAGTAGTTTATATCAGACGCTGAACAGAAGTACACTGATGGAATTTACAGTAATTGCCATTGAAACAATTTGACACAAAGTATAGCTCCAAAGCATCTCAACAGATGTTTCCCTGGAGAACACTCTGGTCCTTTGAGCTCTGCATCCCTCACTCCCCAATGAACCCTGCCAAGTTCCTCTGCTGACAGGGAGCACAGGGGGTGATTAGAGAAGGTAGAGATTGTGCACTTAGGACTGTTTTTGGGGAAGCATCAAAGTCTTCAAAACCTGTAACTGTCCCCACAGGCAGGCAGCCGTACGTTGCATGACATCAATCTGGTCCCTGCTTAAAAAGTTGCAGCTCATCCGAAGTGAAGGAAAATAAATGCAGGAGTCATTTTGCCATTTGTAAAGCTGACTTCTCCTTATTTCTGACACATGGGTTGTGTTCTGCATCCTCTATTGGCCTGCCAAAACAATGGTTGCTGATGTCCACCTGAAGCTCCACTTTGCCTTTCTGGGCTGAAGAATTCCACTTAGTTTCACACCTTTCTCCGGGGCGATACATTAGACAGTATTCCATGCTTCTACAGTTAGTAACCCCCGTTAGGACTTGGCTCGGGGGTCTAGCAGTGCAGACAGATTGCGGCTAGCCACCTGTGACCGCATCCACCTGTCACTGCCTGTCACTCAAATCAGCCATGCTAACTGAGTGAGTGGAATAAGAATTTGACCCGGTACAATTGTCATTAACCTACTGTAGCTTTTAGAGACTAAAACTGTTTTGTAACA
Organism: Lindbergichthys nudifrons; assembly: GCA_943590975.1. NCBI lineage: Eukaryota > Metazoa > Chordata > Actinopteri > Perciformes > Nototheniidae > Lindbergichthys > Lindbergichthys nudifrons. Next base: position 11,428 of record CALSBW010025209.1, on the reverse strand, counting down.
CGCTGTAAACACGTTCATTTCTTATATAAAGTTGGTTATATTATCATGGCGTCTTTGGGGATTGACTCTGCAAGGCAGTGTAATAATGCTAGTAACCTGTAACCTATAGTAACCTGGCTGTTGTTGGAATTCATCAGGTGTTAGGTGTTGTTGTGTACAATTTTAATTTCTCAAAATTCCGTTGCTTAGTTTCAAATAGATTTGGGATTTCTTCTAACCACAGAGGTCTGGAGCCTTTTGTTTGTGCATATTTCAAAACATTGCATTAGTCATAGGCTGAATGACTAAAACACACAGGCCTCATCTGACATAACCAGTATGGCACTGCAATGCCTGAAGACAGAAGAAAGTGTAACCAAAAATGTTATTTTCATAGGTTAACATTACGGGGTTTATGTTCTTACATTTCAGAAATTGTAAGGCATTTCATATATTGATATATTTGGGTTTTTTATATATTGCGTTGAATATTGACATCATTTTATGAATATGTGTTAATGTTTTCTCCTTTCTAAATTTGAGAAATAGTTTTTGTCATTATTATTTGATTAAGAATGGACTGAGAGTGATATTTCATGGAAGACAGCTGGTCCCAGTGTGCCTCATCTGGTGGCAGCATAGCGTTCCTGTGTCACATGTCAGTGGAAAGTGAGCACCAAGTCAATTTCTCTGCACAGCTGCTGCCCAACAGAGACTGATGAGAGTGAGATATGCAGAGGCAATAGGCGGTGGTCTCTCCGCTGACTGATCTTTATCCTGCCTTCAAAGCCTGGGCTTGAGTTCCCTGGCTCAGCTTACATCTCCTACAGGTAACAGCTGTTTTATCGTGAGTCTTCAACTACTTTTCTGATAGCTGCCCGCTCTGCATACCAGTGAACGGAGAAAAGGTCACTTTATCTGCTGCAGGTGCACAATGATGGGGGAAAAAAGTGGAGAGGTTTAAGACACCAGTGGAAATACTTAATTTCAGAATTAATATCACCTTCTCACATATCTTACACATACAGATAATACTGATATAAATGGTTTATGCTTACATTTGACCTTTATATGTGAGAATGAAGTGGAGGTTTTAAAGGTGAGACTTTATAGTTAGTAGCTTTAATAACTGATGACCTATGGCATGTCCATATATCCTAAATTGCTAAAGGTTATATTTATCCAGTATACTCTAACTATATGGCTGGAGCTCCATCATCATCAAAGGCCAAAATGCACTTGCGTTTTCACTTTCCTGTAGTGTGTTATATAGGTTTGTGTGCATGTAAATGGTCTGCAAAGACTAAAAGTTCCCTCCAGAATAGGGCCGCTTTAATGTTGTAAAAATATCCTTGTTCTAACTATATTATTCCACGTCCATTTAAATGTGCACATACAATGACATCATGTGATATTGCATGGACTATAATAGCATGTTACAAGGCCTTACAACAGTTGACTGTTGAGGTGTGTCTGGATGATTAAAGGAGTCGTAATGTATTATGATATCCCATCAGCCAACCTCTAGCTTATATCTAGTCAAGAGAATCCATAAGATACTTTCTATAGATTGCAGGTCACATCTATAATGTTTAATGACTGTTGATTTAGTGGCAGCATGTGTGTGCTCAGCATAATACTGACTTGAGACTCTCTCACAAACTAAATACATTTTTCCTTTTGTTCTTTACAACTGTTGACACTGTGGAGACCTTGCAACAATTCATACTGAAACAGTTTTAATTGTTCGAGAAAAAAGAACAAAATCTGACACTAATGATGAGTTACTTAGTTACGTTTTTATTGTTAACAGCTCATTAGTGCAAACTTTGTCAGTTTGTTGTTTAAAGTTTGTTTCATCTATTCTTCCACGTATCATTATAAGGTGCTGAATACTTTGCAAAGACAAGGAATTGTTTTCTTTCTCTACCTGCATATAAAGAATACAATATTTAAATCATATAACAATGTTACAAGCATTTATACTTGCCATTAAATAACCTTAGCATGTGAAAATAAATAAAGTGGTAATGTTTATTGAAATATTCAAGTATATTCTGTATATGTGAACTCAATTTGGAAACAGAATAGGTTATTTTACATCATTTACAGATTATACAATATTTTTAATGCAACATTGTTAAAATGACTCTCAGGAAAAACCAATAGGATCTGCCAGGGGTCATGTGCTCGCTGTCAACAAGTCAATGAAACGTGATGAGAAATTCTGCTTTTGCTGTAAATAATGTGTCAAAGTGTCTTATCTTACTTTTTCTTCAACCGTATTATGATATATTATCTTGCCAGAACTATGCAGCTAAACCCAAATCCAGCCTATTTTTCTCTCTGTTTCCCTCTCTGTACAGCGTGCACTCTGAAGCATATGGAAGACACAGGAAGCGGGAACCATTTTTAAGGTGGAGTGCCAGTCGATGTGAGCAGATCCATCAGTGTTTGTCTCCCACTGAGATACTGAGATGATGGATGGATCTAATGGATTGATTTAAGCCCGGGCTCCCCCACTGACTGACTGAATCACCGGGTGAATTCTAGAGCAAATAACTTTAGCTGGTGGGGGATGCATTTATACTGTGCACTTCCTCCGCAGTCGACTCCATCCATCACTTCTGCTGATTGTTATGTTAGGCTCTCTCAAGGTGTGAGTGTCTGCTTTATTATTTCCTAATAAGCAAGACATTTGACACCAATATTACTTACTTCATGTTTACTTTAATATTATAAATAGTTCTTCACTGGGCTCTTGTTACTAGTGACTGGTCATGAAGCCGTACATGAAATATGTGTTGGTTTATGGAGGGAGATCACTTTTACATTATGAAAGTGAATGCAAAGGATTGGCAGATAAATACCACAGTAACCCATACTTCAAACTATTGGTACCTGCTGTATAACAAAAGTAGCATTGTCAAAAATGTATAAATTAAAGTTAGAACTTTGAAATGAAACATGGTGATAACAGATTACAAGGGGGACAACAGGTAATAATAAGTAATGCCATAAAGCCAGGTTATAGCTTGGTCGTAACAAGGAGCATATATTTGGAATGTTAACGTTTATTTTCTTAGGTTGATGGCAGCATCTAAACATTACAGTAATGCTAGAGATAACATCTCAAAAGTAAGAAAACGTAAGCATTAAGCGGTAACAAGAGACTCATCTTGCAATATTCATTATCATTAGCTTAACTTTTGTCATTATTACGTTTTTATGTAAAGTATGTGAAAATACAAACAGTATTTCTTTTGGGGGGGGGGGGATAAAATAAAAAAAACAAGTGTCATTGGTGGTTTATAAATTGCCTTTATGGTTTGCATGAAATTGGAAACTGTCACTGATTCATCTCACAATCCCTGAATGAGAATGGGACGGTGAGACTCTATCTTGGATATTATTTATCTGAAGTGTTTTTTTATTCTAATATGTTGCTGTTGAAGAACTCAAGCTGTGGGATTTTCAATTCAAAATGTGCTTTGAGTGTTCTTTGTCGCCTGTCTCCTCCTTTTTTCTTTCTATTAAAGGCGTAGCGACACAGTGGAATCAGAAACAATGCGTCACCTGCATCATTCAGTGGCTAATTTGTGGGTCTGGCGCTTTAGACTTTGATAAAGCTTTCATGCGTGGAGCCTTTTGTCTGCTGAGGATATGTGGAATCATTGTCTTTGTATAACCAGCTGTATAGTCAAAAAGGAATGTTTTAGTGAGCCACAATCCTCCATGAATGAATGAAACATACAGTTGGAAGCATTAGGATCAGAACTGTGCAGGAATATATGTTGATTGCATCCGAATAAAGGGACAATTGAAAGAAAATAAAGGAAATCCAAGAAATATCTAAGGGACTGTGTGGGGAGAAGACAGGAGACGTCATATTATCATTCAGTGTCATCTTTTTGTGTTTTTGTCAAGGACACACAGTACTCCCCTGAGCAGCTCATTATCATTGCAGAGGAGGCAAGTAAATAATGTTGATTGAGCTTCATCTGTACAATGAACCATGCCCCCTTATGGCCAACGGGGGTCAGCTAGGCTAACAGTCATGAGGAAAACAGATAAGCAAACACACAAACAAGGGAGCTATTTTCCCTCAAAATATTGGCCCATTAGCTCTGAACCAAATTGCCTGAGGACCTCAAGTGATTTACCCCCACATCTGTTCTGTTTTCTGTGTTGATCATATCTCTGGATAGACTAGAAATGTAGCTAAATGAGAATTGTGTAGTTGTGCCTAAAATGCTATCAAAGCTAATTTCCAAAGCAGTCTTAATATGACTTATTAAAAGATGTTTTCTTGGCACTGTCATCATAGTATTCTGGTATTCGATACATTCATCTCTCCAGGGAGGAAAGATGCTTCCTGTTACCTCCCAGGGTTTTGGCCAAGCTCGGCTTCTCTTTTGTTTTACACTGACACCTGCGTTTTAACCCCTGTATGTTTCCCCGGTGCTCTGCCCTTGTTTTAATGGAGAAAGGCTGACTGATTGGGGAGGACAGATGACTATTCAGGTTTGGGCTGGAGCCAATCCCAATCCCTCCTTTAGTTTTCCCACTCAAGGTCGATGGAGGAATGAGGGTAAAGGGTGTCATTCTGTCTCCCAGAGGTACAAATCAGAGTGGCAGACAAGCGAAACACCTGAGCTGTCCAGCCCTGATTTAAGACCTTGCAATGTACTTGCCTTACTTTTTCCGGACTTTTACTAAAGGATTTGTTACATATTGTTCATGTGTAGGCCTTTTTTTCTGATGCAACACAGGGAACGCAGCAGTCACGTGTTTTATTTTTATTTTATATTAAAAAAAAGTTTTCAACTAATCGACTAATGAAAGATTGCTCGACTAAGACTTTATTAGTCGACTAGCGATTAGTCGACTATTGTAATCGCATGTTGTGCCTCTTGTTCAGCATCAAAAGCAACAAAGGAGCAGATATATAGATATAGAGTAATACAAATGTCTCTGATCATTTAAACATTCATGTAGTAAGCGTTTCCATACAACATTTGCTTTGTATATTAAATCTTAAATATTACATTTCAAAACTCAAAAAGTTATCCGTTGCCTCACATCCAAACATATCCCCACACAATTTATTGTTTTTACTTTTGAAAGGAGAGGAAATTGAGAGTTGCGTGGCTAAGAGGGAAAAACAGATAATTGGTCTCAGAGGATGTGAGGCATCATTTGAACTTTGTTCTGAGAGATCTTTATGCTGTTTTAAGATGCGTACTGCCAGCGGCGCCGTTGGCGGTGAGCCCAGTTTGACATTTCTTTTTTTTTCTGCAAACTGTTTACTTTTATAACGCTTCAACTAACACGTTCACAACCATCCAAATATGTCAAGACCAAAATACATGTGAAAAGTATATTATTTAGTAGATATAAAGTCATTTTCTCAGTGTCTGTGACATGTAGACATGGTTTTATTAATGCACTACATGTTAGGTTCTTAATGCTTCATTCTTAATTAAAATATGATATAAATTCTTTAAGGCAGTTTATACCTGTCAATGTATGCATTCTATCATCGACATACATTATTAACCACACATCTACTGTATAGGTATTTCTTCGCAGCATATGTCCACTTCCACTTTTGAATTGATTAATTTAGATATCTTACAAGTCTGTCATGCTAAAGACAATGGCATATTACATGGAACATATGCTTTGATTTGATACATGATGCTTGTGTTCATTCAGCCTCTTGCATCTTTTCCCTCTGATCCTGAGAATAAAGCACACCCTGCAGAGAAAATCTGGATCACAATCCCAGCTCTATTGCAAGATCACTGATTGGCAGATGCTCTAACCTCTGGGGCGATCTTGCACCAATCACCAAAGACAGTTTGTCTTCACCTTTGCATGAATGTCAGAAGCTTCGGGGCAAGATTACCGGAAGGCGCTGGGGGAACCCAGTTAGTCAATTTTGACATTTGATTTCCATAAGACACAAGGAGTGGTATATCTCCGCAGGCTGACTTGTTGTTGTACACGTTTATTCATTAGGATACAGTGGCGGCTTGAGTGGAATTTTGTATCAATCAGAGGCTGGTGTATTTATATTATCGCACAGATGGTTTTTCTCTGGCCATGGTGGTGTGATCTCTCAGTTTGGACAAAGGGCCTTAATCATAACATATGTGCAATTAACGCACAATTAAAATGTACGTATAGTGGGTAAAAAATAATACTTTTTCACTATTTATTATATATACTAAGTTTTCTCTTGCAGAGATTTTGACATCAACACCTGTAATGTCAGTTTATTTGTATATATATTTGTATATATATATATATATATATATATATATATATGTAATATTTGTATTGACATATAACGGCAGAGGAAACGAGACATTTAAGGCATTAGCTTTCCTCTGTGTTTAAAAAAAAAAGTGAATTTAAGTGAATTGCTGAGAATAACCTAGATTTGTCATATATATATATCTGTATTACCCAACAATATATTCTTCAACAATACCAAATGATACTGAGTCATATTTGATGTTACTTATAACAGTATTGGGATGTTTATGTTAGCATGTCAGCTAATTAATAAATAAGTCAATGGATATGGCATTTCTAAACATTAATTTAATGCGATGTAAGTTAAAGAGATTTTAGAAGAATTCCTTTTATCTGGTTAAAGAACATTAAATAATTTATGACAGAACAGTGAACATTAGATGCACTGAGGTTGATGCCCAATGTATGTTTGCTTAAAATAGCATTTAGTTCACACACTGCAAAACTATTCCTTTAAATCGGACATTTAAAAAAAGTGTTACATTCTTGTAATTATATGAAAAATGTCGGATGATTACCCAATTATTATGTGTTCTATATTCAACTACCAGGCATCCAATTACCTTGAAAGTTATAGAATGTAAAGCCACATTCTCGTAGCCGTGTTCTGCCAACAGGGCTGTATTAGCATATACAGTATGCCATAATGATGAACCGCTTCACCTAGCTCTCAAAAACAGTCGATAAGCAGGGGAGAGAAAGACCTTCAGACCCGCTACATCCTCCGTGTCTCCGAGCGTCAACAACAGATACTGTTGCCTGAGAGCCTTTCCCAGGTGGCTGTTTTTCTGCTGTTGAATAGTGATGATGTAGTGGTCCAGTTTCTAAACAGCACAAAGAATGCATTTAGGAAGGATTGTTAGTGATGTTTCCATGAATAAAAGTACAGCTTTGTGTTTTTAAAAGTATGGATTAAATTGGTTAGTGCAAAAAACATGTTGGACATATTTTTCAGCATTTACTAATCATGCATGCAATAACAGACTGAAGCAATCATGTCAAGGATTTGAAACTATTTGCAATTCAAATAAATCTTTATTTGCTCACACATATAGCTCCAGCTCATGAAGTCCTGCACTGACCCCCCCAGCTGAAGGTGGACGAGGAGCAGGTGCAGAGGAAGACCTTCACACTGACTTTCTGCCTCTTTGTCCTTATGTGTAAAGAATCCCCAAGTATCAACAACCGAAAGTGTTCCCTGAGAGCATGTCCCGGGGGTCTGATTAGCTCCATGGACCCTCGGCCCTGTCACCGGATGGCTCTCTGCGGCTGGAGCCCACTGCTGCAGGGCATTGGCTCTTTGTGTTGTACCAAGTGTGATCTGGTTCCATAACCACACACACAGACACTATAATAAATGTCTGTTTTTGTGCAAATGCCTCTCGGACCTTGAAACTGACGTGTGTCTAGATATTCATTTATATTTAAAAAGGATAAGGGTACGCTATTTATTCAGGGTCTGAGTAGACAGGTTTGAGAGGCGGACAGTGCAAGAATGCATACTTTGTATTCTATTCATTTTATTCAAGAGGAAGTTAACAAAACATTTTCTTGAATTCTTCAGATTTGAATAGACAAATGGAAACAGACAAATCGGATTTCAGTAATATACAAGTATGTGGATCATTTAAAAGGGTAAATATACTGTATATATGTGATATTTAAAACATGGAGAATGATGATGTAATGTACTTTCTTTCTTCTTTTCAAACTGGTGTTCATAGAATATAATTATCACAAACATTAACCATATATGTTTTTCACATCAACCTACATAATCCTTAATTTCTCTTTTAAGAACATTCATTCATCCCCCAGGTGGAAATTCAGTTTCCACTCTTTTTGTATACACACAAACACAGTATAAGTATAGGTGCACATGAACATGCATTTTTTGTTATACAAGAAACAGTACAAAAATACACACAGTTGAACACATGCATTTTGGAGAGGTCCAGAGTGGAGAGACAGCCCAGGAGGTGAACAGCACCTCTCTAGCTTCAAGCTACTACGTGTTTTATTTTGTCAAATCGGGATGTGAACCGGCGACCCTTCAGTCCCAAGGCTAAGTACCTACAGACTGAGCCACTGCCGCCCATTCTAAGTAACATTTAAGACATTATTAAAAGAAAGGAATACACAGCAGGCAATTCTGAAGCCATAGCAAAACAATCCACTTAATAATAAATATACTTCACCAGACCATAGAACAAAATAAAAATAATGTTTCCCCTTGAATAGCAGTTGGTAGCCTGTAGCTTTTTTCTGTCTTCCTTTCTGTCTGGACACCTAACCACCTGTGTTTTCACCTTTTGTTGGAAGAAACAGTAAATAAGCGAATCTTTTGTTCAGTCATGGCTGTTGTATAATCTCCATTAGTGTTTGAGGACTGAGCCAGTTTACACTCTGAGCTTATTTACCACACAAGAAATACAAAACCGCTTTACAATAAAAAAAAAACACCCACACAATGCCTCTGTGTAATTTTCTATTATTTTGCTTCTGCCCGACGGCCGGCAGAACACCAGAGAGAGAAGCAAGGACATGTTGGTTAAATGTTTCTATCACGTCTTCAGCATAATCGCCTCGTGTTTATAGGACACAGCGGTCACAGATAACCTGCTGTGTTCTGTGTGCTCTCCCTTCCTACTGTACTCACCCTTTAGCATAAACAGAAATGTCAGAGCTGCAGTATTGGTGCAGAATATTTGCTGTGGCAATACCTGTACCAGTCACCTTTTAACTGTGAGTTAAAGTGGTGTTTCGTTTAAGGCTATCAAATGTAATCCAGTAGCTAAACGAACATAGTGCTGTTCGCTTTGCTTCTATCTGTGGGGTTCAACAGGATTGCTAGGAGATCCTTTCCAAAACCTGTTCCAGTTTGTTCTAGATATGCAGGATCTCTGTCACCTTACCATGCAATGCATATACATTAGATCAGATGAGGCATTCTAGCCATTTTAGCAAGTTATTGCTAGCATGATTGCTAACAGACAATTGCTGTGTTTTATCCTCACTTTTTATTCTCACCAAGGCAGTGTTCCACAGAATATGGCAAACATGCCACAATTTGAAAATCAAAAAGAATAAAGATATTCACAATGCCAGCTGCCACCTCCACTCCAGTTTATGGAACATGTGGCGAGGCCAAACAGAGCCAGGCATTGTGACCTGAAGAGGCAGAGAGCTGTCCTCAACAGTGACTGTTATATGACATGAAGGGCTTTCTATGTAGAGCACGCAGGATGGATGGATGAGAACAATTCTACTTTTAAGAGTCTCTATGAGTTGCACATGTACACATCATGAAGAAGGTTATGTGACATCCTGGACAATAGCAATGTCCATGTTTACGAACATAGGGAATGGAAGGAGCTCATGATGACCTCGAGGTCCAACAGGATCAGAAGAAGAACGTGTTACAGAGTAAACATCATGGTCTCAGATACTCAAGAAGCCCTTATCCAGGGTTTGATCAAACTGAATATACTAGCTGTTCTTAGATAGAAACACAAATATTGCTGCATGAAATGCCATGTTTGTTGATGTGTCATCAATTCAAGTTATGTAGTAGTAGTTCCATGAAGTGGGGCACTAGGGCGTAAAAACTACATCACATTTTCTGCACAGGGAGGACGCCTTGGAGAGCATTTTATGATGTTTGCCTGCACAAATAGGGACGCCGTACAGGGCACTTTATCATATTCTATCCACCATTGGGGTATCCAAGGTGTTTTTCTTATTGCATTTTTTGGAGGGCACAAGGGGAGAAAAAATGTAGAGGGTATTATACAATATATAATGTTCAGGTGAAGGTAAGAAGATCATCTATCCCTCAGATATATCACCTGTTTGTCAGCAGATTAAAACATTGCAATGTAAAGTGATAACAATATCCGCAATTATGCCCCCTTGGCAGACACGGATTTACCCTATCTCTGTTTTCTCTTCATTGGTAAACAGCGGAAATGGGATCGAAGTAATAGGAAATTCGCAAGTTCAAATTGGCGATCAACGATGGAAATTCGGAGATTGCAAGTGAATGCTGAGTTTGGACTTTTACGAGCACATTTGTTTTACACACACAACACACATTTGTAACATACCTCTGGTCGTCTGTGTCGACCCCGTGTCTCCAGGTCCCTAGGCGGAGTCTTTAACCACAGGACTCTCTTCAGCGCACACCCAATGCACCAAAGAGACTTTCATCAACCTGCAGAGAAATAAAGTTCAGAGTTTCCCACTGAAACATGTTCACGTTGAAACATATTCACATCCAAAGGTTCACACTGAAACTGAAGCACACTGACAGAATCTTGTCTCTGTGAAACTCAACTCCCCCTTAAGGTCCCTGCTCAGTTGGTAAAAGAACTGTCTTATTGACTGAAGGTTTCTGCTTCAAATCAAACCCGGCCAAATGTGGGTTCACTTCTGTCAGCCCTCAGATCACTGTTAGATCATGGTGTCTCTTATTTTGAAAACCCATCAAACCATAAAAACGGAATAATGACCCCCTGGTTTGATAAAAACACTCAGAGCTGATAAGTGGCTGAATTTGTCAAAACAAGGAAAGGAAAAGGAAATCAGTCTGAACTGGACAACAGTTGTCAGCAGGACATTTGGTACTCATTTTGTGACGAAAAGTAAATTTCCTTTGTGAAGCGTCTAATATTTCAGCAGGATGTGTCAGAACAGGAGTGTTATCCTGCCAGCAGCTGTACCATCCTTGGTCAAATAATGAACCCCAAATTGGATGGGAATATTTATTTCTCCTGAAGCGCAGAGGACCTTGTATGATAAACTCTGTCACCAGGGTGTGAATAGGTGAGTGCTGGTTTGTGTTGCAAAGAGCTCTGAGTGGTTGCTAAGCACTAGAAAAACACAATATAAATACAGTCTATTTACCATCTTGGCAACAGTGACATTTTGTACGACTGTTGTTGTCCATGAAGCCACATGAATACTTAGATGTAACTGTATTCAGTAAGTAAATTAACCAAAGTACATGCAACAGGTGAAACAAGTATGTCTTGTAATGTGGTTATTGTGTAGATCAGTCTATTCAGTCAGCATTAAACCAACCCGGTATCGCGGCAAGACGTGAACATGTGACGATCTACCATGC
>CALSBW010025208.1:0-21891 GCA_943590975.1 Lindbergichthys nudifrons | reverse complement strand
GATGTGAATGTGTAATCTAACATTTTCAGTAAGAATAATGGACAAAAGGAGTGCAAATACAAATACAATTTATTGAAATGTGAACCAAAAGTTAATCAAACATGTTTTAAATAAAAAGCACATATGGACAGAAGGTGTAAACCTATTAAATGTATAAGTAAACACATTTAGTCAAATAAAGTGACAGACTAGGCCTGATCAGGTGGTATCAGCTATGCATGGGCTCCTCCATCAGGCCTGGTCCTCCTCACAGAGGAAAGACCCTCAGTCCTCTCCAAACCAACAGACAGGACGTCCATCACACGGAGGTTTCTCCCTGAAGTCTCTGCAGCTCTCTGGACACCACGCTGTCTCAATCCATCCACACTGAATATGAGAGGGGACAAATGAAAATAATAAATGCTTTAGTTTAGACAATAAGAAATATAAAAGTGAACCGTTGAGTTGCTCAGTTTTTTTAGATTGTCAATACTATTACTGTATAACTAATATCTCAGGTTAAGAGGCACCTTCAAATAAAGATTGGTCTTTAAATACATTTTGTCTTTTGAATTGTTTGTCTTAAGTCAAGGATCTAGAACTGGTACTTATAGTTGTAATGGTACAGTCTGTTTATAATGCTGTTTGGAGGAGGCCTCACAGGTAAGAGCACTAACTAGCTACCATCACATGTACCTTAGCTTGACTTAAATGTATTAAACGTATAATTAAGTGATGGCAAAATATAAATAACTAATGTCATGCAAACATATCAATATTTGCTTGATTCCAGTGTTGCATTTAGCACATTGCATACAAACGTTAAGGGATTTTAAGATTCTGAAGTATTATGCTAAAAACGCAATAACTTAGATTATTATTTATAGTTTTGCTGAATAGTTTCATGTCCGCTTACCTTAGAAAAGTAAAATGCGACGACTGTGTGCAGATGGGGAGCATGTTAGCTTAGCTTCTTAGCTTGAGCTAGCTCTGTTACTTCCCAGCTGGAGGCAGCAGGTCCCGCCTCGGCTCCGCCTCTTTGCCCTTATTTGGAGCAGGCGGGAGTTAGACTCTGACGTCACTGTCGAGCCGTTAGTGGCCGACTCCGCCTACTAAGGGCTTCTCGGCAACTCTGCAGAATCCTAAGGGTGACGTCACGGACCCTACGTCCATTTATATATACAGTCTATGGTTCAGACATATAGGCTGTCTTGAACACTGTCATCAGAGTAACGTGATCTAATCAATAAATAAAGATGCAGCCGATAACACGAAAGCACATGGCTACTTATCATGCAGAATGACGTGCTTTCTGGGGCTAAATCTTTATCAGTAAACCGATTTAACCGGTAAAAGTTCCTTCAAAATAAGAGTCCCGATCTTATTACTATCAAAATAAAAGTGCAAAACGAAAACTTTACCATAGGAAAATATTGGCATACAAATATAATCACTTCTCTAAAAGGTAACTCATTTTAAACATAGTTTATTTATATATATAATATTAATATTAGTAATAAGCTTTATATTTGTATAGCACCTATTACAAGAATTGTAGCCAAACTGGCTTCACAGCAGTTCAATAGACAGATTAGTATAACATGACAGGATAAAAGCAATGTAGAGGAGCAGCTACATTTCAACACATATATCCACGAAGACTTGTGACTCGGACTTGACTTGGACTCTTCTTAGGTGACTCAGACTTGGACTCGGACTCGACTCGGACACTCCTTGGGTGACTCAGACTTGGACTCGGACTCGAACACAGGTAATGATGACTCGGACACTCCTTGGGTGACTCGGACTTGGACTCGACTACGACTCTCCCTTGGTGACTCGGACTTGGACTCGGACTCGAAGAGTGGTGACTCGAGAGTGACTTGGACTCGTGAATTGGTGACTTGACTACAACACTGGTGCGCGCAACATGATTGCAGCAAATGATAATAAACAAACATATAAAGCATATTTGTCCACTCATATGTTGATAAGAGTATTAAAAACTTTAAAAATATCCCTCGAAGGTACATTTAGAACGGATAAAAAATGTGCGATTAATTTGCGATTAATCGCAATTAACTATGGACAATCATGCGATTAAATATTTTAATCGACTGACAGCCCTAATATTTATACGTTTCTGTTTTCAAAATACCAAACAGATCATGCATTTTAGCCATGCCTCATTTCGCTCTATGTGCTGTTTGCTGTCTACGGGTCTGATTCTGCTGACCACGCCCCCCTGTAGGAGAGGTGAGCCGTGCTCTGATCAGCTGCTGGGCTGTCAGAAGAGGGGGAGAAAAAGAGATCTCCGTCCTCGGGGTTTTATTATATAGAGTCGTTATTCATTTGTTTTAAAGCTCAATAAATAACAAAGAAGACCTTTGACCGGCACTTTTCAAATTTTGTCCGGAAGATTTAAACTTTAACGGACATCAAATCAAATCAAATCAAATCAAGTTTTATTTATATAGCACATTTAAAAACGATGTTTGGTCGAGCCAAAGTGCTGTACATATAATAAAAACACTTTACTACAGTACAATAATAACAAAAGACAATCATTGCAACAGCAAATATAAAAACAAAACACACGGAAATGTCAGGAGTCGTGCTCCGCTCTGACTAGAAAGCCTGAGAGAAGAAGTGAGTCTTAAGTGTGGATTTAAAAACCCCTAGGGTCTGGGCCGACCTCACATGGAGGGGCAAAGTGTTCCAGAGCCAGGGGCCAGCTGCTGCGAAGGCTCGGTGCCCTCGGGTTTTGAGCCTTGTCTTGGGCACTACCAGCAGCAGCTGGTCAGCAGACCTTAAAGCTCTGGCTGGGGTGTAGCGCTGGAGGAGTTCAGCTATATAGGCCGGAGCCAGCCCATTTAGTGCTTTAAAAACAAATAAAAGGATTTTAAAATCAATTCTGAACCGAACTGGAAGCCAGTGCAGTGAGGCCAGAATTGGGGTGATGTGGTCACGCTTTTTGTGGCCAGTCAGCAAACGTGCAGCTGCGTTCTGGACTAGCTGCAGGCGTCTAATAGAGGCCTGGTCCATACCCACATACAGAGCGTTGCAATAGTCCAGTCTCGAGGTCACAAAGGCGTTAATAACCCTTTCCAGGTCTTTAAGAGATAAATACGACTTGGTTTTGGCCAATAGTCTTATTTTAAAAAAGCAGGATTTGACTACGCTGCTGACCTGCTTATCAAATTTAAAAGTGCTATTGAAGGTCACTCCAAGGTTCGTGACCGAGGGGAGGATGTTTTGTTGGAGGGAGCCCAGAATATCAACCTGGGAGGCTGGAGGTTGGGGTCCAAAAAAGATGACCTCAGTTTTGCTCTCGTTGAGGTTTAGAAAGTTATTGCTCAGCCAGGATTTGATCTCAGTTAAGCAGTCCATCAACTGCTGTAATGAGTGTGTGACACTTGCTTCGAGAGGGAGATATATCTGTACATCGTCGGCGTAGCAGTGGAAGGGAATATTATGTTTAGTGAGAATTGAGCCTAGGGGCAGTATGTACAGTAGGAAAAGGATGGGGCCCAGAATCGAGCCTTGGGGAACCCCACAGGTAAGAGGGGCTTTTGCAGAGGAGAAGGCACCTAACTGCACAGCGAAGCTACGGTCTGTCAGGTAGGACCTGAACCAAGCAAGGGCAGAGCCTGTGATGCCAGCGGACTGTTCAAGGCGTGACAGCAGGATGCTATGGTCCACAGTGTCGAAGGCAGCTGTCAGGTCTAACAGCACCAGGACAGCTGTGCTAC
This sequence comes from Lindbergichthys nudifrons, assembly GCA_943590975.1. Taxonomy (NCBI): domain Eukaryota; kingdom Metazoa; phylum Chordata; class Actinopteri; order Perciformes; family Nototheniidae; genus Lindbergichthys; species Lindbergichthys nudifrons. The sequence continues at coordinate 18,160 of CALSBW010025208.1, read as the reverse complement.
CTGAGTCGGCAGCTAGGAGCAGATCATTAAAAACTCTTAAAAGGGCTGTTTCAGTGCTATGCATGGGTTTGAAGCCAGACTGAAACTTTTCATGGATTCCATGCGTGGTTAAAAAAGACTGCAGCTGGGCGTAGACTACTCTCTCCAGGGCTTTTGATAAAAAAGGTAGCTGGGAAATGGGCCTAAAATTTTCGAGAAAGGAGGGGTCGAGATTTTTCTTTTTAAGTAATGGCTTAACCACGGCATGTTTGAAGGCAGCTGGGACACATCCTGAGCTAAGGGAGGTGTTTACAATTAATAAAATACTTGCTCCAACTGAATCTAAAACGTCTCTGAGAAGGCGAGAGGGAATGCTATCTGAGGTGCAGTTTGTCGGCCGTAGGTGCTTGACCACATCCGAGAGAGAAGAGAGGGATACAGGCTCAAAGTGGTCGAGCACAGCAGGGCACAGAAAAGGAGCAGGATCTGGGGTAGCACTAGTGTGGGCTAGCCTAAGAGCAGATACCTTTTCAATAAAAAACGCAAGAAACTTATCACAGAGAGTAGTCGATGGCACAATAGAAGAAACATCACAGGGATTAATGATCGAGTTGAGGACATTAAAAAGAACCTGAGGTTTATGGCTATTTTTGGAGATTAACAGAGAAATGTGCTCTGTTTTGGCTGCTTTGACTGCCGTCTGGTAGTCAGACAGGGAAGCACGAAGGATTTCAAGGGAGACATGGAGTTTATCCTTTTTCCATTTTCTCTCTGCACGCCTGCAAGCGCGTCTGAGAGCACGAGTACAGTCATTGAGCCACGGCTCTGAGAGCACTTTGGTGCGTCTAAGCGTAAAAGGAGCAACAGAATCCAGTGTTAGTGTGCATGTCGAGTCAAACATGGAGATAAGCTCATCAGCATTAAAAGCACAGTTCACATCTAATTTACAGATCGGAGAAGCATTAAAAACATCAGAGAACTGTGAGGCAGTCAAGGGGTTAATCGAACGCACACGACGCGCAGGGGCACGTGATTCGACTCCTGCGGAAGGGATGGAGGTTGTAAACAGAACCGGTAAATGGTCTGAGATACGCGTTGCTGCACATATTTCATCCACAGATACAGACAGTCCAAACGATAATACTAAGTCCAAAGTGTGTCCTTTTTCGTGTGTTGGGCCAGCCACGGACTGAACGAGACCAAAAGAATCAAGGAGATTTAAAAAGTCCCTAACCAGAGGTTTGGACTCGCAACACACATGGACATTGAAGTCTCCGGAGATCAAAACGCGATAATATTTCACCATGATCCCGGACAGAAAGTCAGAAAAGTCATTTATGAAATCCTTATTGCACTTTGGCGGACGATACACGACTGCGCAGAGTATAGGCGAGGCCGGGTTCAGTTCAAAAAGCTGCAACTCAAAGCTAGCATAGGTAGTTACAGGGTGAAGCAATCGGCATTGGAGGCTAGCTCTAAACACTGATGCTATGCCCCCACCATGGCCGGTGGCACGGGGGGAGCTGAAGAATGTACAGTCAGGAGGAAGAAGTTCAGAGAACGGTGTATACTCGCCAGCGTGGACCCAGGTCTCCGTCAGGAACATAAAATCCAGTTCACGGGAGGTGAAGAAGTCGTTTAGCAGGAACGTTTTGTTTGCTATCGACCTAGCATTTAGCAAAGCCATACAAAGTTTTCGCTCCGGGCTTGCCGACGGTGGAGTGCGTCTCAGCTGACGAAGATGTGCGTGTTGAACGCCGCGCGGGCCGGGAGCAGTCAGTCGGGCAGGAGGAGCTGCCAGCGGGCCCAGCAGAGTCCGCAGCTCCGGAAAAACAGGGCGAATCCACCGATTCCGCACATGGCGTGCAGCGGGAGGGCCATGACATCTGAGGCGTGGATAAGTCCCAGAAGAAGCCGTCAGGTATGCCTTAAGATGGACCAGTGCACCACCACGCTTTCCCCGTAGTCTAAAGCGCTTTCGGCGAGGCAGGATGCAGGGCAACCGGCGCAGGTAGGTGGGTATATCCAACAGTAGAGGGGGGGGGGACGATTTATGGTTGCCAGATGTAAGTTTGGGCAGCAGTATCAACTCCAGTGAGGGTCTGAGGTGGAGGAGAGCTTGGCGATCATAAACGAGCAGAGCAGAGACATTCTGACAAACATAAAACAAAAACAAGATAGCTAAGGGTAGAGAGCTGAGCGAGCGGCGAGCCGACACAGGCGCCATCTTGAATCACCTCACATCAAACAAACTGAAACTGAAACTCTGCCGCACGGTCCCCTCGTTCCTTGGAAGAGGCGGAGAGGTGGGTGTTTGTCATCTGCTGGTGGACTAACCGGAGAGAATTACAGTGCTTGCCTCGACGGGGAGGGATTGCATTGAATTAAAGCAGCGGGAGCAAACGCTTGCCTCGGGGAGGGAGAAAGAAAGCCACAGCGGAGAATAAACAGAAGGGTAACCATGGTAACCAAGTCTTCTTCACTGCTTTTGTGGCAGACTACAGCGCCACTTACAGGCCTGGCATATGTACTACAGCGTCTCCAGCGCTTTCGAACGACAATGGCCGTGGCTGTCTCCTCCTGATTGGTGGAGTTGGCCCAATAGCCGTAGCGCCACCGTCCTGACGTCAGGACAGTGTTCAAATCCGGATCAGTTGTTATCAGATCCGTTGCAGCCCCTTTTTTAGAGATTTGGGTATGGAGGAAAATAGAGAGGGTTGTGTTTTCTGACACTTGGTGAGTTCCCTGGAACACCGGGGACACATATTCATGTATAAAAGACGTACAAAAGTGCATTTTGCATGATAGGTCCCCTTTAAGATTTGTATTTGAGTACCCCTGGGCTATAGGTTGTGTATGTTAGCACCTTCGATCCGTGAGGAGATTCCTTTGGATTATGTCGGAATTCTAACTGATCATCTGAGGAGCTGCCTCTTAAATGTGTCAGGCTATACAGATGTAGCAGCTTATTTCAGACTCCAGCTTCCTGCCTGCTACCTGCCAGCTACCTGCCTAAGACCAGCATTTGGGAATGTAAAGCCCTCCCACTATTTTCCAAGAGGGCGTTGCCAGATTTTCAATTTCAGGATTTAACCAGGAGATAACACTGAAAGCTAAATGTGCAATACCATGTTCAGCTATGTTACTATTTATAATGTTATTGTTGTTACAACAGAAGATGTTTTTCTTTATATTGAAGTAAAATGCATCAATCTGTGACACTTTTATTTTGTAAGATAGCAAGGGGGGGCATATTGTGATAACCAGGCCTGTCATAAAATGCACCCCACCCAAAAAGATGTTTGTATTAATCCCACCCTCAAGCATTTTTTAGGGTATAGTTGTAGGACTAGTACCAATGAATGGAGCACGTTTCATGAATGTGACACTTTTATTATGTAAGATAGCAAGGGGTGCATAACGTGGCAAAAATATGCTGACAAAGACTATGTAGAGATGAAGCATTTTATTTCAGACTCCAGCATACAGCTTCCTGCCTACTACCAACCAGTTACCTGCCAAAGACCAGTATCTAGGAATGTTAAGCCCTCCCACTATTTTCCAAGAGGGCGTTGCCAGATTTTCAATTTCAGGATTTAACCAGGAGATGGCGCTATATATTAAATAACTATGGCCAAACTAAGACTCAGTTTTTCACAAGAGAAAATGCAAATATTATATAAAAAACTACTGTACATCCAGTTTACTGTGTCGAAGTTGATTTCACATGAGCCCCAGTGTGGAACCCCACTGCACCCCCTGGTGGATCAATGATCCATTGCAGCTGGCTTCACAATAATTACATTTATCTATCACGGGGGCGGTATCAACTCTGACTGGGGGCCGGCTCTTCATCACGGGCCGATCACGGACCAATCACGACCCTCGTGTTTCAAACTGTCTGAAATAAGACGCTCCATCTGTATATGAGCTACCACTAAACAACTCACAGTGTGAAAATTACCATTTATAAAAACCCTGAACGTTTACTTTTTTCGTTTTAAACATCGTTTTAAGGTGTAAACGTGTCATTTAGGAACTGCGACAGCATAAATATGCAAACACAAACCTACAGACTGCTGGAGAAGAGATATCACAGGGGGGGGTTGGGACACACACATTCCGATGGCCAATTAGTTTTACTCAACATAGGCCTACAGTAGGCAGGGGCGTGGGGGCTGGTGAACGGTATGGTCAATGTTTGTAAACACTGTGACATTTGATCATTTCAGTTTAAAACTAACGTTCATATTTCTCTTTTTGAGAAGAGCAATATGAATATGTTAGTGGCTGACCCAGCCCCATGGTCTGTCACAGTAGTGCGGGAAAGAGAAGTGCACTGTTTTGCCTGGCTGGACCTGTAATTTACAGGAAAGGAGTGCGCGCTACTAAGAGACGCGCTACCATGGAAACCAAACAATGGTGTAGCTGTATTGAAGTCCGAGTGGAAACAGTAGCATTTGGAGCGTTATGTTTGAATGAAACAGCCAGGTCGTGACTAACAAAAAAAAAGTGTTACTTCACTAACTGTAAGCTTGTCACTCAGAGTAACCTACAGTTAACTTAACTGCTGGAGAAAAAAGATCGGGGGGGGGAGAGCTGTGGCTGATGGGCCATTAGGCGTGCATTCAGACTGTAGCATTCAGACTGTTTAAAAAACGGTAACAACCCCCTCCCCCCCAGACATTCCTCTTCCATCGGCACAACCCTCTCCCCTGATCAGCCAGATGGAGGTGGCCGAAAGATCTCCCGAAGCGGTGTTGGAACCACTGATAATGAGTAACATCATCATTGAAAAATTGGTTCCAGACCTATTGGATAGTCCTACTAACGACATCCTGGTTTTAACTTAATCCCAACCTCCCCCCAATCTGAACTCAAAAGATAAGGCCCCAGCCGCACCTACAATGAGAAGCATTGGAATTTCCCCTTTGGGAGAGGTAGATCAATAACCACAATTGAGTCCATTCCAACGACTGGGTCCGTTTCCTAGACTGGTTCCGTACCCATGACGGGGTTCGGTCCCACGACGGGGTTCATTTCCAAGACCGCTTCCCATATACCGGGTGACTGTTTTAATTCAGGACCAGGGTGAAAAGATAACACATTTACCCAGGAATAAGTGTCTGAATCATGGGTACATTAGTGTTTAAAGTCGTGGGAAATGTTTTAATTCAGGAGGTTATAAGTGTGGTTTCACTTGTCTCACACACACCCAGGGGGAAAAGATAACATATTTATCCAGGAATAAGTGTGCAAAACAGGGGTACATTAGTGGTCAAAGTCGTGGGAAATGTTTTAATTCAGGAGACAGAGTCATTTAATGAAAACTGGTAGTTCACAATGTGCTATTTCAGCAGAAATATGTGCCAGAACTACAATGCATGTTGTCATGCAGTCTTAAACTGGTGAATCTGTTTAAATGCAGGCAGCAGAGTCACTGCTGTTAGCAGGGTCTCAATGACCCATAGACCCAGAGACCCAGGGTACAGCACCTCGCTATCTTACCCAGAAAACAGGGCTCTGATCAGGGCTAAAGTAATGTTATAAACTGGTGAATCTGTTTAAATGCAGGCTCTATGTGGCGGCTCACAGACCCCCAAAGGACGGACTAGAGACCTCCAGCATGAGTCCCTAACAGTGGCACTCCTCCATAACCTTGCACACCATGAGTCCCCGTGCCCCCGCAGTTAAGCACTCCCCCACGGACTAAACCCAGATATTCACACCCTCCAGAACCTCGTGCCCCTGGTAAGACTAACAAGGGGTTGGATTTTGTGGTGGTCTACCGTCCGCCCTTAAGCATCCAACTGCAGACTCCTGACACTCAGACACTTTTCATAGTTTTAGGTTACCAGGGGCACGCTTGTCTGGCAGTTATGCACATGGGGGTTTTGTCCAAGGCAGTGTGCTTAAGTCAGGGGGCCCGGGGACTCAAGGTGCGCATGGCAGGCCGCCTATGAGCGGCCAAAATGTTTTAATTCACTCATTGTCGTTTTTAGACAGTGTACATTGGACGCAATAAACATACGGAGTTATGGACATAAACGTGTCAGTATAGATGGTAAAATGTACATATTAATCATATTTATTTTGTTAAATGTACAAGAAGCTAAAAACAGCAGAATCACTGCTTTAAGCAGGATATCACACTCACTGGCAGACATCCCCAGGGGGGAAAAGATAACAGATTTACCCAGGAATAAGTGTGCAAAACATGTGTACATTAGTGTTTAAAGTCGGGGGAACTGTTTTAATTCAGGACCAGGGTGAAAAGATAACACATTTACCCAGGAATAAGTGTCTGAATCATGGGTACATTAGTGCTTAAACTCGATTATAATGTTTTAATTCCGGAGGTTTTAAGTGTTGGTTCACTTGTCCCACACACCCAGAGTGAAAAGATAACATGTTTACCCCGCTAAAGTGTTCAAAACAAGGGTATATTAGTGCTCAAACTCGATTAAACTGTTTTAATTCCGGAGGTTTTACGTGTTGGTTCACTCGTCTCACACACCCAGAGTGTTAACAACATTTTTACAAATTTTATAAATTAGTCTAGAGCTCCATCTATTGTAATTTGAGTGTGTTACACATCTGTCCATGGAACGCGAGTTTTGCGCAATTTCAGTGGAGTAAACTGATAGGCAGCTGGAGTAACATGTAAATTGAGACGCATTGGGACATATCATCACTTTCAATGTTAACCTTGTACATAGGAGGCACAATTCGCTTACCCTACACCTATACACTCCCTTAACCCTAACCCATTGCGGCAAGGGGAGGCATCCGCCGGTAACCACAGCTAACCTCCTCCGTGTCTCTGTCCTTCAAGCTTAACTTACCCTGTCTACTTTACACCTTTACATATTTATGACTTAGTCATGATGCTAAGCTAGGGTAAGAGCCGACACGCTATCGATGGCCCGTGCCTCTCCTTGGATCTCTGTATAACCATGAAGTCGTCGGGCGACATGGGGAGATCCGGTGGCTTTTACCTAACCTAACCCAGCCAGTGCCTCGAGAAACGGGGGACTTACACCGAACCAAGGTATTATTGACTGAGTCACTCGTTTTCTTTCCCACCACTCATCAAGTAGACCACTTAACCTGCAATTAAAATAAAAAACTCCTCCAAAACACCGTGAGTCAGTTCAGCTGCCGCGAAGAGTTCGTCTCTGCTGTCATGGAGTTCTCTAGAGCGACTGAAATTTCTCATTACAAGCCAGTGTGTAACCTGCAAGGGTAACCTGACCCGAGATTTTCAGATTGGGTTTTGTTATTTGTAGAACAAAACCAAAGATTGGGGTGTCGCAGGCGACTCCGGCCGCCTTCGCCCCCTTAAGTACAGACGTTTTGGGAGATCTGGTGCGATAAAAAACATCTCCACAAATAACCTTTAAAAACGAATGCTATTTTTATGCCAACATGCTAAGCTTTTACTATTTAATCCTTAAAATGTAATCATAATTAATTAATCTACCACTAAAATCTTAAATCTGTCCTTCGTGAGTCTCCGACCGTGGTCAGTTTGGCTGCCGCGAAGAGTTTGTCTCTGCTGACATGAAGTTCTCACCAGAAAATTCCTAAACAAACTGAAAATTCTCATTCAGAGCTGGTGTGTAACCTAACGATAACCGGGCTGAGAAACTCAGGTTAGGAATTACTGACAGAACAAAACAAAATAAATATACTATTTAATCCTCAAAATCTATCTTTATTAATTAACGAGTGTACCATTAAAAACCTTAAATCTAAAAAAGAACTTGGGACAATATAAAACCCCCTAACATGGAACAGTTAAATATCCCAAAAACCAATATAAAAATTAAAATGTAACACTAAATATTTGAAATCTAATATTTAAAACAGTCCTTTCATCTATCTCGCCTCTTTCCTTTCTATTCTAAACCTTTACCCTCTCGGACCCCTCTGGATCCTTGACAAGGGGCATAGGTTACCAGAGGGAGGGTATCCACTGTGTACGCAGCATACCTCCATACCTCTCACCAACTCCAACTAAGGTCCCAGTAGGGATCTTTTTTATCTACTCCTCATCCCTTTAATCTATCTCTTTCCAAACCTTTCCCCTCTCGGACCTCTCGGGGTTCCGTTCAGAGGGTAACAGGTTAACAGAGAAAGCCTATCCCGGCTGGAGAGTGTGGAACGTATTCACTGACCTACTCTTTACCTCTCACCATTTCCAACCAAAGATCCCAGTAGGGACCTTTTCTACTTTCTCTCCTTTCTCAAAATTCAACCCGAAATCAACAATAGATCCAGTACCTGACCTACTTTACCTCTCCATTAAATCCCATTAATATATTTATTCTAACTCTTCCCTTTCCTTATCACTATTTATAATTACAATTACTTACGTTTTATCTCTCTCAATGCTCCTTTTATAGATTCCCAAAAAAAAAACAATATGGCTCCAAGACAACTCACAGACTTTCAAGTACTAACCAGGACCATTTTTGGGTGCCTGCGAACTTATTACCACCAACAGACCATCAGAGGGACTATCCAGGGCTCGGTGAACACCCTCCCACATCTGATTCGGGTGAAAAACCGGATCGCAAGCACATTCAACCCCTGCATCCCAACAATTCCTCCTACAGGGAAATGCTAATAACTGGCTCCAAACCGGTCTACAAATATCAGACGAACATCACACCCAAACAATCGCAACCCTACTCTTTAAACTAAAAAAAATGACGGAAGAAGAGGAACAACAAGCTTGGGAGGTGGCCTGCAGTTGGGCAAGATCCAAATATCGTACAATACAGGACTGGATTTTAATTCAAGTAGCTGAGGATCTTTGCCTGATGGGTATTAGGATTTCCCTTCGCAGGCCTTTTCTTCCTGAAACTATCGCTCCGACCTCCCATCCCGAGAGCGCCATAGCCCAGCGTCCAACCAACGAGCAACCCCCTATTGGGGACGGCCAGTATTTTGCCCACTACGGACCTGTCCCCCACAACTGAACCACGATACCCACGGTCAACAGCTGTTGAGGTGGTCTCCCAAAACCTTGATCTATCTCCCACCATACCTCGAATCCCAGCCCCTCGCCACCTGAAGGGCGGGGCTCCGATGAAACCCCTGCTCACCACAACCACCCACCCGGAACCAGAACCAGGTCGCTCTAGGCTTCTTACATCGGAGGATTTCAACCTTCCTCCCACCCCTCCAAAAAGCCTTGCCACACGCCACGAACACCCTGGCAATAAAAGAGAACTGGTCTCTAACCCCCAACCGGGAAATCCTCGTAACAGGGGATTCTAACATCTCCCGCCTTCCACCAATCAATGACACAAAAATACAGGTCGACAGTTACCCGGGGGCAAATTTGATCCAGGCAATCCACCTAATAAAGTACAAGACCCCAACAACAGTTGACACCAAAAAAGTCCTTCTTTGTTTCGGTCTCAATGACCGTAACAAGGTTAACACTGCCATCCTGAACAACAATCTCAACCAATTACTGTCCTCGGCTAGGGACACATTCCCCAACGCGTCCCCAGTATCCATTTTTCCACAAGACTACCTCTCACAACTGCCAAGAACATTGCAAACCTGAACACAATCATCGAACAAATCCCAAGTCACGTAACAAAACTTAGTAGAAGGGACTTTACCACTGAAAGGGATCTTATTCACTGGACCTCGGATACAGCAAAGAAGATGTGGGACCACTGGAGGTCTTCCCTGGGTCTCAGAGGCCTCAGACATGAAAACATTTGATCTGAGAGGGAACCTAAAAAGAAGTAGATGACCGATCATCGACCTCTAAATTGTTATAAATATGTTTTACTGTTCTTTATTGGTAAATGTTCCTATTCAAAATGTATTTCCTTCCTATTCAACAATGGTCATAAAGTGTCCAAATATGTATGTTCAAAGAAATTATAAAAAAATTATAAAAAAATATATATTGTTCTAAAAAAAGAAATAAAAACCTTTTTCTTAAAAAAGAGAGATTTTGGGGAACCTATGAGGAAAGATGTTTAAAATCCTACTGTCGGCTGACAACAGGATCATAACTACTACTGAGGTCCATACCCTTCTCTCTTTTTTTGATTAGTACTAAAATACTAATGATAGCTGTTACTTAGTTTTAGCAATAAAGCCCACACTAATACACAACAATTATATCCCAAATCAACTTAAAAAAAAACTCAATTAGTACAACACTAATGTTCTCACCCTTCTCTTTTACAAATGCTAAAGGCTAGGACTATAACTATTATTAAATACCAACAATAAAGCCTACAACAAAGGAACAACAATAAACCAAGACTAAAACTAACAAAAATACCTCTAAAAAACAAATGCTAATTTGTATGCTACATGCTAAGCTATATGCTAATGCTAGAAGCACAAGCAAGAACATAACAATATTAAAACTAACAAAAATAACTCTAAAAAACAAATGCTAATTTGTATGCTAATGCTAATGGTGACGTCATGACCCTATATGGAGGTTGTCGTACAAAAAAATATAAACATTGTAGTACCACTATTCGGCCACAACACAATTTTCCTAGAAGCCAATGCAGTTCCTGATTACTTGGTACAAAGCATGATGGGTAATCAATAAAAGGGATTAAAACGTATTAAACAATTATAAATTAACATCATTTTACATTGATAACTCATTTGCTAATATCAAAGAACGATTTACCATCATAAAATTGCCTTTTTTCAAATAAAATACAATTTTCATATCAAACCATGACCCAGGGAGGTTGACAATTACATAGGTTTACTGGCATTTCCAGCATATATTCACCACCGATTGACTGAGCTTCACCTTAGGGCAGGGGTGGGGAACCTTTTTCCCCTCAAGGGCCATTTCAATTTTTACAACATCCTCTGAGGGCTGTACAAATTATTGACCTCTGCTTAAAAATACTAAAATCACAGCCCATTCATTTGGCCTTTCTTTCATGCTGAGCTAAGAAAAAGAAACCTCTTAATCCAGATATTTTGCCATGACTCGCGCATGCATGGGGGGGTCGATTGGACATGCTCCCCCGGGAAGATTTTTTTTAAATGTTGAAGTTAAAAGCATCAATCTGTATCGTCCTCTTTAGCGACTAGGAACACCTGGGAGAAGGAGCTTGGGGTTACCTTTTCAGATGAATGGTGGCAGGGGGCCCTAGACAGAGTCAACTCTACTTCATCTTGCGCCAGACTGAGACTGATACAGTTTAAGGTCCTACACAGATCACACCTGACCAAAGTTAGACTTAGCAAACTGTTTGACACAAGTGAGATGTGTGATAGATGCTCTCTCTCTCCGGCCAACCACACACACATGTTTTTCTCTTGTCCAAAGCTGGGTTCATTCTGGTCCTCTTTTTATGATACACTCTCGAAGGCCTTCAATAAGCCGGTGGTTCCTAGCCCTTCAATTTCTATTTTTGGTGTCCCTGAGGAGTTCTCTAGTTTCACTAACAAGGAGAACAATGTTATTGCTTTTGCTTCACTTGTAGCCTGCAGACGTATTTTACTGCAGTGGAAGGACCAGAAACCTCCATCTTCTCAGTCGTGGTTGAAAGACTTGATGTCTTTCTTATACTTAGAGAAGATTAAGTATAGTATAAGGGGATTCTCTGATAAATTTAGCAAAACCTGGGATCCTATTCTCTCTTTTGTTAATTATATTCCTTCTTTAGGGGATTAGATAATCCTATTACTCATTAATGTACGCCGTAGCTACTATTTTGATACTGGGCGGTTATAATGCAATGATAAGTGATTGTCTCCTTTGGCGTGTGAATGGTCATGCAGCCCAATGTGCATTGTGCAACACAGTGTTTCTTTGTATTTCCGTGCTTTTATGATATCCTCTTGTATTTTGTATTTACTTATTTTTGCTCCTCTTTTTTATCGTATTGTGACACATTTCGGTTTTGTTTTGTAGGGGGATGGTTACTATGCCATGTTTGTTGTAAAAAAATGTTAAATCGGGTGATCTTATGTCAACAGTTTGTATGTTTAAGATTAATGGCCCAATAAAAATACTTGTGAAAAAAAAAGCATCAATCTTGTGCATTTTGAGAGCAAAATTAAGAGATCTATGGATACATCTCTCAACATCCATATGAAACAGAACTGTAAGCAGATTTATTTTTCTTTATGGATATTTTACAAATCACTCCCCTTTCAAACTGTATTCTTGTTTATTAATAACAACTTTTTTTTACTGTCGCATAGTATTTTATACCTGTTTACTTTATTCTCTTATTTTTTTGATAACTATAATGATCATATAAAGATGTGCCTTTACCTCACTGGTTGTAGAAAAAGCTTCTTGTATTCGTTAGCAAAGCTAGCTAACCAGATGCTAATAAGAACAACAACGTTATTGACTGTATGATCAGTATGACAGATGAATAGATCGCCACTGGGCTTACAACTAAAGACACAGCCACGCAAAAACTGCGGCATGTGTACGGCTCCTTATGGGTACTGCAATTTTTGGAAGTGCCGCAGCGACGTTCTGGTGCACAACTGCACCCTTGTCAGACTAGACAGATACCTCGTGATGACACGTTTGGCTTGTGTTGTGTTCAAGGACCCTGACCTTGGCCAGGAAAAACAGGCACTCACTTGCTTAATTTTTTTGCGGTCTAGATTTCTTTAATTTTTTTCTTTTTTGCATGTGTTTATAAATGACCTCGAGGGCCGTATAAAATGGTCTCACGGGCCGTATACGGCCCGGGGGCCGGAGGTTCCCCACCCCTGCCTTAGGGTAAGTTCTTTCTTTTGATTGCACTGGTCAAAACGCTAAGGGGCTGCGAACCCCTGGGAATCAGTGTCTGGGGACTTGGTCCTGGCTGATTTTCTCTGTGTATGTTGCTAGGGACGTAGGTGCCATACAAACATGCACAGCTCATGTTCCCTGTGTACAAAAATAAATATATTTGTGGACAAGGCCGGTACTGATCTTTCCCGAAGCCTAGCAGTGTATGAAGCTCAGGAATTGATCTCTTTTGATGCGACAAAACCCAGGTTTCCTCAGTCTGATACGGGGAGGTGTGGTTCTTTTCAATTAGGCGGGGCCCCATCACAGCTGATATTGATTGGACTCGGTGCGATCGAACCCTCAGTTGGACCTCGGTCTACCATAGCGGATACGGGAAGGTGTGGTTATTTTCAATTAAGCAGTGCCCAATCACAGCTGATATTGATCGAGCCCGGTTTCCCCCTGCTTGGCGAGACCTTGTCTATACTGGTGCGGTGCATCCCTGGTCCATCCCTCAGTCGGACCTCGGTCTACCAGGACGGATACGGGAGGTGTGGTTAGTTCCAATTAGGCAGTGCCCCATCACAGCTGATATTGATCGGACCCGGTGAGACCTTGTCTGGACTGGTGTGGTACATCCTTGGTTGGAGATCATCCTTCTTTAGATCCAATGGACTTAAGACTGGGGAAGCCAGAAATGGTGCAAACTATTGGTTTTAAGTGGCTTGGATGGTAAGTATGCGGCCCCCTTGGGTTCCACTTGGAACAGCACGCAGGGTGGGTGGTCCAGGCAATCAGGACCTTAAACGTCGCCAAGTCTTCTATGGGTTTAGACCCACCATTGCAACAGCCCATTTTTCACCACATACGTTTAGTTTTAATCATTTTTCCCCTAAAATAATTTCCCTTTTTAGACCCAAGTCTATGTAGAAACATCGTCCACTAGTCCATTTTAGGGACTGGCCGTGGATACAACGGGACCTAGCACCTCTGCCTTTTCTCCTGTTAAATCTATTTGATACTTAAATAAATAAATATGAACTAAAACAAATTAATTTTACTAATATAACAATATTAATAATAAAACTATTTATAAATAATTAGACTTAAAAATAGATAATTAACAATTAAAATAAATGTATTAAATTCCTAAGAATTAAACAAGAATAACTAAATTGATACAACTCATAGTATTCATAAAAACAATATCTATTAAAATAGGATTACCGTCCTATATGCTCTCTCATAGTTCATTCCTAGACTTCTAAAGTCAGAACAACAACCAAGCCTTTCTTCCACTGGATCCATCTGTGTCATGATCATTTAATTCTGGTCTGTTGACCCAGTCTTTCTCTACCTTCAAGCTCACTGACCTGACCAACCTACCAGTCCTTTTACTCCCCTAGTTGGGATCAATTGAAAAACAATAACACACTACCGGGGATTTGATCAGCCTCGGCGGGGCCACCCCGGGGTGAGGGTGTCTGGTGATAATGGCCGAAACACCCGATGATCTCTGGGTCCACTACTGATGATGTGTTCCAAACAAAAATCATAAAGGACTATTTTGTTCCCCAAATACCTCTATTTTGGAGCACAAACAACAACTGACTACCTTTCACTATTTTCACTATTTGTTCTATATATTGTACCCTTTGTTGTTTTTATGCAGACTGCCAACTCTCATAACTATGATAACTGGTTATTTCATGTAAACCCAATTCTCGGATCATTTATATTTCCTCTTTCCTCTAAACATAATCCTCCATCTTATTCATCAATAGGCCTAGTACCTGACCATTAATCTAACCACTAAACCTAACCAATCGAGCTTTGCTGCCTAATCCTAAATTAAATATCCATCAATAAGTATAACATCTTACCTTTAATTTAACCACTAAGCCTAACCACTCTGACTCCTTACCTAATCCTAAAAATGCATCTCCACAAATAGCTTTACTATCTGACTTTCAATTCAAACCACTAAAATTAACTAATGGTACACTTTTACCTAAATCTCAAAACTCTAAATTAATTGATAAAACCACATTCTCTCTACTCACTTTTTCATTCTGCTCTTTTTCCAACCCCTTTCCGGCTCGAGCCCCTCTGGGGATAACGAAAGGAAACGGGCCATAAACAGATACGGCCATTGCGGCAAGGTGAGGCATCCGCCGGTAACCACTGCTAATCACCGCTAACCACCGTTAACCTCCTCCGTGTCTCTGTCCTTCAAGCTTAAAGGGGACCTATCATGCAAAATGCACTTTTGTACATCTTTTATACATGAATATGTGTCCCCGGTGTTCCAGGGAACACACCAAGTGTCAGAAAACACAACCCTCTCTATTTTTCCTCCATACCCAAATCTCTAAAAAAGGGGCTGCAACGGATCTGATAAAAACTGATCCAGATTTGAACACTGTCCTGACGTCAGGACAGTGGCGCTACGGCTATTGGGCCAACTCCACCAATCAGGAGGAGACAGCCACGGCCATTGCCGTTCGAAAGCGCTGGAGACACTGTAGTATATATGCCAGGCCTGTAGGTGGTGCTGTTCTCACAGAATCAGCCCTTGCTAAAACAGAACAAAAAAAGTGCAAATGAGAGATGGCTAAAATGCATGATCTGTTTGGTATTTGAAAAAAAAAAAATTATAAATATGCCTTATATAGGTATGGTCCTACACTATATTATTCAAATATAGCATGATAGGTCCACTTTAATTTTAATTTTTTTAATTTTATTTTATTGTCTCCCTTCCCAGTACCCTACTTTTAACTTTGATGCAGCAGTTGTTATAATCTGAAAACTCTAACGGAGCGTCCACACAGCAGCGTTAAAAAAATCTTGGAACGCTTCTTCACTTTGAATGGGGTGACGTCACTTTGCCTCACTTTTTGCCGAACTGCATTGTGGGCAGCAGAGCGGAGATTTTCAGTATTCAAAGTTGAGCAATGTTCAACTTTTGAAGCTGAGGTGGAAGCGTCAGCCAATCAAATCCTGTGTATGCAAATCTGACAGTTCAAACGCTAGCCAATCAAACCGTGTGTATGCTGGGAGAGTCATATTCCCTCATATTCCAAAAAATGGAGGAGAAATAAGCGGTAGGGAATCACCCAGTGCTTTATGACCAGTTCCTATTTACCTACCGGGATATGGCATGGAGGGAGGTGGCAGGGACAGTGGTAGGTTTTCGCCTGTTTGGGGAGTTTATATCCAGTTTACTTTCGGGCTTTTTTGCTTCGTATGTCGGGGGCGGGAGATTCATGTGATTGGTTGTTGGTGCCTTGCTCGCAAAAAATCCCCAAGCTTCAGAAACGCCCACCTCCAAGATTTTTTTAACGCTGCTGTGTGGACGCTACGTTATAGATCTGATGGCGCAAAACAAAAAAACACCCCAAAAAAAAAGAAAAATTAATATATATATATATATTTTTTCTTCTTTCACCCCTTTCTTTTATCCTGCACTCCTATGTGTACCTCTCTCCCCTGAGTAACTACCTGACCCTTTAAGGATTGTTGCTCCGCCTCCTGATGAGGTCACAACGGACTGGGCCAATCCCAAGCGCCCACACGCGTGCCCTGTTACAAACATTTAATTTATAAAGATGTGCCAAGGGACGGCTCGGACTCACCCTCCTTTTATCCTCCCGAAGAAGCCTCAGCGGCGAAACGTCGAGGAAACCCCCTCCTCTCCCTCTACTCTTTTAAATACCTTTTGGTTATTTTAAAACGTACTTTTATCCACTTATAAAAAAAATGTTTGGTTTTATATCTTTTAATTTATTTTATGATCGTTTTTAACGGCTCTGCTCACAGGGACTATTTTTAACAACTCCATGCAGCAAACAAACGTCAAGGGAACAAGAGATTAAAGGAACCCACGGACAACAACTGCTTCAAACGGTGAGTGACGGACATAATAAAGAGTGTGCACACTGAAGACGCCGCAATACCTCACCAAGAAGCCGGGCTCCTCCAGACTCATCCCGAGCTGGTTTTAATCTTCTCTTATGACTGTATGTTGGCACGGCAAGGACTTTACCCGTGTTTGTGACGATCCCCTTCGGGGGCTCTTAACCTGTGAGTTTTTTTAGACCGTTTTGAAACCATCATTATAACCCTTTGTGTTTTCCCCCCCCCTCCCCAATTGCTGTAATTGTTTACCATTTTACTGTGTTTTTATCTCCCTGTTACTTCCTCCAGCCTTCCATGTTATCTTCCTTTACACATTTTATTAATTACCTGCCAGTGCAACTGAATTTGTTTTATTTCAATACTCTCTTTCTGATTGCCTCTTCCCATCACCTCCGCAGGTGCCACAATTATTGTACTGTGGATGAGTTTATCGGCTGTGATTTTGTATCCCCCCTTTTCCTCTCCTCTAGCTCCACAGCAGTATGAACATACCCCTCTCCAACCGTTGTATATCACTGGCTCCTTCCCCTGCTGGCGGGAGGGGGAGACATAAAACTAACTATCCCCCCCACCCGTCCGGCAGGGCCCAGCACGCAGCCCGCTACACCACATCACTTCCCACCAGA
The DNA here is from genome assembly GCA_943590975.1 of Lindbergichthys nudifrons. Lineage (NCBI taxonomy): Eukaryota > Metazoa > Chordata > Actinopteri > Perciformes > Nototheniidae > Lindbergichthys > Lindbergichthys nudifrons. The sequence goes on along the minus strand of CALSBW010025208.1, from coordinate 877 downwards.
ACTCCATTTACTCACTAAACAATATTTTAGACTTCTTCAAGCCATTCACAAATAATCAACTACACTTTCACCAACAATACTTTCCCACAGGGGATGATGAAAACAGTACAGGGCTTAACAGCATTCATTGGTTGTGTTGGGGACACTTATCTGCCCTCTCCGCGCCGTTCGTTGAATGAGGCTGGTCTCTATTAAATCAGAAAGGAATTGAAAACACCGGAATCAAAGTTATAACAATTATCTGAGTTTACCGGTAGAAAATAGAACAAATATACAGGTTTTACAGAGTACTCCAGACTTCCTGGTTTTGGTGATGCCATGCGGATAAAAGTGTCAGGACAAACCAACTCATCAAACAAAAAGCAATTGACTTTAAGTTTGTGATGCCATGCGGACACATATCAGGACAAACCAACTCACCCAACCAAAAAGCCCTTTTTCCTTCAAAAACAATTGTATTCATACTTCATTTTGGGGCGGAGATGTGTTGACTTGTTCCCTCCCCCTTTTATTCGACAGCGAACTAGAGAGCCCCTGGGGAGGAGCTGGGTAAACTGCTCACCTCCCCCAAGTGTTCTTACTGGTTGGATTCACATCTGGTCGGGTTCAATCAGAGTTCTAGCCAAAAAGTGAGATCCTATAGTTCACTAGGTCAAAGGTCAATGTTTATCTCTACCTTATCTATACTACATTTCCTTCTCATGGAGGTTTTCACATAAACTACCCTTCCTCCGACATTTTAACTTTAGTGCACCCATATAGAGGGGTCCATATCGACCTTAAAACCAACATCTGTATGTTGGGGTGAAGGGAAAATGTGTGTGTATAACACAAGATCTCTGGGTCAGTGAGTTTAAAAGTGAGAATAACATTCCTA
>CALSBW010025199.1:0-14982 GCA_943590975.1 Lindbergichthys nudifrons | reverse complement strand
AGGGGGGGGGCTTTCAGCCACCACCTAGGTGTTTTGCTACCAACAAAATGCAACTGAGGGAAATTTGATTTTTCAACATTTTTATTGAGAAAGTCACTGCAGAAGTCCACGTCTCCATTTAATTTCTCGTCTGTATTATCATGTCTTCTTTTTCACTTAAAAACTAAAGTAGACAAAAAATAATGCTTAACATGGTAATGCACTCTTGAAATTGTTGTTTCAAAATTTCGATTTCGTAAATTCGATTTACACACGGCATCTATTGCACGTCTGTCTGTCCTGGGAGAGGGATCCCTCCTCTGTTGCTCTCCCTGAGGTTTCTCCCATTTTTCCCTTTAAACTGTGGGTTTTTCTCCGGAGGTTTTTCCTTGTACGATGTGAGGGTCTCAGGACAGAGGGTGTCGTTTTCTCATACTGATATTCTGCACAAACTGTGCTGTTGTATTTGCTGTAACGTATCTTTACTGTAGGGTATTTTTATTATATGTAGCCTACAGCACTTTGGCTCGACCAAAAATCGTTTAAAAATGTGCTATATAAATAAAACTTGATTTGATTTGAAAAAAATGACAGTTTTTCTTTCACCTTTCCTCTAACTGGCCACACTCGATCTCTCCTAGTGCTTCTGCCAGTTGCATACCTCCGACTTTATCCAGAGCTGTTATTGTGACCTGTGTTAGTAGAACCATAATTCAGCCATTAGTGTGCTTGTTCTTCATTTGAGCTATATACTAAGACATCATAAATCAATCAACATATAAATAATTTCATTTATCTGCCACTAACACCTGCCATAATTTCAGACCCTACTCTTCCTCTCCTTCCCACCATTTGCCCTCATCGTGTTCCTACCTTTGCAGTCCCCTGACCTGCCAACTGCCTGCAGACATGATCCTCATTACCCCATTATCCATAGAGTTTATACTGTAGACCTGCACAGCAGCCCAGTCATTTGCCATACTGTGTATCATGTCTCCTGATTACAATTGTGATTTTAAACTATCCTAATTTTTTTAATCCTTCATTAACCACTTTCCTGTGCAACCTTTTATGTTGTGTCTGCTGACAAAGTAAACTTTTGTAGTGCTCCTGCTTTTTGAGTCTGTGAGTCTGTCAGAAAAACACAGCTAATGGCGCACAGCTATTTTCTGGTCACAGAAACAAAAATGGATAAAAAGCAGTATTTTTCAGTTCAGCTTCCTTTTACTGTCACTATTGCTACAAAGTGACTTTACTACCACTAAAAACTCCATATCTAGGTCTGTATTTGTTTCTTCATGCTCTGCTCTTGCTCCTTTCCAACCAACTTTTATTTGAATGGTCCACTTTTGCACCAATTTTCTTCTGTCTATCTTACTTCCCTTACTTCTCTTTTCTCCTCTTCTCCCCATTCCCGTTTTTCTATTACTCATAGTCATATGTATAGCTTCCACCTGTTCTTTTAATCTCTCATTTTACTTCTTTTTTTGTATTTCCCCGTTCTCTGTCCCTTCCCCATTTACATGTCTTTTGTATTGCTTCTCCCTGCCTTTCATTCATTCCTTATGTTCGTCCTCTATCCCCTTTTTCTTCTGTGCCTCCTTTCTATCTACCCCTCACCATGTTGTCATTCTATATACTTTCTGCTCCCTATAGAAAACACACTGACAAAACAGATTTAGTACATCAAATTTGTTCACAATGTTCGCTATGTACCAGGCAGGACCAACCGGACTTGAAACAATTGTTTTTCTCTAACTTAACGTCTCAGTTTCTTTCAATAGACAATACAATCTTTCTGCTAAGTAGTGGGGTGAAAGAGAGAAAAATGTTGTAATAATTCTTTAGCTACAAAGTTTTCGTATCTTAAATACTGTTTCATAGCAAACAAAAAAATGAATGAGATGTTAAAGGAATTCAGGTTCATGAGATAAAGAAATAGGCTAACCTTCAGTCTTTCATCCACTTTCGCCTACTTTCAACAGCTTCTGCTGCTTTGTCCTAAAGCAAAAGATGAATTGCAATAATTTTTCTGAGGGATTATAGAAGACAGGATTCAAATGAACCAACTTTTTCATACCATTGTTACCAAAGTGTTATCTTCTAATCTTGTAATGTCTTTCACATTTCAAGCAATCCTAGTACTCAAGATGACATACTGTAATTAAGCTTGTTGCTGAAAGTAAACTTGAACAATGCTAGTTATAGACTATAATTAATTTCCTGTATAAATGTTTTGCCTGCAACAGTAAATACATTAATGTTATATAAGTATACCTACTTATCTGTTGAATTTTTATTTGCAACTAAGAATTAGAATAACTTTGAGAAGTAAAGACTTGCTTCTTCCTTAAATAGCTGTCCATACTTACCCTGACCATAACAATATGGCCAACACGGGAGTTAGCCCCAAGTTTTTTTTGGATGGTCGTCTCTTTGATGACGGTATCTCCTCTTTCAGGCTTTTGATTTTCTTCAAGGCCATCATAGAAATGCCAGCTTCTATCCAAACCCAATTTGTGGAATGCCACAAAGTGATTTGCAGGCCCCAGGTGATATGTCACAGCAACTGGCTCATACCTTTGTGACAAGAGTATTGTACAAAGACTGTGTGAAATAGCAATATAAACAAATGGACAGCAACATTTTAGCACAGCCAAAGACATGATATGTACTGTATTTAAGTCTTACATTCCACCAATAATTGTAACCAGATGTGGCAAGCCTGTAGGATGATGCTTGTTAGTTAGCTTCCCCTGGTTTATTACTGAAAGTAGTAAAATGCAGGGCTCTCCATGCACAAAGACATGCTGCACTGTTGTCTCCTTAAAAGTGCATTGTTTCAGACCTCTGTTGAGATAAAAGGAAAAATAGAGAATAATTGGCTTAATAAAATGAAATTGTAGACCCAACATACTATTAGACCTGTATAGCATTGAAACTTTAACAAATAAATCCTGATCACCCTTGATGGCAAGGCTTGAAATTGGTTCAGTGAAGTTGTAAAAATATGGGTGATAGTCCTGTTGCTTTCAATTGTGTTAAAGGGCCCATGTCATGGCCATTTCCACTGATCATAATTACATTGTTGAGGTATACTAAAATAGATTTATACTGTGCAATTTTCCAAACTCACATTGGTTTCGCATACAGCATCTCTGTCAAGCATGTGTATTCAGCAGTATTCACTCTCTCCACTAAACGACTCGTTGGAGCTCTTGCCCCCCCCTCCCTGTGAGCCTAGTGTGCTCCGATTGGTCAGCTCGGCCACTCTGTTCTGATTAGTCAACCACCAGAGAGGCTCCGCCCATGTCTAACAGTGCTTTTCCCGGCTGCTCTCAGCGGAACATCAGTCTTATCATGGCGTCGGTACAGCCGTATATTTTATACGCTAACTAACCGAACTGTACCTACAACTGTTGTTATAGAAGAGTGTGACGGCCCCAGGGCCTTTGTCTTACGATGGGGTGGAGCTGAAGAGGCTAATCAGCGCGATCACGGACACCTGGCCGGAGCCGAGGTGCTAGCCAGCTGCCCGGAGTCACACGGGCCCCTCTCTCTCTCTCGGCTCAGCGATCATCTCCCCTCGACCACCTATCTCTGCATTTACCACAATAAATGTGCCGTGGTTTTGTAAACTCGTGTATGTCTCCTTGTCTTTCCGTTGTGGCCTACGAGCCGGTCATAACAAAGAGTAAGTTATTTGTACCTGTTATAAACTACTACTGTTTGATGAGAAATCAAATCATGGTTTGCTATATATGAATGATATGTTATAGGAGCAAATAATTCAGGGAAGAAAGGATAGGCCTACTAAGTATTTCCATTAAACTTTATTTTTAGAAATGTACAAAATGAACGTAAATATACATATATACACGGTATATCGTCAATTACTCCCCGTTGTCGGCATCTTGCCTATAGCAGCCGGGAGGCCTCAGTGTGGTAGTCCGGTCCCCGTCATGTATTGTCCGGCAGGATCTGGCTGGACGAAATCAAATGCAAATCACAAAATATTAGAGAAACGTAGTTGTTTTAGATTCGTTAGTAGTAGTTGTGGTAGGAGTGTGGATCTATCTAATCAATCTAATGAACAGCTTGCCAGCTAATATGCTAACCTAGCTTTGTTTATCTTGGTAGCTAACGTTAGCTCGGAGGAACGGCAACTATAATGTAGAGCAGTGGTCGCCAACCAGTCGATCGCGATCGACCGGTCGATCGTGAGTGTGGTGCGGGTAGATCGCGGACCGTTAAAAAAAAAAAGTAACAAAAGAAAGAAAAATAAAATAAAAATAATAATGTTTGAAAAATAAGTTTTTAGATGTAAACCTATCATCCACCACCCCGTATGCAGGTGCCACTTGATTGACGTATATTTTAGACACCTCAATAATATAATACATTAACCGTGCTTTACGTGAACCCTATGCGTGAACCTCATCATGACACAAGAGAGGACGGCAGGCCTGCAATTTCCCGTGTTCAGTGAATGCAACAGAGGCAAGACACCAGACCAATCAGAGAGTTGCATGGAAATACACGTGTGCTTGTGTCATTCAAGCTCGGCTCTGTGTGTGTGGCAATAGCGCATTTAGTGTGAGGGAGAGAGAGAGGGAGAGAGAGAGGGAGAGAGAGGGAGAGAGAGGGAGAGGGAGAGAGAGAGAGGGAGAGAGAGGGATCGGTGCCAGCGGGGACCGTGATGTTAGCATCTGGTTAGCTAGCTGCACTAACGGACATAAGGAGCTGTTTCCACAACAAGCTGGAGGAGAGTCCTCTCCTCTCAGACTGAGGGGCTCAGGTGAGCTAAAGGACTCTCTGAGTGTTTAGATATAGTTCACTTTAGTCTAAGTTATCTCAGTGGGTCTCAAACGGTTTTGTCACAAATTATTCAAAAGATTATTTCCGCGGCACACCTTCATATGATCATTACAAACAACAAGAGAACAAATGAAAAACAGGTATGAAATACTATATGGCAGTAAAACAAGAATACAGTTTAAAAGGGGAGTGATTTGTAAAATATCCATAAAGAAAAAGAAAATCTGTTTACAGTTCTGTTTCATATGGATGCTGAGAGAGGTATCCATAGATCTCTTCATGTTGCTCTCAAAGTGCACCAGTTTGATGCATTTCACTTCAATATTTAAACAAATATATTCCCAGGGAGCATCCCCCCGGACCCCCCAGAGGAGGTGAGGTCCGCCCCCCACTCATAAAAAAGAGCACTTTACCCCTGCCTATATGCCATGAGCTGATTATCGAGCCTTCATTGTAACAGTAATTCAGATGCAGCCTATATAAAAGGCCTCAAATTGGAAGCACTGTCTGGGCCGTCTTTTTCACTCAATTCTGCAATAGGTAGATCTCGCCTTTCACCTAGGCCGAGGTCAGTGATCTTGGGCTTAAAAAGGTTGGTGACCACTGATGTAGAGTAATAAAACTACTATGAACAAAAGCTAGTGGTTCATATTAGGCTAGCAATAACGTGTTTATAATTGCAATCTGATACGGGTAGTCTGCTACGTTCGGCCATACATTGTAACGGTCATGAATACATTGTTTTTGCGCTAGCATGTATAGCTAGCCTCGTTAGCTATACATGCAGTATGTACATGTACCGTCACAATGCACGGCAAATCACCCGGAGTATACTGTATGAGCTGGGCTTGTTTAGTGTAATAAAACCACTATGAACAAAAGCTAGTGATTCATATTAGGCTAGCAAGAACGTGTTTTCCAGAGCAAACCCATGTAGCTCCGTTGGTTAGCTCGGTAGTATACACCCTACGCCAGCTATAATGTAATTACGTTTCGCGACTGACTGTATGGCAAATCACCCGGAGTATACTGTCTATGAGTATTTCGTGTGTGAATGCAGACATTCTCCTGCTATGAGATACATGTACTGTATGCAAGGCCATCTGCTGATATTAGAGTTGATATATGGAAATGTTAGCACAGTTGGCACTGTGTCAATAGCTTAGCAGTCCGACACAGTTTATACATTTAAACAGTCTTGTTTGATAAATACACAAATAACAATGCAAACTTACAGGTTGTGTACCCGAATCTTCCCCTGCTCCAAACGGTCCAAACAAGCTCTGCATATCCGGCCTCAAACTGGGCAATGTTTTGGAAGCTTTCGTCTGTGAAATGCCGGTTCTTCGAACCTCTGAAGGAACAGTGTTAAAAAGACATTTCAACCACTGACTTCGTCGTTGTTCTTCCGTCGTGGTTTTTCCGTCGTGGTTCTTCCGTCGAGGTTCTTCCGTCAGTAGGACAAACAGCTAAGATTTCTCCTCACATTTCAGGAAACAGGTCCTTGGCAGTGGCATGACTGGATCGATTGTGAACAGAACCAGGGCTTCCAACAGTAAATGTCAGGCTGGCAGAGGGTGCGGCCAGCGCCGCTGGGTGTGGCCATAGCTCTTCGGGATTGGTCCATTTCGTTCCGGGTACCGCATGACATCATGCGGTACCCGGAAGAATCAAATGGGCAGTGACGTATCTCCAACGAGGCGTTTTGGGGAGGTATTTTCTGTGTTAGAGTTTTACTCGCTATAGGGTGTACTTTGAGGGTTTTGACTCTGCACACCGTTTACATGCATAAAAACCTTCATAACACACAAGGGGACGGGTAATAACCGGAAAAGCATGACATGGGAGCTTTAACTTCCGACGACTAGGTTCAGAATATTTCAATTTTTTTTATAACATTTGAATGTTACAGGACAATGGTCACATATCTAAGTGATTCATCAAGGTCAGCAAGGGATATAGTTGGTCTTCATACCTCAATAATGTATTTACAATGTAGATCAATGGAACTGTTTGGCATATACATTTTACAATGAATTATCTGAAATATATACATACGGTATACTTACCTCTTGCAAGGAAGAAGTTTTAGGGACTCATTGGCCCACTTGTCAAAATCAGCCTGTATGTTCCTAAAATCTGCACATCTTGAAAGGGAATAAAACATAATTGAAAAAGATAAGTAAATTAACTTTAATATGACCAATCTCTGCAATTTTTAACTCAAGAGACTTTCTTTTAGGGTGCAATAAATTATACTATTGCTTACAAGTACATTCATTTGATTTACTAAATACATTAAATTAATTTAATTTCACAAAATAGGGAAATACTTACATTATATCAACTGAGTTGCATGTCCTTTTGGCGACAGGGCAAGCCACATTCTGGCATGTTTGTATTATTTCCGTTTTTTGCAAGTAGTCCAGTCGAGAAACAACCAGGTCCTCCTCAGTCCCAAATGCATCCCATGATTGCCCTTTGAATCTGGCTATTGTGTTCAGCCACAGCAGCTTTCCCTGTGACCACTCCCTTTGTTCAAAAAGCCTATGGACTTGCAGCAGGGTGAGTCAAGATTAGCATTTCTGACAAATCATTTTTAATGCCTGGTCTCCTTTTTATTGCGAGATGCAGAGTGTACATGAGGTTGTCCACTGTACAGGTGTTTGTCATTGACACAGTTTGCTGTCCAATTGTTCCCTCTCCTCCCCAATGTGGACAGCATCCCTTTTGCTTTTCTCTTTTGCGGCTGCACACTAGTAGGACACAGTTACGGAGCGTCCACACAGCAGCGTTAAAAAAATCTTGGAACGCTTCTGCCCATTCAGTTTGAATGGGGTGACGTCACTTTGCCTCACTTTTCGCCGAACTGCATTGTGGGAAGCAGAGCGGAGATTTTCAGGATTCAAAGTTGAACAATGTTCAACTTTTGAAGCTGAGGTGGAAGCGTCAGCCAATCAAATCCCGTGTATGCAAATCTGACAGTTCAAGCGCTAGCCAATCAAACCGTGTGTATGCTGGGAGAGACATACCGCAGTTCATTTCCTCATATTCCAAAAAATGGAGGAGAAATTAGCGGTAGGGAATCACCCGGTGCTTTATGACCAGTCCCTATTTACCTACCGGGATACAAACCGGAGGAGCCAGGCATGGAGGGAGGTGGCAGAGACAGTGGTAGGTTTTCGCCTGTTTGGGGAGTTCATATCCAGTTTACTTCGGGCTTTTTTGCTTTGTATGTCGGGGGTGGGAGATTCATGTGATTGGTTGTTGGTGCCTTGCTCGCAAAAAATCCCCAAACTTCAGATACGCCCACCTCCAAGATTTTTTTAACGCTGCTGTGTGGACACTCCATTAGGCTGAGCCACGCTACTGCTAACTAAACTAAACGAGAAAACGCAGCTAAAGCTGGAAACTCAAAATGCTACTGATAGCTCGGGCACATGCCACAATCGGAAAAGTACAAAAGAGCACAATAAGGGCAACTTTATCGGAGCGGGAACACTGCCATCACCAGAAAGTCTAAGATCAGTCACGAAGCTGCACACAGCTAGCTGTATGCAGAAAATCGTTTACTTCAAACCGGAACGCTGTAGGCTACAAACATGTAGCCACGGTACTCTCGCGCAGCGAGAAGATGAAAGGAACAGATTCTTTGATGACACCGGCAGATATAGCCGTGTCACGTGGGGTCACAGGTGACTTTGTTGGCATTGGTACTCGACCTGCGCGCGATGGACATATCCAGTGCTTGAACATCTTGCAAGAAACAGCTTCTGAGGGCTTCTTAACATTTAACAAACTATGAACGTGTCATACCGGGAACAAACTCAGCTATCAGACAATATTAAAAATGTTTAGCTAAACGAAACACAAGGGTAATACCAAGCCTCTGAATTAGCACTAAGCTAAAAATGCTAACGCACATAGCACAGAACTCACGGTAGAAATATTTTATTACTTCTCCGGGGCTACAGTGGGATATTATTGAACAGATCGAGTCTGACAGTGGAGGTCTGCAGGCAGACCCCTCTCGAAATGGGGATTAGATTCTTGCATGTTTAGTTTAGTTTTGTATTCTATGTCCGCATGAGGAAAGCACGATAAACCATGAGTAGAAATATTGTGCTAGGCTAAATTCATGCAGCTCCATAATTCCTGATTTATTTAAGTTACTAAAAACTTCTCAAAAACATTCCCTCTGATTGTATTCACAAATCGATCCCTGCTTACTATAAAATGTTTTACAAATGTATTTAAACTGCTGAGCTTAGAGCCATTAGGCCTGATGGAAAATGTTCAAAATCAACCTCATTGAAACTTGAAAACACGGAGCAATTATATATTAAACTTACCATGTCATTACAGACCGATGTAGCTGTACAAGCAAGAAAAATGTACTAGCCTATTACGTGAAAAACTAGGGGGTCTGTCATAGGTGTAGTTTGACTTTTGCATTGGGGGAGGCAGACATTTCTAACCGACGTCAGTACACAGTACCACTCTTGTACGGCAGTGTTGGGTGTAACGTGTTACAAAAGTAACGGAGTTACAGTAATGTATTACTCTTTGCTGTAACGAAGTAATGGAACGCATTACTAATGACATTTGGGTAATATACTACCCGTTACAATTCTCAGTTACAACACATTTTAACCCGAAATTAAATGGTGTTTTGTTTTTTAAGAATGTATCAACATCGCGAGACATTCCGACACCAGAGAAAAATTGTGCGGGTAGATTAGTAAACCTGGTGTTTACCCTTCAGGCTTCGCGTCGGGATCATGCAATGCATGCCAATGCACCCCCAGTTGAATGTTATGCACCCTCTATTAAAAAATACAAACAACAAATTGTGTCAGGTGCGCGTGACCTGCTCTGCTGCGCGTCCATCATTTCCAAAGTGCTTCCACAGCAGTGACACACATCTGTGGATAATCATGTATACGAAAATGGTTAAAGCAACCATCACTAAACGCCAGCAACACTGCATCCACTGCAGACAATAGCAACAGGTCAGATGGCAGGGTTCTTACACCTTTTCCAAAGTCAAATTCAAGCACTTTTCAAGCATTTTCAAGGTGCATTTTCAAGCTTTTCAAGCATCTTACAGCTGTTGTAAATTACATATTTATATACTGAAGTAAAAAGATATGATTCTACACTGTATGGAAGTAAACATGTAGTGTTTGGAATTGTATGGAAGTAAACATGTAGTGTTTAGAATTGTATTTTAGTAAACATATATTGTTTGAACTGTTTTAGGTAATCACAACGGGTTTAGATAAATACTTAGTATAGAAATGTTATTCTCACTTTTAAACTCACTGACCCAGAGATTTTGGTGTTATACACACACATGTCCTCTTCACCCCCAACATACAGATGTTGGTTTTAAGGTCGTTAAGGACCTATTACTTTATGGTGCACTAAAGTTAAAATGTCGGAGGAGGGGTGGTTTATGTGAAGAACCCCATAAGAAAGGAATGTTGTGTAGATTGGGGTGGAGATAGGCGTTGACTTCTTGACCTAGATCTCACGTCCTGGATGGAACTCTGATTGAACCCGACCAGATGTGAATCCAACCAGTAAGAACACTTGGGGGAGGTGAGCAGTTTACACAGCTCCTCCCCAGGGGCTCTCTAATTCGCTGTCGAATAAAAGGGGGAGGGAACAAGTCAACACAATCTCCGCCCCAAAATGAAGTATAAATACAATTGTTTTTGAAGGAAAAAGGGCTTTTTGGTTGGGTGAGTTGGTTTGTCCCGATATATGTGTCCGCATGGCATTACAAACTTAAAGTCAATTGCTTTTTGTTTGATGAGTTGGTTCGTCCCGACACTTTATCCGCATGGCATTACCAAACCAGGAAGCCCGGAGTACTCTGTAAAACCTGTATATTTGTTCTATTTTCTACCAGTAAACTCAGATAATTGTTATAACTTTGATTCCGGTGTTTTCAATTCCTTTCTGATTTAATAGAGACCGGCCTCATTCAACGAACGGCGCGGAGAGGGCAGATAAGTGTCCAACTCTAACAAATGGTGACCTGCGACGTGATGAGAGCTGGTCTCTAGGAAGGGACACCGATAGCCAGGGGACGGAATCCAGTCCAGGGGGAGGACACAGAGATACTGGTGACAACTAAACCAATGGCCATATACAAAAGGTGAGCAGACACCTGTTTTGACTATCAAATATCTGTGATTGATTATACTAAAAATTTAGAGTTGTCAGCAGCGTTCTCAGTGTTCTTAGTCACGGTGGAAATATGATAACATATTCAGGTTGGGGATATTTATTAGTGCTTAGAGAAGGGTATTCAGTCCCGGATCTAGAGCAAGAATTGTGTTTGAGAGTGGCGGGAGGTCTGTCCCGGCCCTTCACTCACTAAGTACGAAGGTTGCAACGCTGTAAAAGAAGTATAGGTTAAATTCCCCATAAGTCAATATAACATTGATTACTATGGTTCGGTTGCAATGCTTATATTAAAGGCTACAAAAGGTGTAAAAGAAGTATAGGTTAAATTCCCTGCAGATCATGATAAAATTGATTAATGCGGTTTCTTTTGTAGTGCTTAAAATGTATACAATTTCTGTAATTATTTATATGGTGGGTGAAACAAGAGGAGAGAGACGCGACCTCCAACTAATTATTTGGAACGACCGAATCTCATCAAAACTCTTGCTGTGGGTTTGATCAGGCTCATTAAACGTGACGATAAAGAGATTTTGTTGACTGAGTTTTAACTCCTTGCCTGAAGCCGCAATCGCCGTGAGGGGTTTGTAGAAGCTTGCTTCAGGAAGTCACGCTATCTGTTGAAATATACATCGCACAATAAAAATTTGCCTGACTGTACGTATGAATATATAAAAATTCTGTGTGATTTTTTAAGTCAAATCTGTGTAATACTTGAGAGAAAAATCCAGTAAAAGAACTGTGGGTAAAGAATTGCAGAAGACATAGGGACAGAGAGCAACAAACAGGTGGTATAATGTCTGAGACCCTACCTAAAGTAGAGATAAGCTCACAAATGCCACTTATGAGTATCCCATCTAATACTCCTAAAAGAAAACACATTGTTAGACCTGATATTCAGGGAAAAGGAATGTTGGAAATAACAATGGCAGATATTGAAAATCTTAAATTGGATCAACCAACCATGTTAGTGAACCCTGCTAATATGGAGCTAAAACATGTAGCAGGAATAGCAGCAGCTCTGGCAAAGAGAATAAGTCCTAGCATGCAAGCACAGAGCGATAATATGATAAGGACTATTAAACGGACCCCTTTTGGAAATGGGATTTTCCGTTACACAACAGAAGACTCAATTCAGGCCTTAAAGAACGCTTTACAAACAAGTCAGGGAGAGTTAAATGTGGTGCTATGTTTCTCATGAAATAGCTTACACTTTTGGGAAAATATCTCCCCCTTTCTCTGCTCCTGAGGTGCTGCAGACTCACAGCAGCACACGGGGTCAAAGACAGGCATGACCTCTGGAGAGGAAGAAAATCTAAATCTGAACAGACCACAGAGCGACCCATTAAAAGGTTTTATGGCCTCAACACAGAGAGGAAGATCTGGAGATTGTAAGGAACTCTCCCAAACTACCCACCCCATCTCGGGGAGAGTGTTCCTCTCACTAATAAACAAATCATTTCTTAACCAAGTCAGATTAATAATAGCCACTGCTCCAGTTGTTAAGAAAAGAGGGAGATTCCAAAAGTTATCCTTGTATTACAAAGGGAAACATTGAAACCCTTACAGAAAACCGCTGCTCCAAAAGTAACTCTGTTTACAGATGGGAGTGCTACAATATTCTGAAAAATTTAGACACAGAACATTTAGAATTAAAGCAATATTGCCCAGTATATTAAATAAATACAAACGAACACGTATCAACATAAGTCAGATAATATAAACGAAGTCAAACATGGAAGGAGGCTGACATTTAATGCCTGATATATAAGTAATAATAATATATGATATATAGCTGATATTAAATAACTGATGTATAAGGCTCGATATTTCTGAAAATAAGAACACCGTTAACGGCGTTCTATTTCAGAAAAAGGGGGAAAAGGATAGGATATACATCAGACAATATGTATGTGAGATTATTACGTTTTTAGGAGAAATTTATCAATTTAAAATACTAGCTTTGGCGATTTTTTGTTTTGTTTTGTTTGTTGCTTTTAAGAGAAATTGATACATTTGAAATAATCTAGCTTTGGTTATTTTTGTTTTATAAGTTTGTTCCTTTTTTAATTTTATTTTTGATTTTTACTTTTACATTTTATTTTTGTTTATTATTTTCTGCATAGTCTCTTGTCCACACTCCAGTTTAGTTGGTGCCGTCAATAAACACTAAAGAAGTAGAAGAGATGAGTTCAAAACCATATTTCCAGCAACTTAAGGGCTTGGTATGAGACTTCCCCAACGCAGGTTGCTGGCGCCAAAGGGGGACCCGAAAAACACAAGGCCAACACAGCAGATTACGTCTGGTTGAAGGGGACCTCCCATGCCCTCCGCCTAGATGGAAAGGGAGACAACTGGTACCACTGGAGCCAGTGTGCGGTCGGGAAAAACAGCTGCGAGGATCCTAGACGACATCAGGACAGATTTGGCCCTCGTCGCGAGGACCCTAGACGACATCAGGACGGATCTGGCTCTCGTCAAGGCAGTCAACCCAGGAGGCGCCATCAGCGGACCAGAGGAGGAGGATCGGGAGGACATCTCTCCAGCAGTCGACCCGGAAGCCGCCATCAGCGGGCCGGAGGAGGAGGATCGGGACATCTCTCCAGCATCGACCCGGAGGCCGCCATCAGCGGGCCGGGGGAGGACAATCCGGACACATCTCTCTAGCAGGCACCCCAGAAGCCGCCGTCAGCGGGCTGGGGGGACGAAGACATGGCAAACCAAGACGGCACAGGGAACTCCATTTCCCGCTGAAACAGGTCGATATAGCCGGTGTGGAACTTTGTCTGAACAATCCATTTTTTGGAGGAACTTTCAACTTTATTTTTATATCCCATAATTTAAGGGATTTGTATTTTTTATTCTACAGAACTATGTGTTACCAAAAGAGGGAAAAGTTTAATAATGTCTTTTCTAATTTCTGTCGTTACTTTTATTGCCATTTTGGTGACATGTGGTTGTTGTTGTGTGCCTTGCCGCTCATTGTGTATTAGACTCATCAGTTCTACTATTGAGGGAAAAGCTGCCCCTTCCCTTTCATACCAGATGCCCTTGTTGGCATATGCGTCGGAGGGGGAAGAATATGATGACTCAGCTGACAAGGACGAACTTTTTTAGACATATTTTATTCTCCCTCTACTGTCATGAGAAGTTGTTGTTGTGGACTGTTTTTAAAGGTTTAAAGTGCTCTACATCCCAGCTTCTGATGGATTTATATAAATATTGGGACATGGTAAAAATGATGTCAGTGGTAATGTTTCAAATGCTGTATGTTGTATGAGTAAGCTGATTTAATGGTAAAAGCAACAGTACAATAATACGAAGTACTTCGGGCTCTGGTCTTACTACCGTGTGATATACTTATCAGGACAGTCAGTCAGAAGAGAGCCCCGAACATGAATATTGGGGCAGTTTACATACAGATTCTGTGGGAGGAGTTGTGTCGGTTGCTCCTCCCTTCATATTTCTAATTGGTGGCATCACTCCTGGGCGGGCCCTAGGCAATGAGTCAGCAGCCGTTGACTCCTTCTGGTTCGCGCCATCTCCTTACAAGGAGATGGCTGGCGCTGCTGGGAGTCGTATTCAAATTGCACATAACCGATGTTGGACCCGCTGTGTCCAATATTTGACCCGCTGTGTCCCAAAAGTGATATTTCATCTCTTCATATTTCTAGCTTCCTGTTATGCAGACTGCTATTAAAGAGGAACCAGTGTAATTAAGCACACATATATTCTTAAGCAAACTCATAGCTGAACACTGTGTACACAGGTTACTTTAATATGGGTCTCTCATTTTGAAATATTAAACTTAGTTTTCTTTTCTTAAATTTTTCATCCTCATGTAGAATGCTATTATGAAACACACATTTGGTTGTTTATAGCATAAAGAACATCTGATTTAATGTGAGGTAGGGAAATAATCTTTTGAGTATAAGTATGTGTATTGTTAGAGTTGGACACTTATCTGCCCTCTCCGCGCCGTTCGTTGAA
>CALSBW010025197.1:599482-642196 GCA_943590975.1 Lindbergichthys nudifrons | reverse complement strand
TGAGGTGAATATTTTAATTACCCTTTATTGGTTGGCACACGGCTTGTCATACAGTGTGGTGTCCCGGGCCTTTGATGTCCCCAGGTCTACCGTCTGCAGACTGGTGCACACTGGAGTAGAACAAATTGCAGCCCTTCGCCAGGAAGTCATCACACTGCCCCCCCCTGAAGAACTGGAGGAGGTTGGCCAAGGGTTTGCAAGGCTGGCCAACAGCCCAGTATTCTCCAGGTGTGTGGGGGCCATTGATGGCTGCCATGTCCGCATAAAGACCCCCCCAGGACCTCAGGGCCAGGATTACCTCAACAGGAAGCTCTTCCCATCCATACAATTGCAGGCAGTGTGTGATGGGAAGGGCTTCTTTCTCAACACCTTTGTTGGGTATCCTGGCTCAGTCCATGACACCAGGGTCTTGAAGAACAGCGCAATCTACAAAGAGGCTCTGTATCCTCCCTCAGGTGAGACCAAAGATTCTTGTTAACACATCAAAATCCATCAATGACTGTTAGTATACTAAAGATGTTCTCTCTCTTTTTAGGATTCTTCCTTGTGGCTGATGGTGGCTACCCCTGCATAGAAGGACCTGTGGCCATCATCACCCCATATAAAGAACCACTGCAAGGGAGGGTGCAGAGCCGATTCAACCAGCATCATGCCAGGGCTTGCTCCATCATAGAGCGGGCCTTTGGCATGATGAAAACCAGGTGGAGATCGCTGTTCTTCAAGGCTCTGGAGGTCCACCACACCTTTGTCCCCTCAGTCATCACCGCCTGTGCAGTGCTCCATAACATCTGCCTCACAGCGGGGGACATCCTGGAGCCTGCAGAGGATGTTGGGGACATTGGTGTGGTTCCACCACGTCTGGTGAGGGGGGATCAAGGCGGACATGGCCAGCGAGACCGACTGGCAGGGCTGCTCTCTGCTCCACGTTTGCAACCAGTCGAGCTTCAAGAACATGACTATTTGTAGGACTTGGGGACACGAAGGCCTTGGGCACCACACTGTGTGAAAAGCTGTGTGCCTTCATTTGCTGTTTATTGTGTTGTGATGTTTATTATTATACAAATAAAAGAAACAATGTTTTGACAAACAAAGTGTATCTCAATGGAACAATAACAACGTTGCAAAAACTTGGAAACAAAATCATTTATTCACAAATTTCTCAAATAAATCCAAATACTTTTGGGCGTTAGCCTGAGTGGCCTCAAAGCGTTCCTGCTCTTGTTTGGCCTCCTCTTTCAAAAACTCTAATAGGGCCCCCCGACTTGCCCTCTTCCTCTTGGCAGGCGGGGGACTGAGAGAGGTGGATGGCTCTTCATCCAGTGGAGCTAGGGCCGCTTCTTGTGGCCAGGCAATTGAGGAAGAGGAGGATCCTGGGCAGCCTGGCACAAGTAGCAGCACCACTACACTGGATGAAGAGCCAATCCCACTGGGGGTCACGTCAGCCGAGTCCATCAGGACTGGAGGCTCCATGGAGGGCCGACTCCCGATGGCTTCATGCATCAGGGAAAACCACGGCCATGTGGCTGCCGTGGCCTCCCCCGCATCTGTCCCCGTCCCTGTAGGGGGGGGTTTTCAGCTCCTGGGGGAGAACAAGGAATGT
The DNA here is from genome assembly GCA_943590975.1 of Lindbergichthys nudifrons. Classification (NCBI taxonomy): domain Eukaryota; kingdom Metazoa; phylum Chordata; class Actinopteri; order Perciformes; family Nototheniidae; genus Lindbergichthys; species Lindbergichthys nudifrons. The sequence goes on along the minus strand of CALSBW010025197.1, from coordinate 640,596 downwards.
ATGAGTCAGATGAAGACACAATATAATTAGCTTCATTGTATGCATCTAGAAATACAATATCTCACCTTATATTTGCGTTTGAGGTCGTCCCACTTTTTTGCCAGTTGGGTGGGAGTGAGCAACTCCTCCAACCACATCTTCTGCAGAACCTCTCTGTGGAGTAAACAATTTGTAAACCATAGCATCCCGGCATGCAAAGTTGATTACTTCTGACAATATGCTTCATGCATAATAATTCCATGACACACTCAGGTTCACTGTGGTTCATTCACAGTAGTGGTTACATTGATTATCATACCATGCACCAAAACAATATTGTCAAACAACTCATGTAGAACTGTAGCTCACCCCCAGGCCTTCTTGGCTGTGTACCTCTTTCCTGTGAACAGGTGGTCATGCTCAGTCCTATGTTGAACCAGTGATCTGGTTTGGGCCTCCGTCCCTGTTTAAGGAGAAATATGTTATGTACATCAGCTAAAGGAAACCTTAAGCCATTAACATTTCACTCACATAATGCCACATATAAATGACAGCTTAATTATTGAATTGAGCCGATGTTAATATATTGAATGATTTATTACAAATAGATTGTGACTGCCAAATGAATGATGGTACCTTAGTTACGTCTGTATGTGGCAGGTAGCCTAGTTAAATGAACAAACAACTGGTTTCCAACCAAAATATGTCCGATACATAACGAATGCTGCGTTTATACGCACGTTATTTATTGCAAATCTTGCCTTTAGTTGGGCATTTCACATGAACATTGTTGAGAAAATATAAAGCGTTCAATAACAGAAATATATGAGGTGTGGGTTAAATACATGTGAACAGAAGTTGCATTATCGTAACGGTATCGTTGTAGGCATACAAATAACATTAAGTAAAAGGTACTTACACTTGTGTAGTTTTTCTGCCGCCATGTCTTTCAAATGTGCCAGCTGCATGCTGGAGGCACGGCTTTTAAACCGAGTGGAATCAAGGAAGTCATGCCTCAGCTGTGACTGGAAATGACAATAGAGTGGCGAAGTCCCTCACCTTCCGGTGGACCTCCATGGGACCTTATTTCGGAAAAGTTATGTATTGAAGTCAATGGAGAGAGAAAGATTATCTTTCGATCCCGTTTGAATTGTGCCACGAATTACACATATGATGTTTGTCAATTTAAAAGATAATTTTGCAAGTTAAAAAAAAAAAAATGTGTCGTAAAACTGTGAAGTAACACATTTGTTTGTGTGAAACGCTCAATGAACTACATCTCTGGTCAACAACACACGTCACCAAGATGGCCGTCACTACTGTCTTGTCAACAAAACGATTGACTTCCCTCACTATCACCACAATGAAACACGTCCTGAAGAATGTCATGCAAAGCTGCCTGCCTGCCTTCCTTTGATTCTCTCTGAACTGCCTGGTCGTTTTAATGTTTAATGTCAACCATTTGTGCAGATAGCATGAAGTAGAAACGATCGCAGAGGCTAGCGTTAGCATTTCTCCCCCGGTCTTAAAGTGTGTATTATAGAATGATCACACCGGTGACAGTACTCTTCAAAGGGTTCACGAAATATGACTACTACTCTTACTGTTTAACATGTTGGGTTACTTAATGTTACTTCATGTTAAGGCTAATAAAAATGACATGGCTGTAATGCTAACTAACGTGCTAGCTACTAGCTAGGTAGCTAACTTGATCAAGCCACTCCTGGTCCTTTCATCAGACGGGAAGCGAAAGAACGAGCAAGACCCATTGCTGGTATGATAACAACCTGGTACTAAGCACACAGGCATCTTGTTAAAGTTATCTTATCTTAGCCAGCGCCATATAGATAGATTATATCTATATGGCGCTGATCTTAGATATCTCTTAGTGGAGAAAAACAATTGTGACATCACTTACGCGACTCTGGGATTTGTAGTCTTTCTAGTTACGTATTTTTCATAGTCTTATATTTCAACAGTTTTACGACAAACTGTGACTTTTTTGACATGGAAATATTTTTTTAAGATTGACAAACATCATATGTGTAATTCATGGCACAATTCAAACGGGATCGAAAGATACGTTTTCTCTCTCCATTGACTTCAATACATTATTTTTCCAAAATAAGGTCCCATGGGGCGGAAGTAGATGGGCGTGACTTCGCCACTCTATTCATACTAAATCAGTTGTCCCTCTCCCTGGTGCCAGGACCAACAGATCCATATTTAGGCTCAGCAGCCCTGTCCCCCCATAAGGCTTTGCAGTCTTGCCATGCTGTCCATTGAAAGCCAGTTGGCTAGAAAGCTGGACTTCAAGGACTTGATCAGTGACTTTGCCTGTAAGAAGGCTAGGCGCTGGGCTGAGCAAGGGCTCGTAATAACTGTTAAAGGGCAAAGCTATGGTAACGATATTGGATCACTACACACAAGATGCATGATAAGAAAAAGACTGGGAACAGGTAACAGGCTCTGATTTAGCACCACCATCAGGCCTTTTCATTTCCATTTCCGTTTTGTTGTCCATTTACACTTTAATACCCGCTTATTTTGTAGTTGGTATGTATATTTAATAAACAAATCTGCTGCTTATGTTATTTTTTTTGTTATAGCATTTTATAAATGATAATATTGGTGTTAATGTTCACTTTATTTTAATTTAAGAGGTCATGTATATTTAAGTTATATTTTTTTGATTTATGAATGTTCCATTCAAAAATGTTATTAAAAAGGCATGTACACCATAAAAGATGACTATTGAGATCTATTTTCAGGAATATTAGTGTTATATCAAATAGTGAATTATACTGCAGCAGAATGTTGCAGTAGAATTTGCAGTCTGCACAGTGTTATATTTTCACCGCTCAGTGTCAGTAAATATTGTGCGGTTAGTATTGGACTACAAGATAGATGCAAGCCTGTACAGAAAGAGTTATTTAAAGCATAAATGAGTCGGATGGGTTCTGGAGGTGTGGTTACAGCAATTGTGCTTGGTTGGCGTGGCCTGTGCCTGGTGGTGGGGCCCAATGTGATATCTTTTCATGGAGCCCAAAATCCCTGGCGGCGAGGCAGTCCTATCTGGATTCAGGACCAGTGCTCATTGTGGCACCATGCTCAGTGATTTATTATTATTCCTCTATGACTGCGGCGACTGAGAGGAGGCTTGCCCATTCCCCTGTGCTCAGATATAGAAAATGATAATGCCGAAAGACTGATTGAATGAAAAACAGGATTGACAAATGTCCCAGGGGCACATGGCCTGAGTTGCGTCTCAAGGAGAGAGGTTCAAGAGCAAAGAGAGAAAATAAGTTCTTTGTCAATGGAAGAGACAACAATATGCACTGCATCCCAAACACCAAGGAGGACCAACACATCAGACGTTCAGACCATCAGTCACAGTCAAACCATTTTACATGTTTTCAGCACATTTAGTTGGCTGATTAAGAACAATGCAGGATATTTTTGGCACTTCATCTCATAAAAACTTTTCAGGATCCTTCAGTTTTCAAAACCTGATGTCAACTTTTGATAAGCGGGTGCGAAAACCCCAAGATAGAACAAGGGCAGGGACTGCACCAACAAAAGCAGATAGTATATCATGAAATGTACAAATGTCAGTCGCTCTTAACACCAGTATGTAAAAAATTGTTCAGAAATGTTCCCCTTATGTTTTCAGAATTCTAAAAGGTAAGAAGCTCTCTGTCGTCCATTATTTTGAGCTGCTCACTAAAAAGCAAGTTGTTGATTATAATTGACAAACCCTTGCGATGATAAAGCACTGTGTCAACATCAAGCAGACCATGCAAATAAAAGAGGCAGGATCAAAACAACCCAGCTCTGAATGATTCATTATCAGGGAAATGTATTTTGTAAATACAGGTTGGTTTCCATATCTTGTACATGCAGTTTGCGCAGATGATGAAGATGTCCGGTGTAGTCAATTGACGATATAAGTTGTGAAGCTTCTTCTGTACTGTTCATATATAATAATAACTCACTTCTCCCTTATTTCATGGTGTTGCATTATTTATATCATGCTGAGAATATTATTGGTATGTTGGCAATGCTGCTAAACTAACTCTCTAGCCTTACTTATGGCGCATTTCCACTGCAGCGCGTAGCACGGTCTAAGCGTGCCGTGCCAAACTTGGCCCGTTTTTTGTTGCGTTTCCACTAGGGTAGTTCCGGCTAACGGGTACTGTTTCACAGTTTTTCTGGCCCTCCAAAATCCAGGCTTTTTCCGTGCTAAATATGCTAAACTAGTGAGAGAATCGCTGGCAAGGGGGCTACAACTACAACAAAATGAACATATTTTGATTTAATTGTAATACACGTTTCAAAATGATGCCAAAGTAACGACATACTGATACCGGTTAGTACAAACCATGAATTAATGCTTTGACAAGTCTGCAGACAGACGGCAGGCGAAAAACCTTTTAAAATGTGTGTTTTCTGAATGGAGATCGGCTAAGCTAACACAGTATATGCTCAGACCGTCCACACTCACAACAACGGCCTACACAGACATAAATAAACCAGCGACTGTATTCGCCATGACACAGTCTGTGGTTTGTACTTGTTTAACTTTTGTCTAGTTTCTGAACAGATATGAGGAGCTGTGAGCGCTAACAGCTAACGGCTGATGTTGGTTTTCTGTGTTTCGCATTGAAGATGACGTCACGGCTCCGCCTACACTGCGTTACTATAGTTACTGCCCCAGCTACTAAACTGTAATGGAAACGCAGCCTAAAGTGAGCCTGGCCTAACTATACCGTACTAAGCCGTGCGAGGCCCTGCAGTGGAAATGCGCCATTAGTGTACTTATACCATACTAGGTTACTACTTCATTCAGTCATTAATTATTTCATTTACAGCACAATGCTGTACCATTCTTCCCAAGTTTGTATTGCATTAAAGAGTTTTGAGTCCAACCAATGACTCTGTGTTATGAGACCAGAGCCCTGTTGTGGTCTATAATCCCCAACACCAGTTTACAGGGTCCAATATCCAACAAACCCTGTTAGACCCCTGTTTCAACACAAATTCATCTCTGAATGACGAAAAAACGATACAGCCCTAAAAATATAACAACCAAACAAAGTGGCCTTTAATGGCCTTGTCTCCTGGACATTGTTCTTAAACTGACCCTGAAGCAGTATCTCAGTCAGATGGGAACTGGAGGTTTCGCATTGAGCAGCAACTATGTTGTGATGTGGAAGCTGAACAAATGCCAGTGCACCCACTGGGCACTGCCCCTGGGCAAGGCACTGTATCCCTGACTGCTTGGAGCACTGACTTTGTGACAGGCCTTCATTGGGGCATACCTCTTTCAAGTGGCAGGATGGAAGCGTCTTTGAAGATTATGAATAATTCTCAAGGTTAAACATCTAGTGATTTTTTTCTCAAGTTTTGGACAGTAGACTTCTGGATATCTATTATGTCTTTAAAAAAAAAGCTTCCCAGCACTACTTGTTTTGTATTCTCAAAGAAGCCTAGACCGTAAACAATAACCCTTACCATCATGGTATGAATATCAAAACAATGATGTCACAACAAGCATAGATTGAGCAGTAGAGATTGGAAACCCCAAAATGCTGCAAAAGTAAACCCCCATTCTCGAAAGTTGTTTTGTCGTAACACAAAGAGAACAAACAGATTAGTGGAGATGGTAATAATAAGCACTATCACCTCATTAAAAAGTAATCCTAATAAAAAATGAAATGAGTGTGCAATAACTGTAATTAGACGACCGTGAAAGTCTTTCATGAATGTGGACGTAATCACAGAACTTGGCAGAAACACATTTCCCATCCATATCATCTACAGTTTTCTCTTAATTTTGTTCTGAGATATGTTCTTGGCCTTTTTCTTTCCTGTGTTGTGTTCCTGCTCCCCCTTCCTCTCTGTTTTGTCTCTTCGCCTTCATCTTCCCTCCTCTTCCTTTGAAGGCCTCAGTGTAACTGGAGCTGAGAGGTCCACAGCTTAACATGTCCCCGGGCAAAAATAGCCTTACACTTCAGATGAAAAATAAAAAACCCAGACGAGAAAAACCAAAAGGGTTTCATCTCACCCTCCCACACTTAGCCTCCTCTTCACCATTTTGTGTGTGAGAAATATCCTTCGAGCTTGACTGTGAAATGGCTTTATCTTATATAATTTCGCGCAGCTAAGGACCTGTCCTGATTGAAAAGCGCGGCATAGAGAGCTGTCAATTCTCCCACGCAAGTGCAAACAGCCACAGGAGCATCTGAAGGCAAATTGACACATTACCAGCATCAGGTGAATTATTCATGAGCTCGGCTGATTGACTGATTAAATACTGACAGAATGATCTATCAAGTCTCTTGTCCCAGATTCAATTCAACTTCTTTTCTCAGTCCAGCAGCTCTCTTTAATATTTATATTATTATGATATGTCCCCATTTTAGCCATTCTTCCTTTTTTCTTTGTCTGTTATTAGTTTGTCTCGCCATCCCAGTTCTTCTTTGTCCAGCTCATAGTGCTTTTAAAACGTTGTTGTTGGAGAGTCTGAGAAATTGATTATGTTAAATGTCATCTGCAGAAACAGTCAGAAATGTTCCTGCAGTGTGCCGAGTAAGATAATGGCACATACATCTCAGAAATAAATGACACACTGAGATTAGAGAGTGAGTGTGAGCAGTTTTCTCTCTGCACATTTTAGGATACGTTAATGCACACAACAAGGACAACACATCTGAACAACCTCAATCGAAATCAGTCGGATGTTGCAACGGTGCTTTCCAAGATAATGGTGGAGGTAGAGACAGGATGGCTTTACAAGCTTCCAACACAAGCTTACAGGATCACCGTTTCCTCTCACTGATAAGCTCCGCGACCCCTACCTTCCTAAATAATGACGGCAGAGTCCAGGACAGGGGGTTTCCATCTGATTTCAAATAAGAAACAAGCCTTGGCCATTAGAATATTCAAATATTATAGCCAAATTAAAATGATGAATATGCCGTTGACGCTCGTAAATGTACGATGACGAGCTGCCAACAGAGCTACTTGAGGGCAGACGTTTTACAAAAGACTGTGTGTGTTTCCTCTGGAACTACACACACACTCACACTACTATGCCCCTATTATTTTAAGCCTTGATACCCCTCTTAAAATTACTATGGCAAAACTTTGAAGGCCTTTTTCTAAAAATGGTGTCTTGGTTAAGTCTTTATGTGTTTTGTTATCACCAAAATAATAAGTGTATCATTGCAGAGCTGAGAATGTTCTCTTTCCAATAGTGTATGTAACTCGTAATACGTGTTTCAGGGTCGATGTGACTTTGATACAGCAGGTCACTGATAATCCCCGGATATAATTTGAACCCAGGTCCGCCGCAATGGGGACTGCGCCCCAGTATATGGGGCTCTACCATGAGCCATGGCAGCCATAAACATGTAACTTTTGTAATGTGTTTAACATGAAGGTGAAAAATGATATCCAAAAAGCATTGAGCACTCAGCATGGATGGGAAGCCTTCCTGCTGACACTGATAATGACAGATGTGTCTAGAGTTTTGTCATGTTACAGGCATGTGGATGGATTTTAACAGCCATTTGAGACAAGCCAAATGAAGATGAAGAGGTTTTACATGTGCTGCAGACAGATGGCCTTCAACATCATAAGTGAAGACACATGTGCCACATTAAGATTAAGTGGCAAGTCACACTACCTAACGCAAACTAATTTCTTGGATTGGAATCCACATCAAACATAAGGATACTATTTCTGTTTAAAGAGAGAGATTTAAAAAATCTAAATTGTATTTCTTTTTTATACATCCACTTCTTTGTATCTGTCTGATTGTCCATCTTTCAATGATAAATCATGTCCACACACTTAGTTTTATCATCAGTCACAGTTTTCTTTCATATCTTGTAATACAGAATCTTTCTTAGCCATTTGCCACTGAACTTTGCAATCTGTACTTTTTAGAATATGTGAAGCTTTGGTACATGTGCTTCCACAATTTTTTACAAACTTGGACATTTAGCTGTATAAAAGATGAAAAATGCTGTCATTGTTCAGCGCTGTGTTTTAGGAAAAAAACACAGTAGTAGTGTAGTTAGTGGTTGTGGTATAGAAGACAAAAATTTCAAATAGTGGTGCTGATATTTTTATGTTATGCTGACAAGGCCTTGATAAAGTCGTTTTGTCTGTCCATTTGTTTTTCGCCAACATCAACCAGTTATGATGGCCATGTTTAACCTAATCTTAACCGTAAATCAAACCACTGAGAGTGCTACAGAAAAGAAAAACCTTGCAGGATACAGCATTGGTCTGGGATTTCACCTATCAACATTTATGAGGCTTCAGGAGGAACATTCTTATGCCTTTATTGTGATATCTGGAGACTACAACAGTGCAACTCTTGCTTAGAATTGTACTGCTTTGTACCAGTTTGTGGACTGCCTCAAGATGAAGAACAGGACAATAGACCTCCTTTATGATAATGTGAACATTAAAAGGGCTTCTTGTTGTGTTAAACTTGGTGAGCATATCGTTAACCTGAGCCTGGGACTAAGAAGGGGAACAGAACTTCATAAGATGTATTTGTTTTGGTCCAGTTCCTCAGAAGGGTTGCCCAAGTATCCTGAATGACTTTAGGCCAGTTGCTCTGACATCACATGAAGTAAAGACCCTTGAGCGACTGATTTTTCATCTCATCAGACCCCAGGATGGCCATGCACTGGGCCCACTACACTTACAGATGAAGTTTGATGTAGATGATGCCATACTCTAAGTGCCTCAATGGGATTACTCTTATTGGTTAATGCTTTAAGAATATGTTCTCTGATTCTTTAAATGACTTCCACTAACTCCTAACCTTAACTCTACATCCCAGGTGACTGTGCTCCACCCTGTCTTGTTCACTCTATACCAGGGGTGGGGACATCCTCCGAGGGCCATACAAATTATTGACCTCTGCTTAAAAATACTAAAATCACAGCCCATTCGTTTGGCCTTTCTTTCATGCTGTGCAAAGAAAAAGCAACCTCTTAATCCAGATATCTTACTATGACTCGCTCATGCGTGCACGCGCACGGTTGTGGCATGACCATCAAAACAGAAAGATATGGACACAAGATGTGTGCAAATGTATTTAGTTTCCTATCCATGTGAACATGATTTAAGTTGGGGGGGGGGGGGACCTAACCTCCTCTAGGGGGGTCTGGGGGGCATGGTCCACCGGGAAGATTTTTTTTTAAATGTTGAATTAAAAGCATCAATCTGGTGCACTTTGAGAGCAACATTAGGAGATCTATGGATACATCTCTCAACACCCATGTGGAACAGACCTGTAAGCAGATTTTATTTTTCTTTATGGATATTTTACAAATCACTTTCCTTTCAAACTGTATTCTTGTTTATTAATAACAACTTTGTTTTACTGTCATACAGTATTTTATACCTGTTTACTTTATTCTCTTATTTTTTTATAACTATAATGATCATATAAAGATGTGCCTTTACCTCACTGGTTGGAGAAAAAGCTTCTTATATTCGTTAGCATAGCTAGCTAACCAGATGCTAATAACAACAAAGTGATTGACTGTATGATCAGTATGACAGATGAACAGATCTCCACTGGGCTTTCAACTAAAGACACAGCCACGCAGAAACTGCGGCATGTGTACGGCTCCTTATGGGTACTGCAATTTGTGAAGTGGCGGAGCGGAGCGGCGTTCTGGTGCTCTCCGTCAGAACTGCACCCCTGTCAGACGGGACATATACCACTGATGACACGTTAGGCTCGTGTTGTGTTCAAGGACCCTGACCGTGGCCAGGAAAAACAGGCACTCGCTTGTTTAATTTGTTTGCGGTCTTGATTTCTTAATTTTTTTTCTTTTTTGCGTGTGTTTATAAATTACCTCGAGGGCTGTACCAAATGGTCTCGCGGGCCGCATACGGCCCGGGGGCCGGAGGTTCCCCACCCCTGCTCTATACGCACATGCATACGTCCTTAGACAACATGGGTAGCTACACAATTGCACTTTACCCTTATTTGCATAACCTCAACTTGAAAGTCAGTTGTGCACTGTTGCAGTGAGTGAAGAGCACCACGATGATTAAACCATTTCCCTTTTCATTGACCAGAAGTCATGTCTAATAGCCGTTACATTGATTTGCTGTAAGTGTTGCAGCTCACATCTATTCACAACAGTAAGCATGTTACAAGCACTTAGTGTGACTGTGTGATTTATGGGCTGAGTGCTCCATTTACATGACTCGAAGGCAAACCTCTACTCCTACCCTCAGAGTGTGACTTCTGATTCCTGCTTGTAACATCAGTGATCAAATCAAGAAGATTTGCAAAGTGAAGGAAACTGGACTTGCTTTAGAATCTTGAAGAAACGTGGCTTCTGATCAGAAAGGACAGGTTAAAGACATCAGCAATCACAGTTTGAAACTCCATCCCTAACTGCTCTTTTTAAATACTGCTTTGTATAGAACAATATAAGTTATAAAGGATTATATATTATTTTGGATTTCCTTTTGTTTTTCTGTTACTATCTCTCTTATTGAATAGCAAGGAGAATAACCCTTGTTAATATATTCATGTTTTCTTTTCTGAATACTGCAGTCGACATCCAGCCTTGTTCTTCTCTGTTTTGTTTTCACTGCTCTACACCATCTCTTTAGCTCGTGGCTTCATGGCTGGTAATTAAGTGCTGAGGGACTCCCAGAGACCCCTTGTGTTTCACACACTGACCATTACACCAATACAAACGGGAGTATACATAACAAATGAAATATATAGAAAAACTGAGTATTTTAATGAGAAGCTGGACAAGCAAGCAAAACAGACCACAAAATAAAACAGAGTTTTAATTATGGTTTGGATGGAGCTGGGCAGTGTTAATTTTGGCAGCTGTTTTTGATTTAGTCTTAGTCTTTAGACAAAAATGGTTATTAGTTTGTCACATTTTAGTCATTCCTATCCTTCTTAGTTTTAGTCGACGAAAACTCAAAACGTTTTAGTCAACTTTTAGTCAAAATGTTTTCTCTCTTTAAACCAATTCAGTTAGGCAAATACAGGTATCTGACATTGGAATTAAGGTGACAGCATCAAGTGTTGAAATGTGTAAAGCAACATTTCATTCTCTTAACACTTTACTTGTGTAATATTTAGGGATGGGTATCGCTAAGGTTTTTAACGGTACTCCTACTCTTATCGAAACTGCTTATCGATCCAGTACTTTAACGGTATTCTTGTAGGTACTTTTTGTTATTTTTTAAAGGACAAAACTAACAAATTGTTAACCGAATTAACATTGCTTTATTTACATGTGAAATAAATAAATAAAATATGTATAATTGTTATTATATTGTACTGTACTTGAGTAAAATGTTGAGGTACTTGTACTTTACATTTAAATGTTTTGCTACTTAGTACTTCTACTCCACTACAGTTCAGAGGTAAATTATGTACTTTTACTCCACTACATGTATTTAATCCCTTTAGTTACTTCACAGATCTGGATGAATGATGTAAAATCTAATCAAGTGTTAAATCAGACTTTAGTTCCACCTGGAGTAAATCCACAAGCTACCCTGCAGTATACAAAGTCATTCAAACTAGCTGCACCTTTACCAGCTTTGAGAACACTTTCATGATCAATCATTATAAAATATATCATATATATTATTCTGGAATGGACCAATCTGCACAATGACTACTTTTACTGTCGCTACTTTTATACTTTTACTTGAGGAACATTTTGAATGCAGGACTTTTACTGTAACAGAGTATTCATACACAATGGTATTTTTACTTAACTACAAGATCTGAGTACTTCTCCCACCTCTGCGCACCTGATGTGATAACGTTACTCGTAATCGGCGCAACAGAGCTACGAGTTAAGGAAGTCGAAAATTGTGCATTTCTCCGATTGAATATGACGCCTTTTGGCCGGCTGTTTGGACAGACTACTCTTCTCGTGTCAACACGCTTACGCCATAACGGCCCCTACACACGGCGGCGTGCGTTGACGCTTCAACGCTTCTGCCCATTCACTTTGAATGGGGTGACGTCACGATTCGCCGAACTGCATTCTGGGAGCAAAGCGTAGCTTTTCTCGCGGTGCTCGCTGCAAAAGTAGAGCAATGTTCTACTTTTGAAGCTGAGGCGGAGGCGTCAGCCAATCAAATCCCGCATATGCAAATCTGCCAGTACAAGCGCTAGCCAATCAAACCGCGTGTATGCTGAGAGAGCCAGAACGCAGTTCATTTCCTCATATGCCAAAAAATGGAGGAGAAAATAATCGTAGCGGTAGGGAATCACCCAGTGCTTTCAGTCCCTGTTCACCTACCGGGATACAAACCGGAGGAGCCAGGCATGGAGGGAGGTGGCAGAGACAGTGGGTGAAACTGGTAGGTTTTCACCTGTTTGAGGAGTTTATATCCAGTGTACTTCGTTTGGATGGACAGCAGGCATAGACAGTATATTTAGCCACCATGCAATGTTGCATAACATAGCACCATAGACATTAATTAAAAATCGCTTTTTAGACATTAATGTCTATGGTGAGATTCATACACGGGAGCCTTTTTAAAGCCTTTTTACCCCGCTGCAAACAGAGACCCCCCCCCCCCTTCCCATCACAAACTTTACACAGACCCCCCCTTCCAATTATCAACTCCTGTCTTGTTTCCGCAAACTCTTGTGTCCTGCAGCAGCTAAACGTTTTGCAAGCCCCCGTTCGTTTAATACCTAAAATAATAGACATTGCTTTTTCCAGCTGACAAACCCGACATTCTGGTCACTTCTTCAATTTTCCAGCCCTTGGGGAGAGACACGGGAGATTCATGTGATTGGTTGTTGGTCGCGTTGCTCGCGTAAACTCCCCAAGCTCAAGACACGCCCACCGCCAAGCGGCAACGCACGCCGCCGTGTGTCGGCTGCGTAACACTAATGGCAAACAAGCTTTTTCCACATCGAGCCTTGTTGAGTGTCTCTATACTTCTGAACGCTCAGTCCCCGGCAGATCTCTGTGTGCCGCTGCAGCGTGTCTGTTAGGCCCTGCCCCCCGCACACAGAGAGACACGAGAGGCTCGTCTCAATACCCCTCCTCGACCCCTCTCTTCCCCTCCTCCGGGACTTGACCCGGAAATCGATCAAGACACGCCATGTTGAAGGACGTCCCAATAGCTGAAATGCACACGGAGGAGGGGTGAGGGAGGAGACGAAATGGAGGATACACGAGAGCAGACTACGCGGAAGTGTTTTCACTACTCGCATATAAAAGCCCCGCCCTCACCTTCACAGCTGGTCGATTTCAAGAGAGGAGAACTGGACGAATGAGTGGAAAAGCGTCACATAAATGTATAAGTGCTCACAGCTCCGTGGGAATTCTTATGTGCAATTCATTTCTTAAGGTTATACTACCAATTTAAGTCATGTTTAATGATCTTGAACGTCACTAAAACATAGCTATTAAGAAAGCTATTTCATAAATGGCTAGATCTTGATAAATAACAATTATTTGTTTTGTTTTGTGTTAAGATATTGAGTAGTTAAATTATTTAAAATGCACAGTATTGAATGTGGGTTTGTGGTGAATGTGGCACACATGACACACATGTTCAGAGTAAAGGCTTTCACATTATTATAATTATATTGAAATGTATATTTTACACCAAAACGGAACACAAAAGCAGGACCAACCATCATACATTGAATTCCTTGACTAACAAGAGAAAGATTCATAATTTAAATACATATTTAACAACAAATGGGCCGGTTCTAAGGGGTTATTCAGTTAAGCCCGATGAGAGGGGATACAGCTGTGCACATGTCATCATTAACAGACGTCGTTTAAGAGTGACGTTTGAGTGAACGAGGACATCCCAAATAATACCTGAGGACTCCTCTGTCCTCGCGTCTCCTCCTCGTGTCTCTCGCTCGCATCTTACGGAGGCGGAGCTAAGACGCAAGGAAGGGAAGCGAGTGAGGGAAAGAAGGAGTCGAGGAGGGGTATTGAGACGAGGCTAGGGAGATCGCTCTTCTGGAGTGAAGAGAGCGGAAATAATGATATTGCAAGTTAGAAACGTAAGATGCATTTTGACAGACAAGACGGACACTTGGGGGGAAAATATGCTGCATTTTGAATGTCCGATAGTCCACCATTAACACCTTAGTCCCGTCTCGTCTACGAAAACAAAATATACATTTCGTCATAGTTTTCGTTATCAAGAATCTATGTTTAGCTCGTCATCGTCTCGTCTTAGTCATGTAGAAAAGGTCGTTGACGAACATTTTTCGTCATAGTTTTCGTTGGTGAAATTAACACTGGAGCTGGGGGATCTCTGCAGAACTCTGCATCCAAATGTGTTCCACATCACCTGCTTTTTGTTTTGTACATACAGCTAGTTCTATTTTTACATCCATTATAATCATGTGCGTTCTTCATCTCTAAACTGGGAACAAACACAGATAGGCAGGGTTCAGTCTATTATTCATGTGTGTGGTGTATTGCATGCATGTGTTGATTCCCCTTTATTCATCTATAGATATATATCCTTCATTATTGATATGTATATATTCACTGTTGTTTAACTTCTACTGCTGATATGTCTATCTTTATTGTTTATATTTTTGTTTACTTCTGATTTATGTGCAATGTGTCATCTATGCTGCTTTGATGTAAACATTTCCAAAATTGGGATCAATAAAGTATATCTTATCCAAACCAATCCAACTTTATTTATATAGCACTTTAAAACCTAAACCAAAGTGCTGTACAGAGAGATACATCAAATATAAAATCACACAGCTCAGCTCACAAAACATAAAAATAAGTATAAAATCACATAAAAGATACGAACACAAAACAAACCAGAATAAACGTAACAATTACAAAATAAAAATAAAAACATCCTGTCTGATTAGCATGGGCAGGTCGTTCCACAGTTTAGGGGCGGCAGCAGAGAAAGCACAGTCCCCTCTGTGCTTACTTTGTTTTTGGCCCCCTCAGGAGCAACTGATCAGCTGACCTGAGAGTGCGAGTGGGCGTGTAGCTGTGTAACAGCTCAGAGAGGTAGGGCGGGGCCAGGCCATTGAGGGCTTTAAAAGTAAATAAAAGAGTTTTAAAATGAATCCTCGAATGAACGGGCAGCCAGTGGAGTGAAGATAAAATGGGGGAAATGTGCTCGTGTTTGCGTGTGCCAGTTAGGAGCCGTGCTGCTGCATTTTGCACCATCTGCAGGCGAGCAAGGGAGGACGCACTTATCCCAATATATAGTGCATTACAATAATCCAAGCGGAAGGTGATGAAGGCATGGATTACTGTTTCAAAAAGGTCACTTTGGCTAGCTGCCTGAGGTGGAAGAAGCTGTTTTTAACAACTGCCTTGATCTGGCTGTCCAGCTTGAGTTCAGGGTCCATCTGTTGTGATGGTAGGCCTGGTGGAGTGGCCCACGGATCCTAGGTCTATAGGAGTGGTCCGAGGGGCACCAAAAACCATAACTTCGGTTTTGTCATTTAATTTTAAAAAGTTGCATGATATCCAGGACTTAATGTCTTCAAGGCAGTTTATCAGTGGTTTAATTGAGTGCGAGTCGTTCTTTTTAAGTGGCACATATTTGGCAATCGTCTGCATAGCAATGAAAAGCGATGCCGTGCTTCCTAAGAATGGACCCAAGAGGGAGCAAATACAGGGAGAATAACAGGGGGACTAACACTGAGCCCTTTGGAACCCCACAAAGGAGAGGAGCAGACAAGGACTCAGGAGTCCCCAAGGCTGACGCAGAAAGTCCTACCAGTCAGATACGACCTAAACCATTCGAGGGCTTTGCCCCTAATGCCTACCCACTGCTCCAAATGAGCTACCAGGATCTCATGGTCCACTGTATCAAAAGCGGCCGTTAGATCGAGGAGTAAAAGGATAATGCATTCACCTGAGTCTGTTGCTAAAAGGATATCATTCCAAACTCTTAAAAGAGCTGATTCCGTGCTGTGCAAGTACCTTGTGCTCTTCCAGAAAAGCGAGAAGTTGACTGTAAACAATCTTCTCTAGGATTTTTGACATAAAAGGCAATTTGGAAATGGGCCTAAAGTTTGCAAGAACTGTGGGATCCAGACTAGGTTTCTTAATAAGTGGTTGTACAACGGCATGTTTCCAATTTTCCGGAACAACACGTGTGAGCAGACTGCTGTTAAGAACTTCAAGAACAAATGGTCTTACAGTGTGGAATACCTCTTTAAAAAATCGAGGAGGGACAGGGTCAATTGGAGAACCAGAGGGCTTTATTTTGGAGACAATCTCCTGCACAGAGTCATAGGCTCAAAACGGTAAAAAACAGCAAAGCAGGGCGCAGAGACAGAGGTGTCGTTTGCTGGAGCAGTGATTTGAGTCCTAGTTGAAGTGACTTTGTGAACATTTTCTTCAATTTTTTTTATTAATAGACTGCAGGGGAGGTCTCCACACAGGCAGTCTGAGGGGCATTAAGAACTCAATCTATTGTCTGAAACAGTACACAAGGTTTGTGACAGTTTTAAAAGAATGATGTCAGAGAAATTGTTTCTTTGTGCCTCTTTCACAGTTGTCTGATAGAGACGCCAACACTGCCTCAGCATTTATCTTTATATCAACACATTTATTCTGCCCTTGCAAGAATACTTTTGGATTGCAGGCTTGGCAGATAGCTTAACACGGAAATAAACACCCAGGAGACAGCAGCTCAGTTTTGGATGTTTACTTAATAATTTCCATTTTCATTTCAACTTCCATTTTCATTTCCATTTTGTAAAGCTGAAACTCAAACAAAATACACAGTCACGAGACGTTGTCGCTTTAAGCACTAAATACAAATAAACAAGACTAAACAAACATTCCAAACAGCAGAGTACCTGTTAGCATAAATGCTACAAACATTTCAACTGCTGTTCACAGGCTAACAAGTTTAGCATCAGTCATTGTTCTACATGTTTTTTTAATATACTCAGTTTAAATGTGCAACTAAGACAATATAAGATTTGGTACTTACAGACATAAAGACCCTAGGATTTGAGCAAGGATTTTGTTGACAGGAAACAACCCATGTGCTCCATCGACAGCCAGAAACAGGAAACTACGGCAAGCATTTATGGACCACAGTGCAAAACCCAAAACCCTTTGCAGGCCCTCTTAAAGGGGCAGCACAACATTTATAGCAAAAAATTAAATTAAAGGGGACCTATCATGCAAAATGCACTTTTGTACGTCTTTTATACATGAATATGTGTCTCCGGTGTTCCAGGGAACTCACCAAGTGTCAGAAAACACAACCCTCTCTATTTTCCTCCATACCCAAATCTCTAAAAAAGGGGCTGCAAGGGATCTGATAAAAACTGATCCAGATTTGAACACTTTACTGACGTCAGGAAAGTGGCGCTACGGCTATTGGGCCAACTCCACCAATCAGGAGGAGACAGCCACGGCCATTGCCGTTCGAAAGTGCTGGAGACGCTGACAGCCCAGCAGCTGATCAGAGCACGTCTCCCCTCTCCTGCAAGGGGGCGTGGTCAGCAGAATCAGACCCGTAGACAGCAAACAACACATAGAGCGAAATGAGGCATGGCTAAAATGCATGATCTGTTTGGTATTTCGAAAACAGAAACGTATAAATATACCTTATATAGGTATGGCCCTACAATATATCATTTAAATATAGCATGATAGGTTTCCTTTAAGAACAAAATAAACAATATATAATATCCCTATACATGTCATTCAGCAATCTTATTGAATTGATTAGTGTATATGGAATTGTGGAAGATTTATAATGTTGTCCATCAGTAATGTCTTGTGAACAGATATCGAATAATGGTGAAAATGTGCATTGAGAAAAGGCATATTAAAAATGATTATGATGGGTTTGAATTTGATGAAACTAATCATCTAAATAAAATTCAAGACTGCCTCAAGGACTTAAAAACGTGGATGACCTTAAACTTTTTGATGTTAAACACGGCCAAAACTGAAGTTATTGTACTCGGCCCAAAGAATCTACGAAACAAATTATCTAAAGATATACTAACTATGGATGGCATTAATTTGGCCTCCAGTGAGACTGTAAGGAATCTTGGTGTTATATTTGATCAGGATTTATCCTTTAACGCCCACATAAAATCAATTTCAAGGACCGCCTTCTTCCATCTACGTAACATAGCAAAAATCAGGCATATCTTGCCTCAAAACGATGCAGAGAAACTAGTCCATGCATTTGTTACTTC
The DNA here is from genome assembly GCA_943590975.1 of Lindbergichthys nudifrons. Lineage (NCBI taxonomy): Eukaryota > Metazoa > Chordata > Actinopteri > Perciformes > Nototheniidae > Lindbergichthys > Lindbergichthys nudifrons. The sequence continues at coordinate 622,382 of CALSBW010025197.1, read as the reverse complement.
AAGGCTGGATTATTGTAACTCTTTATTATCAGGGTGTACCAAGAAGTCAGTTATGTCTCTTCAGCTGATTCAAAATACTGCAGCGTGTGTACTAACCAGAGTTAGGAAAAGGGACCACATTACTCCTGTTCTGGCTGCCTTACACTGGCTCCCTATAGAACACAGGATAGCATTTAAAATTCTTCTTCTCGCCTACAAAGCCCTTAATGGGCAGGCGCCATCTTACCTTAAAGAACTCCTTATACCCTACTGTCCTACTAGGGCATTGCGTTCCAAGAATACAGGGTTGTTGGTTGTTCCTAGAGTCTCTAAAAGTACAATGGGAGCCAGAGCCTTTTCTTATCAAGATCCACTTTTGTGGAATCAGCTTCCAGTTTGTGTTCGGGCGGCAGACAGCCTATCCGTTTTTAAGAGTGCGCTTAAGACCTTCCTTTTTGATAAAGCTTATACAGTAGTTAGGGCTGATTAGATTCAACCCCTATTTTTGCTGCTATGGGCTTAGATTGTCGGGGGAAACCTTACTTCTTCCTGTCTGTACCTGTGTACTCTCATGTTCCGAATAACCCAGCTTCCCCAAATGTCTTTTTGGTGTCTATCTACGCCAGGATCCTGAGTCGTGGCTGATCCTGTTGCTGTGGTCCTGAGTCCTGGATCGCGAGCCCTGGATCGCGAGTCGTGGCTGTGCCTGCTGCTGTGGTCCTGGATCATGAGTCCTGGATGGATATCCTCGTGGATTCATCTTCTTATTATAGACACACGCATTTCCAAACATGTGGTCTACCTATGTTGTAAATGTATTATCTTTTCAATTTACACACGGCATCTATTGCACGTCTGTCCGTCCTGGGAGAGGGATCCCTCCTCTGTTGCTCTCCCTGAGGTTTCTCCCATGTTTCCCTTTAAACTGTGGGTTTTCTCTGGAAGTTTTTCCTTGTACGATGTGAGGGTCTAAGGACTCTGTCGTATTGTCATACTGATATTCTGTACAAACTGTGAAGTCCACTGAGACAAATGTAACATTTGTGATATTGGGCTATATAAATAAACATTGATTGAATTTGATCGTGTAAACTTATATTAGAAAAGACCTCTGAAACGTATTCAAACTGTAATAAAAAAGTGTATGTTGATCTACATAGGATTAGTGTGTTTGTTTTTACCATAGAATCAGATTTGTATGAAGAACTGCAGAATTTTACAAGTAAAACCTTTCTGGTATGGTGACATGCAAAGAAACACTAACTTCAGAACAGAAGGGAGTGGAAAGTGGAAATAGTAAATTCTCCCGTAGGGAAACATAGACTCAGAGGTGGGTGCAGGGTGGAGGTAGAGCTATGAAGAGCTGCAGCAGTAACATAAAGTGACAGCACAGCTGGCAGGTGTGCAGCGTCACTGCAGCAGAGCACTGACAGCTTAAGTGACATTTTTATGAAAATTCTGATTAAAAGTGTGCTTTTGATACACGATGCAGTGAAAGGAGTCTGCCCTCCGAGTGCAAGCAGCAGCCGACTTGAGTAGAGTGACATGAACAATTATTATTTGATAGTTTTTTGTGTTCAACAAAAGGGTTTTAAATGATGTACTAAAATCACCATCACTGACTTGGATGAGGCTGATAGTGATGTTTTACTTTAATTTCATGATTTTGTATTTTTTTGTTTCTGGTATTTTTGTTAAAACACTTTCCCTCCTTGTCATGTCCATTTTTACTTCCTGTCCTTGTGTGTTTGCCCCAAGCCCCCAGGAAGTGCGCCGGACTCTGTGCCCAAAATTCGTAGTGTCCAAACTGCAACAATTTCCGTGTCAGTCCGTGACGTCACTGGGCCCAGAAAGACTTTTTCCCATTGACTAACATGGGGAAAGAGACATCTATAAATCAGCGGATCATTTTTTTAAACTAAATAAACTACCCAGTATGAACTATTGTATAGCCCTTATTAGAATCATTAGGTCCTTAAAGTTGTAAAATGCGCTAAAAGCCGAATCTAGATTTATTTTCTCTCTCCATTCATTCTAGAGAGCCGAGAGTGGGAGCTCGGGGGGCGGGGCTTAAGGGGCGCATGCTCTGTGAGCGCACATACGAGTTATTCTGCTCTGACAGCCAGGCATGACGGTTAATCTGTGACGTTTCGCTCTCTCAAAAGTTGGGCCATTTTGCCTTCATGCGCCAATGAGCAGCTCTCATAAAGAACGAGACCCCGCCTCCCACGCTGTATCCAGTTCTTATTATACATCCATGGTTTGCCCGCCTGCTTTGATTGTCTGTCCTGGCATTAATAGTTCCACCTGTTCACAATTAGCTCTGCAACACCTAGCCCGCTGCGGCTGCACACCTGCACTTGACCCCCTCATTATGTTTGTCAGTATTTAGGTCCTGCTTTTTGTTAGTCTTTGTTGGATTTTCGTTCTGATTTGTTCTCCAGTGTACTCGGAACATCTTGAATATGAGACATTTTGACTGTGTACTGTTGGAGTTGAACACTTATCTGGTGGCTGATAGCCCCCTCTCCGCGCCGTTCGTTGAATGAGGCTGGTCTCTATTAAATCAGAAAGGAATTGAAAACACCGGAATCAAAGTTATAACAATTATCTGAGTTTACTGGTAGAAAATAGAACAAATATAAAGGTTTTACAGAGTACTCCGGACTTCCTGGTTTGTGATGAGATGCGGATAAAGGTGTCGGGATCCAACCAACTCGCATACAAGAAGAGAGTGCCTTCAAGTTTGTAATGCGATGCGGACACAGATATCGATACCAACTCACCAAACCAAAAAAGCCCTTTTTTCTTCAAAAACAATAGTATTCATACTTAATTTTGGGGCGGAGATGTGTTGACTTGTTCCCTCCCCCTTTTATTCGACAGCGAACTAGAGAGCCCCTGGGGAGGAGCTGTGTAAACTGCTCACCTCCCCCAAGTGTTCTTACTGGTTGGATTCACATCTGGTCGGGTTCAATCAGAGTTCTAGCCAGAAAGTGAGATCCTATAGTTCACTAGGTCAAAGGTCAACGTTTATCTCTACCTTATCTTCACCACATTCCCTTCCCATGGGGGCTTTTCACATAAACTACCCCTCCTCCGACATTTTAACTTTAGTGCACCCATATAGAGGGGTCCATAATGACCTTAAAACCAACATCTGTATGTTGAGGTGAAGGGAACATGTGAGTGTATAACACAAGATCTCTGGGTCAGTGAGTTTAAAAGTGAGAATAACATTCCTATTATCAAAACCCGTTGTGATTACCTAAAACAGTTCAAACAATACATGTTCACTAAAATACAACTCAAAACAATACATGTTTACTTCAATACCGTGTAGAATCATATCTTTTTACTTCAGTACTTGTGAATGTATTTCAGGCATGAGGTGCTCATAACCATTTTCCTAGTGGCCAAACGGTGGTACTACAATTAAAGATTATTTCCCTTTGAATTACATTGGAAAAGTGATTTGTAAATCAGCGTTCAACTATTTATAAGCTGTAAATGTGCTCAAAGCCATATCCAGAGATGTTTTCCCTTTCTAATGATTTGCCTGAGGCACTGACGTCCTGGAGGCGGTGCTTTAAAAAGCATAAATGCGCATGATCTATGGACCTAGAACCCTGGATGATCCGTCTATTTTTGTACCCGAAAGTCGACCATTTTGGCTTTATGGGCCACAGAGCAACTTATATGAATGGGACCTGCCTCCAACACTATATCCTCTTCTCTTTATACATCCATGGCTGTGCATCTGTTCCCCTCCTTCCCAGCCCCGAGCAGCAGGTGTAGCATCTGCAGTGATGTAGCTATGGAGGACACCTACAGTACCTCATCAATACTTCACACTGTATGCCTCTACAGTCTATTGAACTGCTTCAATACCTCCCAGAATCTAGAAGACTGTTCGCCTCCTCATTGACTGGAGCCTTTATCTTCAGGCTAGTAATACATTCCAGTGGACAGTTGCGGCTTCTGAAGACATACAAAGACATTTTGTTTAGCTTCATGAAACGGTAACTAGATGTTATAAGTAGGTGTTTTGAGAATGTATACTGCCTTGTCAAAACACTTAAACAGAAGAAAAAATATATCCAATTAAATCTCAGTTTCTGATCAGAAAGAACATTTATTTACATATTTTGTGTTAAAAAATGGAATGTACCATGAATAGTTCAAATTTAAATTCTATTAATCTTGTGTTAACCATAGATCTTATTTCAGCAGTCTAACCAAAACTGTTAGCTACAACGTGAGTGAACCGGAAGTGCTAACTCATTTCCAGGTTTAAAGACTAATTCCTGCACCACTCTACAGATGACACAGGTAGATAACAGCCTTTCAACTTTCCACTCAACCCTGGGAAAATGTCCATTACGCCACATATAAGACAACATGACATGCAACTACATGCATGTGTGTGAGGTGTTGATGTTATAATTGCATTAAGCAATATGCTGACAGTTGTTGCACTGCGTCTTTTTGACATTGCCGTGTGCTGGTTTATTAGTCCGTGTGTATAATGAGCCAGATTGGTCCAGTGCCAGCCACACCCCCACATACACTGAAGATGAAGGGCACGGTGACTGATGGCTGCTACCTGCTTTGTTAAAAACCATTACATATGTGTGTGTGAGCACACATTCTTTTTTGTGCTTGAACGCATCAATACCTGTTTGTAAATGCATGCATTTTTCGATGAGTCAATGTGTATGATTGCATGTTAACAGTATGAATGAATGAACGGCTTAGGGAATACATGCCTTTACAATAGAAATTGATTTGTGTCTGTGTGTATGTGTGTGTGCACGCATGTGTGTGTATGTGTGGTGTATGTTGGGGGCTGATGGAAATAGGCATGATCCCATCTCAATCTCCTCCTCAACCCACTGTTGTCATGAATGCCAAATAGCCAGGTTGTGTGTGTATATGTTTGTGTGTGTGTGTGTGTGTGTGTGTGAGAAAGAAACAGAAAAAAAGAAGAAAAGCAGTAGGGTGTTGATGTTGGGGGAAGTGATTCATGTGTTCACAGAAGCCTCCAGTAGAGGGAGCAGTAAAGTGGAGATGAACAGTGTACTATTGGAATTCAAGGCATTTTAATGTGTCAAAATATTATTCGCTAGTTTTGATAATATATCATTTTAGGTATAATAAAAATCAGTTCACACAGTCCCTATTTAATACATGTGTGCAATACTGTGGAACATTGAAATAGACTATGTCCATTTATGGCAAATGCTTTTTATCAGTTTTAAGTTCTGTTCAATTGTTTATATTGATCACTAATACCATGACATACAATATTTAAATGTGCAACGCTTTTATTTATCATAGGCTGGTGGTTGATATCAAGGGGACAAATGAGAAGGCTTAGTGTCATCACACCAAACATGAGTCCACTTTGAGCTTTGTGGTGGTGATACGCAGCCAAGCGACAGCGCTGTAGTTAGTTTATAGCTTAAAGCTCCATTCACATGATTCAAAATGTGCTCTTTTCTCACCACAAGGTTGGGCGCAGTACCATGAGGTAAGACAGCTAGTTACAGATGTAGCAGCTTATTTCAGACTCCAGCTTACAGCTTCCTGCCAGCTACCTGCCAAAGACCAGGGGTCCTTCTCAAGTCGATTAAATGAAATCCTTGCGTCCCTCACTTGCGTGGTTTCCCTGCGTTTAGTCCCTCCCACCAGGGAAGCATGGAGAGACGCAAGGAAACCACGAGAAGCAGGGAAATGAGTTTTAAGAGCAATGGGACGTCCTTTCTTCCGGCGCGTCACGTGAAGCGACGTCCGTTTGTGATGACGCCGCACAGCTGTTCGTCTGACAGCAGCCAGCTCTGTCCCCGTTGTTTTCACAAACACCCCCGCCTCTGTTAGTACACATTTACTGACACAAACATTTGTATCATCTGTTGTAGACCCAAATACATTAAATAAAATAAGAACTCATTCTCAAAAAAGATAAACGCCATTCTTAAAATGTATAAACGAACAATAGTTGGATTAATATTGATTAGAGTGCACAATAGAAATAAAATAATTCAGAGAACAAAAAGAGATATGTGATATATCAAAACCCAGTTAGATTAACATTAATTGGATTGCACACTTTGTTTGTTTCTGTGGATATGTAGCAAATGAACATTTTAAATAGCACTTAATGACTGCGGTTTGGCAGCTGAATTAAAAAGTAATCAGGTGAGTGACAAACTACCAGCTGAAACCCATGAAGGTAATTTAGGAAGAAGGTACCAGGCCTATATAAATGTTGGATCGAAAGACGTTCAACCTTTCCAAACACAACATGTCTGATGCCATGGCGTGCATTGCAGAAGGGCCATATAATGCGCTCCTCTTGCAAGAGCAGCCCAGGGCCAGGCGCCGTCGGGCACGACTACAACAGGTGATTGGTTTAATGGAGGTAAGCATCACTATTCTGTTGCAGTATGAATGGTTTCACCAACACCAGCAATTTCATGTAAGATCAATTAATTGTCAGTTTAGTAAAAGCTAGGTGCTGAAGGTAACAGGTATCTTTATTTTGCAGATGGATGTCGATCCTATAGCCATTTTAAACCCTCATGTGCCAGTCCTTGCTGTGTTCTTTGATGGCCAGAAGGACCTCATGCAGGACTACAGACTGGGGCGCCAGTCACTGGAGGCCCTGCTGAGAATCCTGCCATCAAAGAACACACAAGGCTGGTCACATGAGGTGAATATTTTAATTACCCTTTATTGGTTGGCACACGGCTTGTCATACAGTGTGGTGTCCCGGGCCTTTGATGTCCCCAGGTCTACCGTCTGCAGACTGGTGCACACTGGAGTAGAACAAATTGCAGCCCTTCGCCAGGAGGTCATCACACTGCCCCCCCCTGGAGAACTGGAGGAGGTTGGCCAAGGGTTAGCAAGGCTGGCCAACAGCCCAGTATTCTCCAGGTGTGTGGGGGCCATTGATGGCTGCCATGTCCGCATAAAGACCCCCCCAGGACCTCAGGGCCAGGATTACCTCAACAGGAAGCTCATCCCATCCATACAATTGCAGGCAGTTTGTGATGAGAAGAGCTTCTTTCTCAACACCTTTGTTGGGTATCCTGGCTCAGTCCATGACACCAGAGTCCTGAAGAACAGCGCAATCTACAAAGAGGCTCTGTATCCTCCCTCAGGTGAGACCAAAGATTATTGTTAACACATAAAAATCCATCAATGACTGTTAGTATACTAAAGATGTTCTCTCTCTTTTTAGGATTCTTCATTTTGGCTGATGGTGGCTACCCCTGCATAGAAGGACCTGTGGCCATCATCACCCCATATAAAGAACCACTGCAAGGGAGGGTGCAGAGCCGCTTCAACCAGCATCATGCCAGGGCTTGCTCCATCATAGAGCGGGCCTTTGGCATGATGAAAACCAGGTGGAGATCGCTGTTCTTCAAGGCTCTGGAGGTCCACCACACCTTTGTCCCCTCAGTCATCACCGCCTGTGCAGTGCTCCATAACATCTGCCTCACAGCGGGGGACATCCTGGAGCCTGCAGAGGATGTTGGGGACATTGGTGTGGTTCCACCACGTCTGGTGAGGGGGGATCAAGGCGGACATGGCCAGCGAGACCGACTGGCAGGGCTGCTCTCTGCTCCACGTTTGCAACCAGTCGAGCTTCAAGAACATGACTATTTGTAGGACTTGGGGACACGAAGGCCTTGGGCACCACACTGTGTGAAAAGCTGTGTGCCTTCATTTGCTGTTTATTGTGTTGTGATGTTTATTATTATACAAATAAAAGAAACAATGTTTTGACAAACAAAGTGTATCTCAATGGAACAATAACAACGTTGCAAAAACTTGGAAACAAAATCATTTATTCACAAATTTCTCAAATAAATCCAAATACTTTTGGGCGTTAGCCTGAGTGGCCTCAAAGCGTTCCTGCTCTTGTTTGGCCTCCTCTTTCAAAAACTCTAATAGGGCCCCCCGACTTGCCCTCTTCCTCTTGGCAGGCGGGGGACTGAGAGAGGTGGATGGCTCTTCATCCAGTGTAGTGGTGCTGCTACTTGTGCCAGGCTGCCCAGGATCCTCCTCTTCCTCAATTGCCTGGCCACAAGAAGCGGCCCTAGCTCCACTGGATGAAGAGCCAATCCCACTGGGGGTCACGTCAGCCGAGTCCATCAGGACTGGAGGCTCCATGGAGGGCCGACTCCCGATGGCTTCATGCATCAGGGAAAACCACGGCCATGTGGCTGCCGTGGCCTCCCCCGCATCTGTCCCCGTCCCTGTAGGGGGGGTTTTCAGCTCCTGGGGGAGAACAAGGAATGTATGAGTCAGATGAAGACACAATATAATTAGCTTCATTGTATGCATCTAGAAATACAATATCTCACCTTATATTTGCGTTTGAGGTCGTCCCACTTTTTTGCCAGTTGGGTGGGAGTGAGCAACTCCTCCAACCACATCTTCTGCAGAACCTCTCTGTGGAGTAAACAATTTGTAAACCATAGCATCCCGGCATGCAAAGTTGATTACTTCTGACAATATGCTTCATGCATAATAATTCCATGACACACTCAGGTTCACTGTGGTTCATTCACAGTAGTGGTTACATTGATTATCATACCATGCACCAAAACAATATTGTCAAACAACTCATGTAGAACTGTAGCTCACCCCCAGGCCTTCTTGGCTGTGTACCTCTTTCCTGTGAACAGGTGGTCATGCTCAGTCCTATGTTGAACCAGTGATCTGGTTTGGGCCTCCGTCCCTGTTTAAGGAGAAATATGTTATGTACATCAGCTAAAGGAAACCTTAAGCCATTAACATTTCACTCACATAATGCCACATATAAATGACAGCTTAATTATTGAATTGAGCCGATGTTAATATATTGAATGATTTATTACAAATAGATTGTGACTGCCAAATGAATGATGGTACCTTAGTTACGTCTGTATGTGGCAGGTAGCCTAGTTAAATGAACAAACAACTGGTTTCCAACCAAAATATGTCCGATACATAACGAATGCTGCGTTTATACGCACGTTATTTATTGCAAATCTTGCCTTTAGTTGGGCATTTCACATGAACATTGTTGAGAAAATATAAAGCGTTCAATAACAGAAATATATGAGGTGTGGGTTAAATACATGTGAACAGAAGTTGCATTATCGTAACGGTATCGTTGTAGGCATACAAATAACATTAAGTAAAAGGTACTTACACTTGTGTAGTTTTTCTGCCGCCATGTCTTTCAAATGTGCCAGCTGCATGCTGGAGGCACGGCTTTTAAACCGAGTGGAATCAAGGAAGTCATGCCTCAGCTGTGACTGGAAATGACAATAGAGTGGCGAAGTCCCTCACCTTCCGGTGGACCTCCATGGGACCTTATTTCGGAAAAGTTATGTATTGAAGTCAATGGAGAGAGAAAGATTATCTTTCGATCCCGTTTGAATTGTGCCACGAATTACACATATGATGTTTGTCAATTTAAAAGATAATTTTGCAAGTTAAAAAAAAAAAAATGTGTCGTAAAACTGTGAAGTAACACATTTGTTTGTGTGAAACGCTCAATGAACTACATCTCTGGTCAACAACACACGTCACCAAGATGGCCGTCACTACTGTCTTGTCAACAAAACGATTGACTTCCCTCACTATCACCACAATGAAACACGTCCTGAAGAAAGTCATGCAAAGCTGCCTGCCTGCCTTCCTTTGATTCTCTCTGAACTGCCTGGTCGTTTTAATGTTTAATGTCAACCATTTGTGCAGATAGCATGAAGTAGAAAAGATCGCTAGCGTTAGCGTTAGTATTTCTCCCCCGGGCTTAAATTGTGTATTATAGAATGATCACACCGGTGACAGTACTCTTCAAAGGGTTCACGAAATATGACTACTACTCTTACTGTTTAACATTTTGGGTTACTTCATGTTACTTCATGTTAAGGCTAATAAAAATGACAAGGCTGTAATGCTAACTAACGTGCTAGCTACTAGCTAGCTTGATCCAGACACTCCTGGTCCTTTCATCAGACGGGAAGCGAAAGAACGAGCAAGACCCATTGCTGGTATGAACAACCTGGTACTAAGCACACAGGCATCTTGTTAAAGTTATCTTATCTTAGCCAGCGCCATATAGATAGATGATATCTATATGGCGCTGATCTTAGCTATCTCTATTTTAGTGGAGGAAAACAATTGTGACATCACTTACGTGACTCTGGGATTTGTAGTCTTTCTAGTTACGTATTTTTCATAGTCTTATATTTCAACAGTTTTACGACAAACTGTGACTTTTTTGACATGGAAATAATTTTTTAAGATTGACAAACATCATATGTTAATTCATGGCACAATTCAAACGGGATCGAAAGATAAGTTTTCTCTCCCCATTGACTTCAATGCATAATTTTTCCGAAATAAGGTCCCATTACCCGGAAGTAAGTGGGCGTGACTTCGCCACTCTATACATGAAAATGTAAATCTAAAAAAGCGATCATGAAAATGCTTCCAATAAATGAATAAAATCATTTTTGACCACTTTGTTGTTCAGATATATCACATATTTGTAACTGAATGATGCATTCATTGAAACAAAACACAATATAAACTGAGGAGTGAGTCCCGTGAGTTTCATGTATTTTCTTCACTCCGCTGGTAAACTCTGCTCTCATGTCAAGAAGCATCAGATCAGTGCATGCGCTGCATCGTCCAATCAGTGAGCGATACACAGTAAGGGGGCGGGGTGAGTATCTGAGGATTTCACCGGAGGATGGTCTGGTGGTTCCTCGGTTATCGCTCCTCCATTATCGCTCCTCGCTCCTCCGGCAGAAATAAGAGCCATGGGACGCTACTCAAGATGGCGCGGACAAATCAACTTCCAGTGATACCGAGGACCGAGGAAATGAAAATAGTCGACTTGAGAAGGACCCCAGTATCTGGGAATGTTAAGCCCTCCCAATATTTTCCAAGAGGGCGTTGCCAGATTTTCAATTTCAGGATTTAACCAGGAGATGGCGCTTCATTCACAAATACAGAAAGACAACTTTTCATGGACTTTCAGTTTTGTTTAGAAGAGCATTTGAACACATCAATATTTTAGATCAAATATCTAATCTTGTAATTCAATAATATATAGTCTTTATATATTAAATAACTATGGCCAAACTAAGACTTAGTTTTTCAAAAGAGAAAATGCAGATATTATATAAAAAACTAAAGTTAAAATCTTGTTTTTAATGCCCCAAGAGCAATAAAAACACTTGGTAAAAAAATCCTGAGTGAGGCTTTCATAAATTGCATTTAGCTGACGCTTTTATCCAAAGTGACTTACTATTTAATAAATGATAAATGATTATTCATAACAAATATGACTGATATAGGGCTAAGTAAGCAATCAATCCTGCAAATGAACCCTTAGTTGTTCAATAGGTAATTAAAATAGCTAAGGGTGATGATCTGACTTGAAGTGTGTGTTTTCCTCCTCCCGCTGCATCACAGCATATACTGTACAGCACTTTGGCAACTGAAGATGTTTTTCTCTATATTGAAGTTAAATGCATCAATCTGGTGCACTTTGAGGGCAAAATTAAGAGATTTATGGATACAGCTCTCAACACTCATATGAAACAGAACTGTTATAATAATGATGAGAAACTATGAAATAAGAAATGAATCAAATTATAATGTAATTATCATATCATATATTATATAGTGTATTGTATTATTAAGTAATATCATACATTAACCCCATTATAGCAGATGCCACATTGAATGGATGAACACATGTATGCATCAATAATTACAACAGAGTATTTCTAAATACAAGCTGTAAAAATACTTATATGTCTCATGCAGCAGCTGATCCCGGCCGACAGTAAAAATAAACATTTATAACTAGTTTAGGTTGTTTGAGAGGTAATTGAAATAGCTAAGGGTGATGATCTGACTTGAAGTGTGTGTTTTGCTCCTCCCGCTGCATCACAGCTGTGTATATCACCATTCTTTAATTAAATGTTTGCATGCAGATCACATAGTAAAACACGTACACAGATACATTATTTTGTATTTTTATTAAATTTGACAATGTCAATTTCACTTTCCACTATGTCCACCGTTGTTTTTCACAACCAATGGCAGAACTTTATTGAGGCCTGTAATTAGTCGACGACAGGTATCTTGGGTCAGTCTTGTCTTCCAAAAATCCTGTATCGCTTGCATCAGCTCCTGCTTCGAGCCTGGTTTAGCCTCCTTCCGAATGAAGTCTTTCATCAAGTGCCAGACCAACTCGATGGGATTCAAATCCGGAGATTCGGGTGGAGTTTTAACCCAGTTTATTCCCTCAGCCGCAATTGCAGCTGCAGCCGCGCTGTGTTTCAGGTCATTGTCTTGGAAGAAGCGGTGATCCGACCCAAAATGTTCCCTGATGTATGGACTTGCAGCTTCCTGGCCGAAATGTCCTTAAAATGAAGTCCGAGTTCGACATTTTAATTCATGTCCTGCCAACACTGGCATGACAGAAGGCGACACGCCCGTTCTAAGCCGTGTCCCTCACTCCTCACATCCCAAGCTGCATCCCCAAAAAGTGTATTATGTTGTTACATCGTTTCAGATGTTATGTTTCAGTTGTGCTAAGCCATTAAAACAGTAAAAACACGTTCAGTTTCCTTTCGCTTTTTGTTCACCAAAACATACCCATCTGTGATGGATAAAGAAAGTAATCCAAAAGTAATCTAAAAGTAATCTGATTACGTTACTTTTTTAAGACACATAACTGTAACTGTATTCGGATTACTTTCAGAGGCATGTATTCAGTAATCAGTAACTGATTACATTTACAAAGTAACCCTCCCAACCCTGTTCATATCGCAATATATTCCAGAAGTCTGAAATGCAAAACATTTCCCACATTAGGGCAATTCACCTATACTTAACCCCAAATAAAAGAACCCAATAAAAACAGTTGTTAAATAATAGTGAAGTCACGTTGTAACAACAATAACTCATCTCTCGGTTTGAGTGTTCTTTTTCTGCTTTGCCAAAAGCCACTGTGTCAAGTGTCTAGTGACTATTTCTCTTAGCGGATGCATATCAATTTAAATCAATACAACTATTTTTTAAATCAATAAAAACATTTTCTAAATCCATAAAAGCATTTCAATTCATATTGGGAGTCATGTCGTTACTTTGTTGAGAATGTGGCCATGTAATAAGCAGGATAATTTGCAGCGACTTGGTCATTGTGGGGAAAAATAACACCTCGGGATCCTGACCTGCCTGACAAGGCTCCATTAAAATATAAATATGTTTAGTGAATTACTGAGCTTAGGCACGTTGATAACGTTTTAATGAAGTTGAATAGAGAATATTCATATTTGTCAGTGCCTTCATGTCAATTCGGCGAACATAAACATAAATGATCGTGGTGAAGATGATGATTAAATTAGGATTAAAAATCGAGAGCCGGGCTGCATTTCCTCTCGTTCGTTTTTTTCGACTAAACAACATTATTTTGTTAAATAACAACATAGTGATGTTTTGTAAATGATTACATGTCTCTTATTTAGCACAGACTATGATCTTATCTGTGACATATGGATCTTAACAAAGATCCGCTATACAGTAGTACCAGACATACTGTACATCCAGCTTACTGTATCGAAGTTGATTTCACATGAGCTCCAGTGTGGAACCCCACTGCACCCCCTGGTGGATCAATGATCCACTGCAGCTGGCTTCACAATAATTACATTTATTTATCACGGGGGCGGTCTCAAGTCAGACTGGGGGCAGGCTCTTCATCACTGGCCTTTCACGGGCCGTTCACGGGCCGACCACGACCCTCGCGTTTCAAACTGTCCTAAATAAGCTGCTACATCTGTATGTTGTATTTCTATGGTTAACTCCTCTGCTAGCTTTCTGCGCTACATACAGCTGTTATATGATTGGATGAGCATCGAAAGGTCCGCTGTAACTAAGTCAAAGTTGAAATAATTTTTACTTTGAACACAGCGCTCAGCGACAATTCCGAGAATAAAAACATAACGCAAGCACAGAACTGCTTTGCCGCTTGTCATGAATGCAGCTTCCCTTTACCTTTTCACTTATGGCGATTCCATTTACGCTAAAAAAATAATAAAGTGGTTTTTAATATGTTGAGATTATCCTGCTGCACAATGTAAGTTTCATAAACGTTTCTCTTTTTTTTTGCAACGCTGCACTACTCTTCTGCAGGCCATAGTGAATACAAGTCAAAAGTGGCTAGATTTTAACCTACATAGCAATAATATTTGTCAGATTGCTGTTAAATAAATAGTCTCCTATTTTGTTACCTTTCTCTGTCTGGAATACATTTTCCATACAAGTGGTAATACCTTTATTTGTTATGATGCTCCATTAAACCAACCCACAGATTTTGCATTCTTTATTCTCCATATATGCGGTTTGTTGATTTAATAAGTGTAATAATGAGTGGTCTTACATTTAATGGTTAGTGCTAGAAATGGTTGAGAGTTGATTTGGAGAAAATGGGGCGAAGCCTGCGAGCTAGTTCAGGCAGTCAACTCGAGCACCAATCATACATTAACACGTGACGCACCTCTTACAACCAACCAAACACATTCTCCTAAACATGCCGCTCTATTTAAAGGGGACCTATCATGCAAAATGCACTTTTGTACGTCTTTTATACATGAATATGTGTCCCCGGTGTTCCAGGGAACTCACCAAGTGTCAGAAAACACAACCCTCTCTATTTTCCTCCATACCCAAATCAGTGTTAATTTTGGCAGATGTTTTTGATTTAGTCTTAGTCTTTAGACGAAAATGGTTATTAGTTTTAGTCACATTTTAGTCATTTCTATCCTTCATAGTTTGTCTAGTTTTAGTCGACGAAAACTCAAAACGTTTTAGTCTACTTTTAGTCGATGAAAAATTACATTTTAGTCACCTTTTAATCAAAATGTTTTCTCTCTTTAAACCAATTCAGTTAGGCAAATACAGGTATCTGACATTGTAATCAAGGTGACAGCATCAAGTGTTGAAATTCGTAAAGCAACATTTCAGTCTCTTAACACTTTACTTGTGTAATATCTAGGGATGGGTATCGTTAAGGTTTTCTACGGTACTACTAGTCTTATCGAAACTGCTTATCGATCCGGTACTTTAACGGTCTTCTTGTATTTACTTTTTGTTATTTTTTAAAGGAAAAAACTAACAAATTCTTAACCGAATTAATTGCTTAATTTAAATGTGAAATAAATGAAATATATATAATGATGTTAAAATATTGTACTGTACTTGAGTAAAATGTTGAGGTACTTGTACTTTACTGGAGTATTTAAATGTTTTGCTACTGTGTACTTCTACTCCAGTTCATAGTTAAATGGTGTACTTCTACTCTACTACATGTATTTAATACCTTTAGTTACTTTACAGATGTGGATGAATGATGTGAAATATAATCAAGTGTTAACTCAGACTTAAGTAAATTCACAAGCTACCCTGCAGTATACAAAGTCCTTCAAACTAGCTGCACCTTTACCAGCTTTGAGAACAATTTAATGATCAATCATTATAAAACATATCGTATATATTATTCTGAAATGGATCAATCTGCACAATGACTACTTTTACTGTCGCTACTTTAAATATATTTTGATGATCATACTTTGACTTGAGGAACTCTTCCGCCACTTCCTTAGCTACAAGATCTGAGTACTTCTCCCACCTCTGCACACCTGATGTGATAACGTTACTCGTAATTGGGGCAACAGAGCTACGAGTTAAGGAAGTCGAAAATTGTGCATTTCTCCGACTGAATATGACGCCTTTTGGCCGGCTGTTTGGACAGACTACTCTACTCGAGTCAACGCGCTAACGCAAAAACATGGCAAACGAGCTTTGTCCACATCGAGTCTTGTAGTGTGTCTCTATACTCTCTGAACGCTCCGTCCCCGGCAGATCTCTGCCGCTGCAGCGTGTCTGTTAGGCCCCGCCCCCGCACACAGAGAGAGACAGGGAGATCGCACTTCTGGAGTGAAGAGAGCGGAAATAATGATATTGCAAGTTAGAAATGTAAGATGCATTTTGACAGAGAAGACGGACACTTGGGGGGAAATACCCTGCATTTTGAATGTCCGATAGTCCACCATTAACACCTTAGTCCCGTCTCGTCTCGTCAACGAAAACTAAATATACATTTCATCACATTTTCGTTATCAAGAATCTATTTTTAGCTCGTCATCGTCTCGTCTTAGTCATGTAAAAAAGGTCGTTGACGAACATTTTTCGTCATGGTTTTCGTTGACGAAGTTAACACTGACCCAAATCTCTAAAAAAGGGGCTGCAACGGATCTGATAAAAATTGATCCAGATTTGAACACTGTCCTGACGTCAGGACAGTGACGCTACGGCTATTGGGCCAACTCTCCACCTATCAGGGGAATGTGGGGTTGGGCCACGGCCCGCCATTGCCACTCGAAAGCGCTGGAGACGCTGTAGTACATATGCCAGGCCTGTAGGTGGCACTGTAGTCTTCCACAAAAGCAGCGAAGAAGACTTCCCGCGCATGGTTACCATGGTTACCCTTCTGTTTATTCTCCGCTGTGGCTTTGTTTCTCCCTCCCCGAGGCAAGCGTTTGCTCCCGCTGCTTTAATTCAATGCAATCCCTCCCCGTCGAGGCAAGCACTGTAATTCTCTCCGGTTAGTCCACCAGCAGATGACAAACACCAAGGAACGAGGGGACCGTGCGGCAGAGTTTCAGTTTTCTTTCGCCGGTCAAGATGTCCATTAAAGTTTAAATCTTCCGGACAAAATTAGAAAAGTGCCGGTCAAAGGTCTTCTTTGTTATTTATTGAGCTTTAAAACAAATGAATAACGACTCTATATAATAATTAGGGCTGTCAGTCGATTAAAATATTTAATCGCGATTAATCGCATGATTGTCCATAGTTAATCGCGATTAATCGCAAATTAATCGCACATTTTTTATCTGTTCTAAATGTACCTTAGAGGGATATCTTTCAAGTTTGTAATACTCTTATCAACATATGAGTGGACAAATATGCTTTATATGTTTGTTTATTATCATTTGAACAATGACAAATATTCTCATGAATATTAAACACAACAACCTGGATGGATCGTTGGAGCTATGTGCAGCTCAAGGCATATATGCTCGAATGGGAGCTGCCTGGAAGCTGCAATCATGTTGCGCGTACTATCCGTGCTGAGTGTGCTGACTTTTCGTACAATGTCCCACTGTCTGGCTACCTGCATAAAGTCAAGTGCTCGGCGCAGTTGTCGGCGAAATGTCATTGAAACAGCTCCTTATATCCGTTAGCGCCGCTAGCTAGCACCAGATGCTAACAACAACAACAACACGTAAGGTGTGCCTCGCTCGCGCGAGTCGCGCCACACATACACACACCCTCCCGGTCCTCCCGATGGCCAGTCCGGGCCTGCCAGTGAGCGTGGAAGTGTGGTCTGCCACAAGCGGGCCGCAGGAGCGGGGCTGTCAGCATCAGCTTGTAGATGGTATTTTACACTCGATGCGCTCTGAAACTACGGCGGCCGAGGACAAAAAATACACATGCGTTAATCGCGTTAAAATAATTAGTGGCGTTATTTTTTTTTTGCGTTAACGCGTTATTAACGCGTTAACTTGACAGCCCTAATAATAATATAATACAGGGTGCGTACGGGTGCTGGAAATCCTTGAAAATGCTTGAAATTGTACGAGGTGTTTTCAAGGTTTGAAAAATGCTTGAATTTTGGGAATGGTGCTTGAATTTGGGATAAAGTGCTTGAAATTGTAAATGCTTTACTTCGCTTTTTAGATTAAAAGAAAATAAAGAAGTCGGAGCGCGCTTAATTGCTTCGCTTTTACATAAAACAGCTCCGCTCCGGCCTTCCCGCGCAAGTGTTTTTGTTACGTGTGTGACCTGGGCATTCTGATGAGAGTGATAGATGGCAGTATGCCAGGAGGTTGCCGTTTCAACGAGCGTTGGCTAGCAGAAGACAAATACAAGCCATGGCTAAGACGAGGGTCAAGCGAAGCCCAAGAGTAGCCTCCTGCAAAGTGTGCAACAATAACGATGCGAGAGTCTGCGCTGACGAGCCACACACCACACGAAAGGTACACCATTGTAGAGCATTTTAGATTAGGCTATCGTTGCATGTAAAATACATGACACATTTCTCTGTGCGCGGCAAAACAAGCTCGCCAAAATGGCTTCACTAGTCTGGCAGTATTTTAAGTGTCCGAAAATGACAATAAAATAGCGGGATGCAACGTGTGTGTGAAGCAGAAATCCTGCAGCTCCACCCGCTGTGACGGACCGGTGAGCGGAGCAGAACACACATTAAGAGTTAGACCTAACACACTTAGCTATTTGATCTACCTCTGGAACAAGCTAAACTAGTTATACATATATTTATTCTTCACTGTCGGGTCGCTCATTACTGGATCAGTGAGCTGCAGGAGATACTGACGGGCTGTCAGGAGAGAGAGAGAGGGGGAGAGAGGAAAAGAGAGCGGTATCGGCCGATACTGATTCCGGCGATCGGCTCCAAAATTGGCGATCGGAGCATCCCTAATAATTGTATATGATATGTTTTATAATGATTGATCATTAAAGTGTTATCAAAGCTGGTAAAGGTGCAGCTAGTTTGAATGACTTTGTATACTACAGAGTAGCTTGTGAATTTACTCCAGGTGGAACTAAAGTCTGATTTAACACTTGATTATATTTCACATCATTCATCCACATCTGTAAAGTAACTAAAGGTATTAAATACATGTAGTGGAGTCAAAGTACACCATTTACCTCTGACTTGTGTTTACTGCCAACCTAAAAGTACCTCAAAAATAGTAATCAATAATGTATTGAAAAGTTATTTGGCTGATTGTTTTATATTGGCTCAGCCAGGTTATATGGGATGCCCAGTCTACGTACAGATGGGTCACTCATTTTGAAATATTAAACTTAGTTTTCTTTTCTAACATTTTACATTTTTCATCCTCATGTAGAATGCTATTATGAAACACACATTTGGTTGTTTATAGCATAAAGAACATCTGATTTAATGTGAGGTAGGGAAATAATCATTTGAGTATAAATATGTAATTTACAACAGCTGTAAGATGCTTGAAAAGCTTGAAAATGCACCTTGAAAATGCTTGAAAAGTGCTTGAATTTGACTTTGGAAAAGGTGTAAGAACCCTGATAATAAAACATGGAGGATGGAGATCTATTTTTCTCCCCCTCTTCTGACTTGATCAGAGCACGCTATCCTCTCCTGCAGGGTGGCGTGGTCAGCTGCAGCTCACAGAATCAGACCCCTGCAAAAACAGTGCTGGAAAGAGCAAATGGAGCGAAATGAGGCATGGCTAAAATGCATGATCTGTTTGGTATTTTGAAAACAGAAATGTATAAATATACCTTATATAGGTATGGCCCTACAATATATAATTTAAAGGAAACCTATCATGCTATATTTAAATGATATATTGTAGGGCCATACCTATATAAGGTATATTTATACGTTTCTGTTTTCGAAATACCAAACAGATCATGCATTTTAGCCATGCCTCATTTCGCTCTATGTGTTGTTTGCTGTCTACGGGTCTGATTTTGTGAGCTGCAGCTGACCACGCCCCCCTGCAGGAGAGGGGAGCCGCTCTGATCAGCTGCTGGGCTGTCAGAAGAGGGGGAGAAAAAGAGATCTCCGTCCTCCGTGTTTTATTATAGCCTATATAGAGTTGTTATTCATTTGTTTTAAAGCTCAATAAATAACAAAGAAGACCTTTGACCGGCACTTTTCTAATTTTGTCCGGAAGATTTAAACTTTAACGGACATCTTGACCGGCGAAAGAAACTGAAACTGAAACTCTGCCGCACGGTCCCCTCGTTCCTTGGAAGAGGCGGAGAGGTGGGTGTTTGTCATCTGCTGGTGGACTAACCGGAGAGAATTACAGTGCTTGCCTCGACGGGGAGGGATTGCATTGAATTAAAGCAGCGGGAGCAAACGCTTGCCTCGGAGAGAGAGAAAGAAAGCCACAGCGGAGAATAAACAGAAGGGTAACCAAGTCTTCTTCGCTGCTTTTGTGGCCGACTACAGCGCCACCAGGCATATGTACTACAGCGTCTCCAGCGACAATGGCCGTGGCTGTCTCCTCCTGATTGGTGGAGTTGGCCCAATAGCCGTAGCGCCACCGTCCTGACGTCAGGACAGTGTTCAAATCTGGATAAGTTTTTATCAGATCCGTTGCAGCCCCTTTTTTAGAGATTTGGGTATGGAGGAAAATAGAGAGGGTTGTGTTTTCTGACACTTGGTGAGTTCCCTGGAACACCGGGGACACATATTCATGTATAAAAGACGTACAAAAGTGCATTTTGCATGATAGGTCCCCTTTAAATATAGCATGATAGGTGTCCTTTAAGCTGCCAGGTCTTCCTGCCTCTGCCTCGCTATGCTGCTGCTGCCACTGCTGTGTTCACTTTCTTTTGATGCATTCATGTTCCTGCTACTGTGTTTCATGTAGCTGCTGCTCACCTGCCCCACCACCACCGCAGCTTCCACCTGTAGGCTCGGGGGTAGTTATCTAATCATCACTCAATGTTCTTTGTAAATCTGTGGAGTGATGAGGCCCGAGCCTAGACACCAAACTCAAACTATATGCTGCTTCTAATAAACATATTAAGAAACACGTGAGTTGTCTGACTGAACTACTGTACTTCATCCTGCAGGTTCAGGTTGGTGTGGGTTTGCACAACCAGACCAACAAAGCTAATGTGTTGGCCTCAGTCTGCTCTATAACTGTATACTAAAGAGTTGACTAAGCGGTCCCAGCTAACTCCATTGAATGTGAAGAATGATCCTATTTATTACTCTGAGGGTGCTGACTGTGCTGAAATACTGTGGCTGGATTAAAGTAAATCTCCACAAAGTGAAAAGTGTCTTGCGCTGGAGCTTTAGCGTCAGGAACAGATTAAATCCCATATCAATATTTACCTTTTATTCTTTTTGTTTTAATGGAAATCCCTGCGTAGAATATTTTTCCAACCATTGACACTGGGTTATTCACTAAAATAACATGTCACGTGAATTCAAATGAGCATGAAGTCTGTTCCATCATGCTGGTATGTACAGATGTGTTAATGACAGGATTTATGCTTTCTGACATTTACCAGAGGTGTTGTGAACTGCACCTAGACACTCCAGCCTATCTGAGGCTTGCTAGGTGTTAAGAGTTGCCAAGGGAACATTGTATGTTAGCTTTTTCTCAATTAGTCCTTACATTTATAGACTTCCTCCATAGAGCAAATGGACAAATTGTGTTGGATCAGTGTGTATGTTTGTGCGTTTGTGTGTGGTGTGTGTGCAATGCCGCAGAAGCAGTGTTGGCTTCAGATTGATGAGGTGGAGGTTGAACATTACACTGCTGGTGGGGCGGTGGAGAAATGAAAACTGAGGAGAGAGGAGGGTTGAAGGGCATTGGACATGTTTGTCTATATATTTGTGCGTGTGTATGTATGTACTGTAAGTGTGTGCGTGCCAGTGTGTGTGAGTGTTGTGAACCCTGGTAAATTAGATGTGGGCGTCCCGTCTTGGCAGGTGGTAATGGGGACCAGAAGGACTGGGCTCGCCTTCAGCTTCTCAAGGACAAAACAGAGATTAACGACTGCGCGCACACACACACACACACACACACACACACACACACACACACACACACACACACACACACACACACACACACACACACACACACACACACACACACACACACACACACACACACACACACACACACCTATTCACTCTTTTTTCCTAAAGTTGTTAGCAGTTTATAAGTGAAAAGATAGTGATGCTATTTTCTATATTGTATTGTTGTTCGTTTATTTGAATGTATCATTGGATACATCATATCAGTCTGCTTGGGATCCATTTGCCACTTATTGATTTTCCACTAGGATCTCAGAAAGGTGCAGGTAGAAAGGAGGTCAGCAAAATAACTTTGCTGAAGTTTCTCCTTCTGGAATAAATGGGGCAAAGAGCCTCAGAATACTGAAATCTGTATTTTTTGTCATCTTTTTTTCCTTCTAATTTGTTATTATTTGGTGCAGGCACAAAACATACTACCAATATAAATACATTGTTTCTAAAATCGTTCTGTGTCAGAATACTGAAATCTTTATTTTTTTAAATCTGTTTTTCCTTCTAATTTGTTACTATTTTCATTGCTTTTAAAATCGTTCTGTGTGACACGAAAAAAATGGCGAAATCGTGTTGGTGAACACCAATCAATAGATGAATTTCATGACTATAACACGAAATGCCGTGAGACTGTGTTGTAATGGAAGTGGCAGGACTGACTGCAATTTGGGTGGCTGACGAATACAACACTATACAAAAAAAGTTATATATGTTGATTTCACTAGCTATTTTTTATACGTTCCACTGCACTGTTGTCGATAAGTAGCCACTGTTAATTCTATGGGGTTAACTGAACAATGATTTGGTAAGCTAACAGTAACTTTGCTAGCTAGCTAGATAGCTAGCTAACAGCAGCTATCGTTACCTCAGGTAAGGGCACATCAGCCGTGAAATAACGCTACCCAGTCAAAATATGCGCACTGTACAAGTGTTCAAAGTGTACTAGGTATTCAAATTGGGACCCAGCAACAGTCTCAGTAGGCATTAACTGATCTAACTGATTCAAGAACAGGCAATCATGGCCGTAAAAGATGTCAAGATTGATGTTAACCTGAGTTGGGAAGTCATTGTGATCGGCCAAAAATCAGTCACAAAGAAACAAGGCCGGACTGAGAGAGAGAATAAAGATCACAGGCTGTTTTGGCGCAATGGAAAGTCAGCAGAATGTGTGTGTGTGTGTGTGTGTGTGTGTGTGTGTGTGTGTGTGTGTGT